>CM045770.1:108960923-109560923 GCA_025200525.1 Camellia lanceoleosa | reverse complement strand
TAAGTGGGATCGATTGTGACCCCACCAGTCTTTCCTGGGAACTTTCTTGGTTGTTGAGTCCAAGCGATCAAGAGATCTGGTTTAACCAGAATAAACCTATAAATGGATATGTAAGTTATTGTATTTGGTATGCCAAGATAGAAAATATTTGAATTTAAGAGAGATTGTGAGCTAGGAGAGGTTATCTCTCCTTTGTATTTGTTTGTGACATTTTGTATTTATTTTGTATTTGTTTGGGTGAAATATAATTTGTTTTCGGTATCTTGTGCATCTATGTTTGTGAGTGTATTATTATTATTATTATTTATTTTTCGGCAACTTGCCTCATATTTGGGTCTATGAGCACAACAATTAGTATCAGAGCTATGCAATGGTGTGTTTAGAAGTTGGTTTCAACAACTTTAAAATCTGGCAGAGTTCTGAAATAGAGATACAGAAGCTCTATTTTGTACAACGATGCTTTGATACCAATTCTTGTGCTCAAAGACCCAGATATGAGGCAAGTTACCGAAAAACAAATAATAATAATACACTCACAAACAAAGATGCACAAGATCTCAAAAACAAATTGTATTTCACCTAAACAAATACAAAATAAAAAATGTTACAAAATCTCACAAACAAATACAAAGGAGAGATAACCTCTCCTGACTCACAATCTTTCTTAAATTCAAATATTTTCTATCTTGGCATACCAAATACAATAGCTTATCTATCTATTTATAGGTTTCTTCCGAAGGTAAGACGAAAGTGGTGACATCAAAAATCACCGACTCGCCATCTCACAGGAAGCTTCACCATAGCTTCCATTGTTGAATTTCAAAGGTTGAACTCAAGATGATGTTTCCTTACAACAGCTTCTAGAGACTCTAGGATCCATCTTGAACCTTCAAGTCCTCTTCAGCGAAGAAAAATCATTCTTCTATTTGTCTTTTTCTTTCTTAATCGAGAAGTTGAGACAATTCTTCACAATTCTCCACCTTAGTGAAAATTCTCCGATACATAAATTTGAACAAAACTCCACCTTACTAAAACACCATAAACAAATAAATAACCAATCATACGTGGATTTCAAAGCGAACACACTATAATGCCTAAAACAAATTATGCTGCACCAAACAAAGCAAACGAGCACTCTTCAAACAAATCAAAGCGAAATAGCAGACTCAAAAGCTTGAGACATATAAAGCCAATCCAAACTGCAGAACAAAACGAACTAGTTCTTCTAATTTTTGGCAACAAATCCAAATTCCAAAGACAAAAGGCGCCAATAAAGTTGTCATCGACAATTACAAATAAAACCATGGTGAACAAACTGCTTGTACCAAATGTTGATGAAACTAATCAAAAGGGGCTTCAAATTCTCCTTTTAAACAACTCCAAAAAGATATACAAATTTTCTCTCACAAACCTCAATTCAAAGACAAGAGAGCCAAACAAAGGAATTTAACCAAAGTTGACGTGCTAATGCAAACAAGCTTTAACCAAATTTTGAAATATTAAGCAAGCTTAAAAAATAAACCAAATTTTCAAAATTCATCAGCAGTCCTAATGAGTCAACCAAATCTCTAAATAGCCTCCAAAATTAAGAGATTTAGGATTATTCAAAGCGTCCAAAGGCTTTACACCAAACAATCTATCTCCAATAAATACCAATGATCACAATACTTTAGCGAAAGAAAAACAAACGAAGCCATATAGAGTAGATGCATAAAACCAACAAGAATAAATAACGATCACAAGTCTTACAGAGTGATACAGTTACCACTGTACAAATTCTATTTGTTAGCCCTTCAAATTTGCTCTTCCAAATAATATCCAATTTTTTGTTAGATAGCCATGTCTAATCTTAGAATTCCTCCACCCTTTTCAAGAGTTAAATTGAAAAGTTTCAAATTTTCAAGGGCTAAACTAAAAATTTCAGAATTTTTAGGGGCCAAAACAAGAAATTCAAAAATAACTAGGGTAAAATTATAATTTTTCAACAAATTTAGGGGCCAAAACACAATTTCACCAACATTTAGGGGCCATAATGCAAATTTTAGAAATTACTGATGACTTGGTACGTTGCTAACATGGCACGAAATATTCCATAGAATATTCTGCAGTGATGTCATAGAATATTCTACAATGATATTGTAACATTCCCGGGGAGTACCCGTGCACGTTAAACAATTCAGACTCTCAACTTCTTTGATCTAGTCTTACGAGTGCAATGTGAAACATATATGAGAGTCCAAATTTGACAACTTTTATGGAAAATCCATTTTAATACAAAATCTTTACCAAAAATAGACTACATCACCAGATCTGAGAGTCACCACCTAAGATGCTTGGCTTGAAACCTTAAGTATAAGAGGGGAAGGTCATTAATTGAGCACCCCCGCTCACTCGATCCAAAATCGGCCTCTACTAAACCATGATATGAGTTTTATTAACTTTATATGTTGATATTCTGTTTATTAAATAAATCCTAAAAGTTACTATGTGAAGCATACAAATATAGACTATGCCACTCACTTTGGTACAACTTGATTTCATATAGTTTAAAAGAGTTTTGAAGATGTACAACTCAAAGAAATTGAGTTTTCAAACAAGAAAATCAACATCATTTCAAATTAAGCGACACAACCTCTATCCACTAGCATTCATACAATTATATCAAGTGAGCAAGTAGCCTCATGACAGAATGTTAAACATAGTAATAAAAAATACACACAAGCGGGATGCTAAAGTATAAAAATTTACATGTTTATAGACACCTGGTGAACAGCTACAAAACAAAGTTAATGAAATATACATGATCTTTTATACAAAATCCTAATGCAATTCACACATAAAATGCAACTAAAGATTCGGCTTCTAAGATATGACATGTGAATCATCTCAAGAACATGAGGTAGCACATATAATTATATAGGAATTGATTAAATCTACAAATACAAATTTAGCTGAATCAAGATGCATGAAACATGGATGCAAAGCATGAATTTGATGGAAAATAAAATAAAATATGATGCTCATGCACAAATAAGGAAAGCAAGTAAAAGAATGGGATAGAAAGAAGCAGAGTGCGGAATTATTACAACACTTGAAAGAATAATTATAAACCAAATAAGAGAGAGAGAGAGAGAGAGAGAGAGAGAGAGAGAGAATATTACAACAAAATGAAAACCTCACAAAACTCTCAAATGAAAATAAAAACAATAGCTTCAAGCGCCTCGGAGAGCATTGGAAGTTGGTATGCTTAACGTCGGAAGACTACTCCGTTCCATCCAAAAGAAGTTAGTCGGCTGGCCAGCCAACTAGACTTAGCAAAACCTGTCTGGTTGCAACACCGAGAAAAGAACAAACAAAGAATATGTAGGTAGCTCAACTAACCAATTCTGGTTAGATTACAACAAAACTAATATGAAACTAAAGTAAGCAAACACGTATAAGATAGAAAGTGCAATAAAATGAAGGAATTGAAACCGAATCACTTTAAAACAAAGCAATATGAAACAAACGTAAGAAAATGAATTTGAAATAGACATGAAAGAATTGAAAATTCACCTTCCAAAGAAATAGTGAATTTCTTGATTTTCAAACTTCCTCATGATCACCATCAAGGTTGTGAATTATGATCTTAATCCTTAATTCAAGAGTTTGGAATTTGAGCTCAGAATGATGGTTTTGGAACAATTTTGCTTCAATTTGATCACCCTCAATTTTGCTTAGAATGATGGTTTTGGAAGAATTTGATCACCCTCAATTTTGCTTCGGGTGTCCAATGGAGCTCAAATACTTGACCAAAATAGGCTTAAGGTTGCGAACAAAGCTCAAATTCTTTCTCTCTTATTGAGGAATCTATATGAAACACATTCTGATTTTCATTATCGGGTAATCAAAAGAACACGCCCAAGTTTTAGGCCCGATCAAAATAGGGTGTCTGTAGATGTCACAAAATATTCCGTAGAATATTCTTCTTCGGCTATGCTCGGCTTCGAGGCTCGGCTTGGTCCGTCTTTTTGGTTCAGATGTTGACTTTTCAAGCCAACTTTGACTTGTGATTAAGGGAGCTTTTGGTGTCTGTTTGAGTGATTTTTTTTTTCCAAATTGCTTTACTTGACGAGAGCTACGCAATGGTGTATTTAGTAGTTTTGGCAACTTCAAAATATGACAGAGTTCTAAAACAGAGATAAGGAAGCTCTGTTTTGCACAACAATGCTCTGATACCAACTGTTTTCATCAAATTTCTCCACTTCGAACTTAGCACTAGAGATTGAACTCCTCTTTGTTGGATTACTTGTTAAAGCTTTTTCTTCAGCCATTTTTTCTTTAAAAAAACTGAAACTACCAAAAGAGTTCACTTTGGAGATGACTAGGACAGTTTGGTATACCAACACCCTTTAAACTTGGACAATCTTTCTTCTAATGCCCTTCTCTCATGATAATAGTCACATTCATCTTTCATGGGATTAACTCTAACGCCTGCTAACTTTGAATAGGATCTACCCCTAACCGTCAAAGCATTACTAAATGTGTTATTAAAGCTCTCTGTCTTTCTTCTTGTACTCATTGTTAATCAAACTACTAGACACATTTTTAAAACAAATTTCATCCTTACCATATAACAGAGTAGTGATAAGATGATCATATATGTCAAGAAAAGAATTTAGCAATAAAAGAGCTTTATCTTTATCTTTATGTTCAATATCACCATCCAAATTTTGAAGATCAGCAAGTATCTTATTGTAAGCATTCAAGTGTTCAAATATCGAAATAACTTCTCGACATTGGAAATGAAAAAGCTTTTTCTTCTAGTAGAGACAATTCTCTGTACTCTTGGTCAAGTATTTATCTTTCCATTTCTTCCATAATTCTTTTGCCGAAGTTTCTTTCATGATAAAGTATTTCAATTTTTTCACTTGACACAATCGAATCATACCACAATCTTGGTAATTGATTTATGTTCATTCCTTCTCATTCATATCAAACGGTTTATCTCCCAACAGATCTGACCTAGGAGAGACCCGACCTAGATTTGACCTAATCGGGGTCCATGGGTGATGATGTCAGTGTAATAAAAAGGTGATGTCATCACTGACACGGAGATGATGTCAGCAAAAAGAATAGTCCTAGTCCAAATATGAGGGGGTGTGGGTGTCTTAGATGTGGAGATACAGACTATGCCAGTTTTAGGCGTAACAGGTTTGGCACCAAGTTTTGTTGCGGATCACTTCACATGGGTTGAGGGGTGATTGTTGAGAGGTCACCCCATATGAAAGGGGTGATCCTTTTTCTTCTTTCTCTATTTCATTTGTCAAGGAAAGTTACGAAAAAGTGCAAAAGAAGCTAAGAGAATTTTAAAGAAGCTTCATGAAGGTTAACAATGGAGGCACCAACTCCAGCAGAAGACGGCGCACGTGGACGGCGCGCCGACCAGCGGAAAGAAAAAACGGTTGCTAGCATGATTTCACACTTCTCATTATGTGTATAAATAAAGAAGAGTGAGCTCAGGGTGAAACTAGAAAATGTAGAGAGAGAAAGAGAGAGCTGAGTGTTAAGTTGAGTGATAGAGAGTCTCCTCCTCCATTGTAATCTTTCCATTGTTATAGTGAAATTGGTTTCTCTCCGGTAGACATAGGCATTGGGCCGAACCACGTTAAATATGTTTGTTTTCTTTGTATATGGGTTGTTCTGGACATCCCGGGCAACATCCCAAATCCTCAACAAATGCACCTTTTTTATCTTGCTCTTCTTTTGCAATTCTTTTGTGATATTGGCTTCTTGAGGTTTTTCTTTAGTATCATCTGTATTTTCATTCATATGGTTGCTTCCTCTAGAGTCGAGATACCATAAATGGTCTTGTTATGCCTCGTTGTCTTTGTATTCAAACAAACTGGTGGATCCTGTATTCCCTTCTTTGATAAAACGGACTTTATTTTCTTTAGTTTTTGTATTTCGATGCCAACAGTCCTTTGTGGAGTGTCCAAAAATTTCACATATTTGGCACTGCACTTAAGGTCTTCTAGATTGTTAATTTGGTCGGGTGAATCTTCTTTTTTGGCAACCTCTTTGGGAGCTCTGCCATGATCTTCTTCTGTTGTCTTGGCGTTGGTGTTGATTATTTTGCTGAAATCTTCCTCGTCTACAGGCTGGTTGAAATTGACCTCACTTGGATGCTTCTAATTTAAAATTCAGCTTTGTCTAGAGAACTTGCTTGAGTGTCTTCTCTCTATCTCGTCCTGTTAATTTTTGTTCATGGGCTTGCAAGGAACCTACGAGCTTTTTGATTGTCAATTCTTCCAAGTCCTTGGATTCTTCAATGGCTACGACAACATAGTCGAATTTTGGGACTAGGGACCTCAATATCGTCTCTATGACACGAACATCAATAAGTGTCTCTCATTTTCATCTAAGTTGATTTACAATTACCATAAGTCTAGTGTGTTAATCAGAAATCGACTCAGAGGACTTCATCTGAATTAATTCAAACTCACCTTATAGAGTTTAAAGTCTAATCTTCTTGACTTTTTCTTTTTTGTTTTTTCAAGAAATAGTCCAAACTGGCTCTGATACCACTGTTGAAAGTGGGAGAGGAGTGTATACCAGTTGCGTAGATATACAAAAAGAAGAATTAATCGAATAAACACTCATTTTATTCATTCACAAACAAATTATACAAAACAGAGCTATCTTTCTGTAAACTCACAAATTCTCTCAACTCTCTTAGAATTCTCCTTATCTGGATATGTTATGTTTCTCCCTGGAGATTACATTTTTCTCTCACTCTATCTAAAACAATCACACAACCTATCTATTTATAGACTCTCAATCTGTGTACAAACCGTGTGTGCTTCAGTGTTCTCTTTCTCCTTAAGCTTTATCAATGGATCTTCCTTAAAGCATCTCCATCTTCATCTTCATGCTTCTTTAATCTTCTTCATCATTTTGCAAGTTTTTAGCTTTCATTGATTTTTCAACATTGCCCTTCAAATCCAATTCGGTGGGTTTCTTCATTCTTTCAATAGCTACAAGCATTATAGCTTTCTCTTTTCCTGTGAGGATCTTTACTCTTGTCCTCAAGTGTTTGTATGCCATATATTTGATGCTTCTCTTGTATTTGTAGTAGACCTTTAGTGTTACATTCTTTTGTTTTCCAGTATCAGCATTGCACTGGACTCTCTTTAGGCATTCTGTGAAAGTTGTCTTAATGACTTTTCCACTTTAGTTCTTCTTGAGGTTCTTCAAATCCTGTTGGATCATCGCCTATAAAGAGGCAAACTAAATCAAAATCTTCATCTATGTGTTTGGTTACGTCGTAGATATATTGGATTGGCCTTGTCTTAACATTTATTGGTGATGATTCTTCACATGAAATGCTACTCATCTCCTTTTGTGGTGAGTGTGGGGTCTATGAGCACAACAATTGGTATTAGAGCATCATTGTGCAAAATAGATGTAACGTCCTCAAAATTAAACCCATAATATATAATATTAACATGCGTCATTATAAGAAAATAAAGAGTATTATTCCATTCATCAGAGTAAACTTATTAAAAGACATTACATGTAATAAAGAAAGTAAATGCCCTACAGGCTTACATCTTTCCAAGCCAATACTTGGACACAAAAATATGAGTACTAACTCATTTACAAGTTAAGCCCTTGGCTTGAGTCCTTACATGTAATATCAAATAAAGCAAATAACAACTAATCTAAAATGAGTCTTCAACTCTAAGTCTTTCCAACTAATTCCTTGGAGGTAGCACATCACCTGAACCTGAAAATGATGTTCCCGTATAGGGTGAGCCTGACCAAAGAGAGATATACTAAACCAAATATAAGCGTTGAATAAAGCAATAGCATTCAATAGATGGTTAACACAAATTAGAAATTTCATCATCATACTGTTTCATAACTATAATGCCCATGGCACGTTTTTCTTCTCATTATTTGTTCAACTTTTCATTTATACCAATATGGCTCAGAACCTGGCCAACTATAACAGTGAGACTACATCCCACATTAACATTCCTTCCAACATCAACAAATTTAATGAGACTAAGTCTCATACCAAAACACTTCCATACTTCCAATTTGATACACATGTTAGTGATGTATCGATAACATGTAAAAACACTTTCATAAATCAATAAGCACACATATCAGTGGTGCTAATGGAGTCCATCCCCTATCTCCTCCCAAACCGTGGAGTACATCCCCTATCTCCTCCCAAACAAAATGCATATACAAAGTATTAAATACTTGCCATATACAATACTCAATCAATACATATATTTTCTGTATTAATTCAACAGTCACAATCAATGACTTAACCAATGTGATTAGTTTCAGTTTTTCCTAATCCACATGCAATTTCTACAACAATCACGTCTATCCTCCACCGATAGCCCAAAACAGTTATTTCTAAACATGAAATAAATGTATCAACAATTATAATCTCAACAATTCAATAGGCGAGTGATTAAATTATTCAACTACGCCATTTAAACTTATAATTCCCCAATTTCATGAATTCAACTAAATTCTCCAATTTTTCCTAAATTAATTATACAAATTAATTTAATACCACAACTAGGGTTTTCCCAAAATTACCAAAATACCTCCAACATATCGAAATACTAGAACTTAGAACAAAACCTATAATATGGAGTAGGAAATCCCTACCTCGAAGTAAATAACCCGAATGGAGAAAACGGAGATGATGACCCGAAATCCAAAGTGCTCCAAATCCAAGATTGTTCAGATTAAAAGGAAGCCCTCGACCCACTCTATCTTTTTAACAAAAGACCTAGGGTAGAAATACACTTTAAGTAGATCAAACCTGAGAGAGAAAGTGTGTAGGGAGAGAGAGAAGACGGTTCTAGGGTTTTAGAATCAAAAGGGAGATGAAAAATGATCCAGAAAGTCAGATCTCGGATTTATATAACAGTCGCCCCGCTCGAGCGCGGAAACCCCCGCTCGAGCGTGTAGACACCCCATTTTTGACCGACCTTAAGACTCAGACGTCACCGATTGAGCGCTCGGTGATGTTGCATATTGTGCTCGTTTAGAAGTCTCAGAGTCGCGGCCGTGCGCCCTGCCTCCGGACTTCTGAACCCTCTTCTGTGCCTTGCCTCGGTTTGCGAACCAGACTCAATTTTCTCTGTTTTCTTCCCTGAGGGGAGGGAGAGGTCCCGTAGACCATCTCTCAGTGGCCGTGGGCTACATTTCGTGCCCGTAGGCCATTTTGCCCATTTCGGAGCCCGGTTCCCGGTTTTGAGCCGTCGGCCTCGATGCCTCGGGACCACCTAACCATCTCCGATACCTCCGGTTTTTGGCATGCATCTCATTTACTCCCTTTCGAGGGACACTGGGGTCTTAGATACCCACTTTGTGGCCAAACACCACTTTCGGTGCTTAACGGCCGATTTTTGGGACCCCGAACTGCGTGTTTTGGCCCCCGAGCATTCGTTTTGCATCGGTTTTTGTTCATTTTTGGCAGGTACCTCTGTTTTATCATAAGGAAGGTCACTGGAGGGTGGGAGGACAGAAATTGTCTCAGCAACCAGTTATGCTCCTCCGGCGCCCCCCGGCGCCCGTTTTTCTCACTTCCAGGCTAATGTTGAACACCCTAGGGCCATTTTCTTCGAGCCAAAACCACATATTTGTGTTGTACACACATGAGAGGACCCTAAAAACACATGGCCGGACAGTAATTCCTCTTTTCATTTTTGACCCTCTCCTAAAGGTGGCTTGTTGTTTCTCCTGTTTCAGAGTTGCCAATTTCCAACCATAGGGTCTTGTTGTACACACATGGGAGGACACCAACCTTTGGTGGCCGGCCAGAAATTCTCACTTTTCATTTTTGCCCTTGGCCAGCCGGCCATGGGGGGTGGCCGGTCGGCCACCTCCAGTAAAAGCACATGGCCGGCCTGCATCCTCAGTTTGAGTTCATTCTGTTGTATAAATTTGTTTCTCCAAATATCTTTGCATTCGGGATATTTTGGGAGAAAACTTGGGTGCATTTCCTCCTCTTTACACCCCTTCTTAGCCTTTATAAGTGGCTGGCCAGCTCCTTCATTAGGGTTAGAAAAACTCCCCTTAAGAGCTCATATACATTGGCTTACATCTCCCTCTCCAAAAACCTCCAAAATCCTTAAAGTTTTGGCCTCATTTGTTCATCAACACCAAGCATTACCTTCACCACTTCCATTCCAGCAGCAAGGGAAGGTTTTTCAGAGGCTAAGAAGCAACAAACTCAAGCCAAGAAGCAACCAAAGTGTAGTCTTCAAGGGTAAGTCACTATTTCTCCTTTTCTAGCACTTTTTTGCATCATTTTTCTACCCTATTTTCTTGTGGTTTTGGGATCCGACCCTAACTGATTTTAGGCCTATTTTGAGCCCCTCTTCAACACTAAATAAGGGCTCAACCTTGTTTGGCACTTCTATATACTACTTGTCTCAATATCCATCTTATATGCCATAATCTTGCATAGTAATTTTGGCTTATGTACATTTGTTTTTGGAGCATGCCTTAAACTGTGATTGAGCTTATTTTGAGCCCCTCTACAAAATTGTAGAAGGACTCAACCTTGTTTGGTGCTTCCATGCATGACCTATCATTATACCCCTATTCGGTCCACCATTTTGCATGATTTTTTAGGCCTATCTTGCTTCTGTTTTTGGCCATGATCAGAACTGAAAATAGTCTTAAAATGACCCACTCTTCATGTTTTGTTAAGGGTCTTAGGATGTTTGGTGAATTCTTGGTATACCTCTCTTTATAGCCCTCTTTTGGCTCATATTTTGCATGCTATGTTGAGCATATCTACATACTGTTTTGGGGGTTGTCATAAGCTGTAAATGTTCATATTTTTGGTCTCTCTTCAGTGTTTTAGAACTGTATTTTTAAGTTTGAGCATTGCGTATACCATCTGCTTCATTGTTCCTCTTTTTTCCCCCATTTTTGCATGCTATTTTTGCCATACTTGTGATTGTTGTTTGTCCATGCTTTGTACTGGAAAAATTCTAGTTTAGGGACTGCCTAGCATCTTTCTTTACACTTCATGTCCATATTGTGCATGTTTGGCATAGCTGCAAGTCATTTCGGGTACTTAGCATAGCATTTCGGGCATCGGGTGTAATTTTGCTATAATTCGGGGGTTGTTTTTGCATCATTTTGGCTGCTGAAATTTGCATTTTCCATATGCCATATGCCACGTCTCATTTCGTATGTCATTCCATGCCTTAGGGCCATTGCCTCGGTTTGCGTGCCCATGGGCACGCATTTCGAAGCATCTCATTTTTCATCCTCCGGCGTCCCATGTGAGTGTGGCTGAGGCCCTCTCATGTTGGTATAAGCCCATCATTGCATTTGCATGCCATTTCTGTGCCTTAAGGCCATTGCCTCGGTTTGCGTGCCCACGGGCACGCATTTCGAAGCATCTCATTTTTCATCTCCTGGCCTCCTGTGTGAGTGTGGCTGAGGCCCTCTCATGTTGGTGTAAGCCCATACTGCATCGCATATCTCATTTTAGTCCTATTACATTCCGTATGCCATTTTTTCGGTTTGCGTGCACGTGGGCACGCATTTCGAGACATCTCATTTCGAGGCTCATTTTATATCATATTTCAGGCCGTTTCATGCCTTTATGCCATCGCCTCGGCTTGCGTGCCAGTGTGCACGCATTTCGAGGCACTTTGTTTTTCATCTCACGGCTTCTTATGCGAGTGTGGCTGAGGCTCACCCATGTTAGTGTAAGTCCATTTCGCATTCTTTATGTCATTTTAGCATCATTGTATTCTGTATGCCATCGCCTCAGTTTGCATGCCAGTGTGCACGCATTTCGAGGCACTTCATTTTCATCCGCCGGCCTCTTATGTGAGTGTGGCTGAGGCCCCCTCATGTTAGTGTAAGTCCAATTGCATTGCGTATTCCATTTTATGCTTTAGGATCATTTCCTCGGTTTGCGTGTCCGCATGCACGCATTCCGAGACATCTCATTTTCATAGCATTGTGTATGTTAGGATTGCATTTCATGCATATCATGCATATTGCATCATGTTCGGGGTAGGAGTTAGCCCGGGCACGGGAAACGAGGCACGTTTCGTACTCCGAGTGATGGAACGAGTCTCAATTCCCATGTCACTAACACTCCGGATTACCCATGATGGAGTTAGGTTTTGTTGTAGCATTCATGTGCATTCATCCCATATTGAGGTGTGCAATCTGACTCCTCAGCCATCGTGCATCGATATGCGTGATTGGTGGCACGAGGATCGATGCATGCATATATTTGTGAAATACAATGCTATGCCCCTCTCCTGCTCTCTGTTGCAACAAAATAAAGAATTAGTAACTTTCCGGAGTCTGGCACGCATTTCGAGAAACATCGCAAACAGAGGCTAATTGGGGCATCCTAGTGGATTTCCGCGCAAGGCAGCCCAACATGCATCATTTCATTTTTCGGAGCAGAGTCAAGGCAGCCCCTGGCTTGCACGCCAATTTTACAGCTTTGTTATTTAATTTGATATTTATTTCGGACTGTATTATTATTTATTCGGACCCTCTGTGCGAGGGCATAATTGTAATAAGTGTGGGTGAGTGTGATGTATGTCTTCCAACCCCACGTCTTTCTTCCCTTTTATTTACCCGCTTATGATGGTTAGATATAGGGCATATTTCAATTAGCATACAGTATGACAGCATGTTTGCATCATTCATCTGTTTTGCACGCACCGGGCTCGGCGCATCATACAAACTGCATTTGTATTTCAATTCCAAATTGAATACTTGATAGCTGTAGCATTTCATATGCTATGTTTAGAATAGCCGAGCTTGCTATAGTTTGCATCTTTGCATGTGTTGCATTAGGCATTACAGTATGCTTAGATTCATGCACGATTTCTAATGAGTTTCGGTTTTGGCTTGGAGTACTCGGTAAGTTTTATGCTTTAGCATCCTTACATGCGTGTGAGTGCTGCCATGATAGCATGCTTACCATGAGGCTAAATGCTTATGTGATATAACTGCCTTGAATGCCTGTGGGTGGAGGTTGAGTTATTTGAATTGGAACAATTCATCAAATGCTTGTTTTAAGCCCACTAGATAGTGGCAAAATCATATTTCTTAAGCCCACCCAAGGGTGGCAAATCCACGTCTTAGCCTACCTGCGGGTAGCACCATCAAACCATTTTCAAACAAACAGACATGAAGCGTTTTGTTCCAATTCAGGCGATTCAGTCTATACTTGTATGCTATGCGCATCACGTAGTAACCTAGGCTAATAACCGGAATAAGAACTCACAATGTTTTCAAAAACAGATATCATGGTTAGTAGAGGCCGGTCTTTGATCGGGCGAGCGGGGGTGCTCACGAAGTGACCTTCCCCAATCGTACCCAAGTTCCCGAGCCGAGGCAACTTTGGTGATGACGGACACGTGGCCTTTGGCACCGAGTCAGGGTTTCCTAAATTTCCCATTTTAAAATATTTAGGTGGCGACTCTGTATCTGGCGAAGTAGTCCATGTTTGGCACTTCTTTCAAAAATCTGTTTTCAAAACAATTTGCCGGATTTGGACTCTTCGGTTCAAGATCGAGAACCGTGACATTTGAGTCCTTCGAACTGTAGTAACCCAATATCGAACTAGAACGGGGGGGATTCGCACTCCCTTCCCCCGGGATGCGTTCGGGGACGTCTACAGAGCGCCACTCACAGACTCCCGCTCGAGCGGCCAAACTCCCGCTCAAGTGGCGGATGCACGCTCCCAGAAGTTTCTGCAGACAGGTCCCCGCTCGAGCTCTCAACTCCTCGCTTGAGCGTCACTCACAACCTTCCGCTTGAGCGGCCAATCCCCCGCTCGAGCGTCCAACACTACACAGGAAATACTGGATGGGTTTATTCCCCGCTCGAGCGCCCAAACCCCCGCTCGAGCGGACAAGCCAAAATCTGGGCAACTAGACTTGGTTCCTAAGCTCAACCAACCTGCTCCAAGTCTTCCCAACACAACCCAAGACTCAATATAAGGAGTAAAGGATGCAAACGACATACTCTCAACAATCAGCTCCACGGAACCTAAGTCCGGATATAACAAATAAAGAAAAGGGAAACCGGGATCGCTATAATAGAACTTTCGTATCTCTGTTTCAGAACTCTACCAAATTTTGAAGTTGTCAAAACCAACTTCTACAAACATCATTGCATAGCTCTCATCAAGTAGAGCAAATTGAAAAAAAAAAATCACCTCAAACAGACACCGGAAGCTTTCTCAATCATCGGTTAAAGTTGGCCTGAAAATGTCAACATCCGAGCCGAGAAGACGGACCGAGCCGAACCAACCGAGACAAGCCGAGTCACGAAGCCGAGTTGAGTGAAAGAAGAATATTCTATGGAATATTTTGAGACATCACTATGGAATATTCTATGACATCATCGTGGCATCACTATGGAATATCTTGTGACATCACTAAGGAATATCCTGTGACATCATCGTGACATCACTGTGACAATCATGCAGAATATTCTGTGGAATATTTCATGCCATATCAGCAAAGTATCACATCATCAATAATTTTTAAAATTTGAATTCTAGCCCCTAAATGTCGGTGAAATTGTGTTTTGGCCCCTGAATTGGTTGAAAAAACGTAATTTAGCCCCAGTTATTTCAGAATTTTTATGAATTTTTTGTTTTGGCTCCTAAAAATTCTAAAAATTTCAGTTTAGCCTTTGAAAATTTGAAAATTTTCAATTTGGCCCTTGAAAAGGGTGAAGGAATTCTAAGAGTAGACATGGCTATCTAACAAAAAATTAGATATTATTTGGAAGAGCAAATTTGAAGGGTCGACCGATAGAATTTGTATAGTGGTAATTGTATCACTTTCTGAGACTTGTGATCGTTATTTATTCTTGTTGATTTTATACGTCTACTCCATATTGCTTCATTTGTTTTGCTTCTGCTAAAGTATTGTGATCATTGGTATTTATTGGAGATAGATCATTTGGTGTAAAGTCTTTGGAAATTTTGAATAATCCTGCATCTCTTAATTTTGGAGGCTATTTAGAGATTTAGTTGACTCATTAGCAGTGCTAATGAATTTTGGAATTTTGGTTTGTTTTTGAAGTTTGCTTAATATTTCAAAAGTTTAGCTTTATTTTTTTTGGTTTGAAGATTCATTTTGGCGCTTCAAAATTTAAAGCTTGTTTGCATTAGCATGTCAACTTTGGTTAAACTTCTTTGTTTGGCTCTCTTGTTTTTGAATTGAGTTTTGTGAGAGCAAATTTGTACCCTTTTTTTGCAGTTTTTTAGAAGGAGAATTTGAAGCCTCTTTTGATTAGTCTCCTCAACATTTGGTACAAACGGTTTGTTCACCATGGTTTTATTTGTAGTTCTTGATGACAACTTTGTTGGTGCCTTTTGTCTTTAGAATTTGGATTTGTTGTAGAAAATTAGAAGAACTAGTTCGTTTTGTTCTACAGTTCGAATTAGCTTGATATGTCTTGAGCTTTTGAGTTTACTGTTTCGTTTTAATTTGTTTGAAGAGAGCTCGTTTGTTTTGTTTGGTGCAGCAGAATTTGTTTTGGGCATTACAGTGTGTTCTCTTTGAAACACACGCATGGTTGGTTATTTATTTGGTTATGGTATTTTGCTAAGGTGGAGTTTTGTTCAAATTTATGTATTGGAGAATTTTCACCAAGGTGAAGAATTGTGAAGAATTGTCTCAACTTCTCCATTAAGAAAGAAAAAGAAAAATAGAAGAATGATTTCTCTTCCCTAAAGAGGACTTGAAGGTTCAAGATGGATCCTAAAATCTCTAGAAGCTGCTGTAAGGAAATATCATCTTGAGTTCAACCTTTAAAGGTCAACAATGGAAGCTACAGTGAAACTTCTCGTGAGATGGTGAGTCGGTGATTTTTGGCATCACCGCTTCCGTCTCTCACTCTCAGAAGAAACCTATAATAAAGAGATAGGTAAGTTATTGTATTTGGTATGCCAAGATAGAAAATATTTGAATTTAAGAGAGATTGTGAGTAGGGGTATAAAAATGGCTTGAGGCCCATAGGCGGCCTGAAGCCCGAGGTGGGCCTGGCCTGTTTTGGCCCTGGCCCGAGCCCGGCCCAGTACCCTGGGCCTAGGCTTGGGCCTTCCATTTGGAGCCCAGCTCGACCCAAAAAAATTCGGGCCCTGCTAGCTGCCCGGCCCACCCATCTGGCCCTCTCTCTACCAATGGTCAAATTTCAAAAAATAAAAATAAAAAATAACTTGTAAAGGTTAAATAATTAAATATAAAAAAAAAAATTGATCTTATAAAAATAAAAAATAATCTTGTAAAAATAAAAATTTATATAATTAAATAAATAACATTAATAATTTAAAAATAAAACAAAAAATAATAATAGTTTATTAAATTAAAATCAAACTAATATTAATATTTTTTTCTTTGGCCAGGAAGGAGAGAGAGAGAGAGAGAGAGAGAGAACAAAGAAATTGAGTGTGTGATGTAATGTGACCTTGTGTCACTGTGGCTAGCAGTGGCTGCTATAGCAGCCGCCGAACACGTTACATGAGAGAGGAGAGAGACAGAGAGAGAGAAAGAAATAAAGTGTGGTGTGGAAGTCTAGCCCTACTAGCCTAGCCTTTAGTCTATTCCATCTCCTCATCAATCACTCAACTCAAGTCTCAAACGGTAATATACAAACAGTCATAATTCAAACGGTCATAATTAAAATTACTATAAATAACTTTTATTTTTCAAAATAAATCTCATAACAAATAATTCTCTCTCTCTCTCTCTCTTTTAAACTCTCAATCTCTCTCAACTCTCAATTAATTTTGAAGTGTCATCCCTAAGTGACAATTGCAATTGTGCAACAAGAAACTTCTATCAGAAAAAGCAAATTTCTGTATCGCATTAGCCAGTCCGTAACATTAATTAGTTTAATTAAATTTATTAGCTACTCATTTTTTTCATTAATTATTTATACACATATATTAATTATTATTTTTTACTGATTATATTTACACATTATTTAAATTAATTGTTAATTCTTATATATTGTTTTACTTACATTACTATGGATCCTAATATGTCTAATGTTTATGTTGATGTTGATACATATACTACACGACATGAATCTATTGATTCTCCTTCTAATATCTCTCTTCCAACAGTTGGATCATCATCTAGGAGTAGAAGTAGTAGTGTTTGGGAATATTTTGAAAAAATATCTATAAATAATCCTGATGGTACAATTACATCTAAAGCAAAATGTAAATATTGTGCATATTTACTTAGTGTTGCATCTGCAGGGGATACTAGTCACCTAAAAAGGCATGCTAACGAACATTTACAAAGTCGACAACTTGATATTCGAAGTCAAATGCAATTAGGGGTTTCATCAGTTGGTAAATTGCAAATATTTTCATATGATCCTATACGTGCACAAAATTCTATAATTGATTATATTATTAAAAAATAACAACCTTTTGCTACTAGTGAATATCCTGATTTTATAGAAATGATTCACGAAAGTTTTGCATCGCAATATCAAAGTTTTTCAAGAAATACTATTAGAAATAGGATTTTAAAAAAATTTGAGGATGTTAAAAATGAATTATTTGACATCTTTAAAAATTTGAATGGAAGAGTTTGTTTAACATCTGATATGTGGTCAAATAATGGTTTTGAATATCAATGTATCACTGTACATTTTACTGATAATGATTGAAAATTAAATAAAAGAATTATTTCATTTAAATTAGTTAAACTTCCATACACTGGTCATTCGCTTGGTGTAGAAATAAGAAATGTATTATATGAGTGTGCTTTACAAAATAAAATATTTACGATTAGTTTAGATAATCATCATATTATAATCAAATTGTAGATTGTAGCCCATTTAAAATCAACTTTACAATTACTTGTTGATGGTGATTTATTTCATGTTCGTTGTTGTGCCCATATTTTCAATTTGATTGTTAAAGAAGCTATGCACATATACGAAACTTCTGTACTTGTAATAAAAAATGCAGTTGTTACTATTATGTCTTCTGGTAATCGAATTTCGGAATATTGAAAAATTTGTCAACGAAAAAATATGCCATTTAAAAAATTAATTTTAGATGTGGATACTAGGTGGAATAATTAAAGTTTTTATAAAATATATGGATAATGAATATTATATAACTATTATTACTTCAATGAAAGAAAATTTTGATAAATATTTTGATCATTTGCCTCATTTATTAGGTTTAGCCATAATAATTGATCCTAGGTGTAAAGAAATTGGTTTACAATAATTTTTAGAGCATATTTTCGCTGATCAAACACAATTTGCCCTTATTATGCAAACATACAACAAATTATTTGAAGAATACAAGGCAGCTGCATCTGTAAATACACCTACATACACTAGACTAGCAGTCTCATCTCGAGACAGGAGATTAAGTGTTTTTTCAGCAATAAAAAGTAGAAGAATATCTCAACATACAAGTGTAAGTAGTTCTGAACTACAACGTTATTTGGAAAGCCCGTTAGTAGATGATTCCGATGATTTTGACATTTTGGAATGGTAGAAACAAAATGAAACTATATGGCTTGTGGTTTCACAGATAGCTCGTGATATACTAACCGTTCATATTTCTACAGTTGCTTCGGAAACAGCTTTTAGTTCAGGTGGATGGGTGCTAAGCGATTACCAATGCACATTTTCACCCGAAATGGTTGAGGCACTGATGATATCCAGAGATCATATGCATGCGCTTACAAGAAGACAAAACTATAGTGAAAATGAGCGAATTCAAAATTATTTGGATGACATATTCTCGAGCAACGCGACTGAAATGTCTGTCTCCTCTGATGATTGATCAACAATTTGTTTTTTACTATTTCATTTCATTTCATTTCATTTTTTTTTTTTTTAGATTATTGAGGTGGAGAATAATGTAAATGATTGGTAGGCTAGTAGGTGTCAACCTAGTTGGGGTGTATTTGACCTATAGTGATGCAGTTGTTCTACCATCATCAGTAATCTACACCTAATTTATTTAATAATATCAATTTTTGTAATATTTTATTTCATTCTCATATATATAAAATTATTCATTTGGCAGAGGAGTGCCATCACCAAAATAATTATCGATTTCTTGCCATTCCGACCTGCAAGGTGATGAAACCATACTCTCTTCCCTCCAAATTCCTTAATTGGATTCAATGGGCCATATACAAACTCTACACTCCCATCCTCCTTGAATCTAACAAAACTACATCCCAACTTTTCTTTTGCCCTACAAAAGAGAAAAAAGTTTGTTAAGAAATTAAAATTCATGTAATTGTTCAGTACCATTTTTCAATCAAAGTTAATAGTTTCACAAAGTCATAATGCAAAAAGCAAAATGCCATGGTTGTCAGTTGATTAAGTTTGATTAATTTATTATACAGTTATATGAAGCACAAAATAAATCAATCACATACGCATAGAAGATTTATGATTTTAACATGGAAAATCCAAGTGGAAAAAACCATAGAACTGTAGTCGAGTAAATCAATCCACTGTAGCAAGAACAAAATACAAGTTTCAACTTACAATCAAACCCAAACAAAATCCACTGTGTTGAATTTGGGAGATTACGGACGTGCTCCTTGTATTGACTAAATTCATGACATAAGATGTGTTCAGAAGGTTCAAGAAGTGTCACCGAAGTGTCTGATATTATGAATTTAATTTTTTAATTAAGATATGTTGAAAAGTGTCAAACATGTATTTAGGAGTGTTTGATTAGTGTCAATGTCGAACACGACACGCTCCCTCTATAGAAGTGTAACCCTTTCTTAGACCACGAATTAAACGCGATCCACCAAATCATCACCCTTTGCAATCCATCAAGGAAATCACTAATGTATGAACAATGATGTAGAAGAACTCAAAAGATTAAATAATCTTTAGTATAATATATTCTTAAGTACTTGAATATGCAATTATAGCTGAAATAAGTGTCTAAGCCTAAAGGATTGTCAAACATGGTTAAACTAATACACTAACACATATACAAAGAGATTATACTAACTAGAAACACGTACAGAAGAACGCTGAAGTCGAAAACGTATGATAATGCATTTTTAGTAGGCATGTTTCAATTATTTAGTTGAGCCTTTCTGTGATAGCATTTTTCAAAAAAAAAAAAAAAGGAAGGAAAATACTAATAGAAAGGTTAAACAATAAGTCATTCAAATTGGATTAACATAATGTATGACTTTTATTGCCATTTTTATGTTTCTTTGTGTATATCATGTCCTCAAGAAAATGTCTATTGATTTTAAATAATTTTATATACCTAAAGGGTTTGATTCTTGTTATCAATCAACATTTCAATAGATGGTTGCTAGTTATTCTCAAATTGATACCTCTTCTCGACTTCAACTTTGTCCTCTGTTTTCAATAACCATTGCCATGTCTTGCAGACGATAGCATTTGTCTCATTTTGTTTGGCCGTCTTTGGTTGGAAAATGTAACCAACTCTTAGCATCTTCGAAACAAATTCTGAGACCCGATCTTCCATCTTTTCTAGTATAATGTGGCAAGGCAATATAGGGGTCTTTCGCCTTTTGGATATGGTTGTGCACAAAAGAAAATGATCTTCAAAGGGAACTATTTTACCTATATATGCAGACAAATTAAATTGATTATTATGACATACTTTTGAAAAGAATCAATCTAAAACTTCAAATGTAAACCAAGATATGTTGTCATATAATCGATTGTGTTCATATATCAATAAAACCTATCCATAAATTAGAACAATTGATTCCATCAATTTTTTCAAGGCATGGTATGTAAAGAGAATTTCTAGATATATAGCATCAACAAAACCATTAGGGGATCCGTATAATGTAGCTCTAGTTTCAACCATAACAAAAAGGAGAGCTTTTTTTTTTTTTTGAACAACAAAATGAAGTAAATTGATGGTCATAAGTTGTGACTGGCAAAGATCTAGAAGACGATATATGATAAATACATAACCAATTACCCCAAAACATTAAACTATTAGCTAGGATACATATGCTTAACAAAGTATTTTGAATCCAGACCTATACTTTTTAAGTACAATCTTTTCAGGCCACTATTAAAAAATGAGCCAAACAATGCATCAATCATTTTTTCAAGGGGAAATTTACTTATCATGGAAAAAAAAAAAAAAAAAAAATTATTGTTGAAATTGACAGCAAAATGTTATTCTAATTAATAGTAACATTTTATTTTAATTTACAGTAACATGTTACTGACTATTGGAGTAAAACTTTACTATCTTCTTGAATAGGGCATCAGTAACAAAAAAACAGAGTATGAATTGAAGGAAACTCTACGAGTTCCTCCGCTACGAGTTTACAAACAAATCAACAATAATTCAACATAATCTCTACAAACAACAATCAACAAATTCAACAAATTAATCAAAAAAACACGTGTAACAAATTCAACATACTTGAAGAAAGCTCCACAAACTCGGATATGGAATGCATTGCTGAAACTCGATCAATACTCACAAACGTGAAGCCTACAGATGACCTCTTCACACGAAGAAAGCAATCGTGAATCGCACCCCTTCACGTGAATCATGATCTCTATGTAGGAAGCAACAACTTTTCACTTGAATCATGCACATAGATCTAATTCAAAATCTCTGAGATATATACTAGGTTCAAGATTGTCTAGAAAAAATGAGAAAAAAATATAAATATATCCTTCATGAAGGAAGGAAGGAAGGAAAATATTTTGGGATATCCTTTACACACTAACATGTTGGGTTTAGGGAATTTTGGCTAAATTTTTCAAAAGACGAAGGGCCATGCATATTGGGTCAAATATCCTATGGGCCCAAAAATGACCTACATAAATTCTACCAACATAAAACTAGCCCAAATAAATATTCTCAAAGTCATGGCTTAATACCTGAGGCCCAATTCAAGAAGAGGTGTTCAAATTCAAAGTAGGATCAATAATTCATGTACTTTGTTTCAATCTAATTTAAAATAAATATAATTAAAGAGCCTACTAAATGAATTAAGTCAATTACTAGTACCGATTACCCTTAAGAAAAATGATCCGGACCCCCTTTTCCCCCACCTCCTTTGACCCCTTCTCTTTCTGATTGGTCAATTTTTCTTTTTTTTTTCCCTTCTCCTCCAATCACCACCCGCCACATGTGTGTGGGGGGTCGTGGGAGTGGTGATTGGAAGGGATCTCAATCACATCCCTAATCTTAATCAGTGAGATATATGAACAATTAATACAAACTAATTACTTAATTAAGAGAGAAGAAAGAGTTTACATGGTCAATGTTAAAAACAATTTATTCGTTTATTTTGGATATAAAAACACTTTATTTAGGGTTAATTTTTCAAGGCTCAAAATTAGTTAAAAAATTATTAAAAAAATCACTACAAAAATGTCAATTGTTTATTTTTATTCACTCAACTGTTGCACTTTGTTTTTTTTTTTTTTAAAAAAGTCAAAAAATATTTCTGAACATTTCAATTTTTTTGCTTCATATTTTAGTTCAAAAAAAAAAAAAAAACTAAAAAAGTCACTTTCCCAATAAACAATTATAGTCTGGGTTTGGATCACATTTTACCCATCTTTTTTCTTTCTCTTTTTAAATCTCTATCCAAATCAATAATCCAAACACAACCTAAGGAGTGGTTTGGCAACTTAACAAAATAGTCCAAAATCCAAAAAATCACTACAAAAATAAATTCTTTCTCTTTATTTTTTTATATATCTTTTTATAAAAAAAATAAAAAATAAAAAATTACTTAAAAAAACTCAATACCCAAAATCACCCCCCCTGGTCTCTTTTTTTCTTCTTGACAAAGGGCAACAAATTTGTTTTTTAATGGAGTATAGTCATGTTTGACTATTGTCATAAGATTATGCTTTAAAAGGGCAGGCACTTAAATTTTAGAATTAGTCAAAAATAAGGTGTCTAGAATATGATATCCATAACACATTGTTTATATCAATATTACTACAATAATACAATAAAAAATTAAGTTCAATTCACCTGATTATCAGGCAACAATTTATTTAATCAATCAGATTATTAACTAAATCTAGTATTGTACACAATACGAGAAGCCTCACCAAAAAATAAAAAATAAATGCACAAAAACAGGGCACATGGATCCTAGATACATGATGATGGACTTCAAATAATTTCCAGCCAATTTTTGCTTATTATCATAAATTTATTGCAAAAAAATAAATATATTTGAACATATATAGTTAAATATGAATAACAATATGAAATGCTAGAAATATTTATGATCCAAGAACTAATATTCATGTCTCAATAATTTACCAAAATATTCCCATCCAATATGCACAAAATGTTAAACACAATGGCACTAATGGTTTGCAATATAATCAAAATTTTTAAAACTGTGTGAAAAACTATTACAAACCAAGAATGTGCAAATTATACTGTGATGGAGACGATTAAATTATTTGGGAAAATTTCTGAACAAAAAAGAGTCCTAGAATATGCATTGAATTCCGTGCCAAATTACCAATTTAAAAAAGAGCAATACTTGGTAATCCGAATATGAGGTTGGCTCGAAATTCACCTTACTAGTTGTTCGAGCCGACGTCCGACGGATCGTTCGGCTGATCATCTGGCGAGGAAGCTGACAGTCGTGGTCGACAAAGGTGACGATTGCGGTAGACAATCTTTCACCCAGTCATCCGGACGGACGACCGACCAATACTGATTCGAGCCATTCGAACTACCACACTTTTTCCTTTAAAAATACATTATTCTAGACCGGAGGAAAAAAATAAAAAATTGTTACTACAAAAAAAAAAAAGAAAAAAGAATTGCATGTTGACCGACTACTATGAAGTTTAAGGTGTTTTGGATTGTGAATTCAGCATTTGCAATTGTCAATTTAAATTTTAATCTTTTGATTTGTTTTCAACTTAAAATATTTGTTTATTTTCGTTAAATAAAACTAACGAAAAAAAAAATATTTTGGTCATTAAACTTAATGTAAATATTCATAAAGTGTCTAAAATATTATTTTTTATTGAGTTTAATGACTAAAATACTTATTTTTCTATTGATTTTATTTAGCATAAATAAACAAATTATTTAGATTGAAAACAAATCAAAAATTTAAAATTTAAATTGACAAAATTAAAATTTCAAAATTCATTTTGTTACAAAACTCAAATCTTGAGATTTTTTTTATAATTTCCTCCAATAATAATTTAGATAAAAACCAAGTTTCTCTCCGGTCTGAGATCAAATTAGAGTATGGTATTAGACTCGTGGAGCGCACTATGGATCTTATTTCGATAATCCAAACTGTTCAATGCGTAAAACTCACTGAGTACTTTATTTTTATAAAAAAAATTATATTAATCGGATACTGATATGATTTTTAAAATAAATTATTGACATAAATTTGATATGATCAAATTGCTATTGATACCTGATCAATGTGATTTTATGCAAATATTAAATAATTGACGTGTTCTATACATCAAACGGTTCAGATTATTAAACTAGAACCCATAATGGGTCCCGGGAGCCTAAATAGCACAGTGTAATCTACTATAACACGCCCACATGATCACATTTATAGTGCACACAGAGCAAATCTCGGACCCAATAAATTCTAAAAGTAAAACGTAGGCCTATTTTGACAATTTCAATTTGATAAAAAGTTTTTTTTTTTTTGGGTGTCACTTTGCCTTTATTTTATTTTATTTTGTACGTTTTATTAAAAAAATCAAAAAAATTAATTTTTAATCTTTTCAAAATAAGCCATAAACACTACATTACCGATGAATACCTGGCCCAAGGACAAGAAAAATGCAAAAATGCTATGAATTCATCCTTATCAATCTATAATTTATTTCAAATGTATTTGTGTGGTGAAAATTAAATTGATGATATATGAGTTCCATAAGTGAAATGCATTTAAATCACTGATTCCTTTTTCTGCGTAAATCCTAAATTCGTAAGTCCGAATTTATAGTGTTGTTGAGAAAAAGAGTCCTAGAATATGCATTGAATTCTGTGCCAAATTACCAATTTAAAAAAGAGCAATGCTTGGTAGTCCGAATATGAAATTGGCTTGAAATTCACCTTCTTTGGTTATTCAAGTGACGTTCATGGATCGTTCACCAATCATCCCAAGAAACAAGCTGTGGTCGACAAAGGTGACGACTGCGGTAGACAATCTTTCACCCGGTCGTCCGGACGGACGACCAACCAAGACTCATTCGAACCATTCGAACCCCCTCCAATTCGAACTACCACACTTTTTCCTTTGTAAATACATTATTCTAGGCCAGAGGAAAAAAAAAAAAAAGAATTGTTACTCCAAAAAAAAAGAATTGCATGTTGACCGACTACTATGAAGTTTAAGGTGTTTCGGATTGTGAATTCAGCGTTTGCAATTGTTAATTACAGCAACAAAAAAAAGGGGGGGGGGGGATTTGTCAAATCCAAACAAGTTTTGGATTTTTAAAATATATAATTAAATAAATTATTTAAAATTATTCTTCTTTCAAAATTAATTTTAAAAATCAAACCTATTTACACTTAAAAGCATTCTTACTAAAACCGCTTTTTATAATTATTTATTATTTTATCCATATGATATTATTACTTTGCCAAGTCCAAAACAGTTGGAAATGCGTTTGCTAAATTCATTTTAGTAAAAATATATTTAAAAAACACGTTTGCATGTAATTTGAGAATTAAGTTTAAATAACTCTCAACTTTAAAAACAATAATAAGGGATAATTACAGAGAAAACTCAAAAGTTTGACCTTTATAACAAAATAAATTTTAATTTTTAATTTTATTAATTTAAATTCTAATCTTTTGATTTGTTTTCAACTTAAAATATTTGCTTATTTTCGTTAAATAAAACTAATGAAAAAAAGAATATTTTAGTCATTAAACTTAATGTTACTTATTTTTCTATTGATTTTATATAGCAGAAATAAATAAATTATTTAGATTAAAAACAAATCAAAATTTTAAAATTTAAATTGACAAAATTAAAATTTCAAAATTCATTTTTGTTAGAAAACTCAAATCCTGAGATTTTTTATAATTTCCTCCAATAATAATTTAGATAAAAACCAAGTTTCTCTCCAGCTCGAGATCGAATTAGAGCATACTATTGAACCCGTGAAACACACTACAGGTCTTGTTTCGATAATCCAAACCATTCAATGCATAAAACTCACTGAGTATTTTATCTCTGTAAAAAAATCTCATTAATCAGATATTGATATGATTTTTAAAATAAATTGTTAACATAAATTTGATCTGATCAAGTTGCTATTGATATCTGATTAATGTGATTTTTTGAATGCATAAAATAATTGACGATTTCTATATATTTAACTGTTCAGATTATCAAAATAGAATCCATAATGAGTCCCATGAACCTAAATAGCACGGTGTAATCTACTATGTTTAGACAACACGCCCACCCCCTCATGATCACATTTATAGCGCACACAGAGCAAATCTCGGACCCAATAAATTCTAAAAGTAAAACATAGGCCTATTTTGACAATTTCAACGGAACTGTTACGTAGCTCGAAATTGCCAAGCTTGAAATTGGCTCGAATACAAAACGACATCGTTTTGGAGAAATTTTTTTTTTTTTTTTTTTTTCATTATCGTTTTTTGGAAGTTGAAGATGAAAAAAACAGAAGAAGAAGATAAAGAAAAGAGGCAACAGAAAAAGAAGATAAAGAAAAGAGAAGAGAGCTTGAAATCTCCTGGGTTAACATCACAGATCACAAAAAAAATCTGCAGATCAATATTCATCAACATCAACAAAAAAAATCTGCAGATCAATATACATCAACAAAATCTGCAGATCAATATTCATCAACAGATCACAAAAAAAATCTGCAGATCAAAAAATCTGCAGATCAAGATCCAGATCCAGATCATCAACATCAACAAAAAAAAATGTTCATCAACAAGGTTCTGCAGATCACCATCATCTTCAAACCAGATCGATATTCCCTTTATCTTCAGATTTTGCCCTTCATCATCATCTTCAACATCATCATCATCTTCATCACCGACCCTGATCACCGACCCTGATCACCGACCGCCCCCTTCTCTCTTACTCTTCTCCCCACCGATCGCCTCCTCTCTTCCTCTTCTTTTCTTCTTCTTCCTCTTCCTCTTCTCTCTCTCCTCTCTATCTCGTCCTCTGTCTGTTAAGGAAAGGAAAAGAATTAAAAAAAAAAAAAAAAAAAGGAATTTCGAGCCAATTTTCGAGCCAAGCATTCGAGCTACGGATCTTTATCCCAATTTCAATTGGGTAAAAAGTTAACTTTTTAATTTTTTTTGCCACTTCACTTTATTTTTTTTTACGTCTTTTAAAAAAATTAAAAAATTAATTTTTAATCTTTTCAAAATAAACAGTAAACGCTACATCACTGATGAATACCTGGCACAGGGACAAGAAAAATGCAAAAATATTATGAATTCATCCTTATTAATTTATAATTTATTTTAAATGTATTTGTGTGGTAGAAATTAAATTGATGATGTATGAGATCTATAAATAAAATGAATTTCAATCACCGATTCTTTTTCTGAGTAAATTCTAAATTCATAAGTCTAAACTTATAGTACGGTTGAGAAAATATATATACCAAAACAAAACCGAACTAAACAAATATGTTAACTTGTGCCTTTTAAATTACATATTAAAATACAAAAAAAAATATTTAAAAAAATCTTAAAATTTTATTATAAGAAATCAAATTCTAAGGCCTTGTTTGGGAAGTCCCAAATAATCTAAAAAGCTAAAAAATTACTCAAAAAGTTAAAAAGTTAACACTATTCACCAAAAGTCAACAATTACGGCTGCACAACTCCCAATTCAAATTTTCCTCTAAAAACCAATTTTCACAATTTTTTATTACACATTTTTCCATAAAAAGTCAAAAAGTTAACCCAAATATTCATATTTTCGACCTCAATTTTTTTGTCTAAAAAGACAAAAAATACACTTATTTAGTCTTCCCAAACAAGGCCTAACTTTTTAATTATTTTAATTTAAATATTAAAATTTTAAAATAATATTAATTTTAACTATGTTTGAATCCGTTAATCATAACTAACAGAAAAAGAACAATTTAAGCTTTCATTTGAAAAGTGGGTTGATTTTTTGACTTTTCGACTTTTTTGACTATTTTAACCTGGGCTAAGAAGCCTGGTTTGGAAAGAATTTTTGACTTTTTTTGCTTTTTTGACCTTTTTGTGTGAAAAAAAAATATAATGATTATGAGTTGAATGTAATATTTTATTTTATTGAATTAAAAAATTTATTTTATTTTTTATGATTATTTTAATTAAAAAAAACCTAACTTTTGACTTCCCAAACAAGACTTAAATAATTTAACTATGTTTTTTCCGTTTCCCTCCCACTATTATTGTCATCCATCACCATCATCATCATCCATTTTTCACATCTACTGTTACTCATCCCCCTTGCCCTTACTGTCACCTCCCTAGTTCCTTCCTTGATCCATAATCATTGTCTAGTGTAACCGACAAAAATGATTAAATTATATAAATTGTCACTATTCCATTAGTTATAATTAAATGATGATTCGAATTGATATTATTTTAAAAATTAAAAATTTAACATTTCGCTTGAGAATAGATTATTTTAATAATTTTTAATTTTTTTATAAAAAGATATATAAAAAGATAGAGAGAGTAATGCAACAAATTATAGTAATTTTTTGACTAAAATTAAAATTTGCCAAACGAGACCTAAAACAAATAAAAAGTTATAATTTGATTTAATACTGATATCAAACCTTGTAATTTTTTTTAAAAAAAATATCATACACTATGTACAAATATATATATATATATATTTATATATAAAATAATAATAAAGAACAAAAAATAAAATAAAATAACCCTGAATACAGGCAGACTTGCCTGCCTGTCTTTTGCCAACTTTTGGGGTAAAGAGATTGAAAGATAAGAATAAAACCCACAATCCCAGAGGGAAAAGTAATGATCACCCTCATATCCTCCTCAAACACATATTCCCCACTTGGGGACCAAACTAATCTTCTATTTTAATCTAAGAACATGGTCTTCACATTGGTTCCACAACTACTGTCTTCTTGGATAATTATAAAGAAAAATTATTTACAAACATGACTTTTTTATTAAAAAATTTAATTAGAATAATATAATAATGATAATATTGAAATTATAAATAGTAAGAAGGGTTGTTTGAGTTGGAAATAAAAGGAGGACAAATGACCACATCTTTTTATATTAAATTTTTTTTATTTGTATATTATTACTCAATTATCTCATACTAGCATGCGATATTATTCACTTGTGTGGTCAAACATTGTCAGTGAAAATTTTCAATAGGTAAGATAACACTAGCTTACTATTGTTAGACAGTTGAAAGGCAAGAGGTAACTCACGTAGTATATGTTATAATTTTTTTTATTAGTATGTGAACTCAAAATAAAAAATAACATAAAAATAATTTAGAATAAATTAAACTTTAACCATTTATTAGAATATATTTATTACATTTGTAATGTCATTAATTGTATATTCTAAGTTCACAATAAGAAATAGGTGTCACAATTTAATTGGTAAAGATGAAAAAATAATAGAATAAGTTTTAAAAAATTATATTTATGTTAAAATAAAAATAAATTTCATTTTATAAATTTTTTAGTTTTAGTTTATTCTATGTTAAAGTTTGTCATAAAATTTAAACATACCTTTTAGAAATAAAACAATCTATATTAATAATGCTATGATTCCGACGAAGGATGGGTCGAGCTGATCCATGCTTCTAACAGGTCTGCTGGCCTTGAAGTCCACGGAGTGTGCCTGCAAAAAGGTTCAAGGGGGGAGGGAATCTCTCGGCAGACACTGCGACGATCGAGTTAGGATAGAGTAGATTGATTGTGTAAAGAGAGAAGAAGGAGATGAAGAACTTAACCTTTAATGCACCTCGGAAGTTCCCTTATATACTTTGCTCATCATTTCCTTATCCATTCTAGACTGTCTTGTTGGCCGAAAGTCTATATCCTAGCTCGCATCGTTCACAATGAGTCTGTATCCTTTGACGTGAAAGGGTTGTCGCATTTAATGCTACGAAAACCTCATTAATGGCTGATATATAGGTGCAATAACTTTACAGGATATTTGTCTGCCTACATGGCTGATTCCCTGCCTGACGGGTGTTTGAATGCTATTGGTCCTGGCCCATTACTGGTTTCTCAAGGTTACCGGATTTTAATATCTAGTCCGTGGGCTGGGTCTTGAGTTGTGAGCCGGACTCTCTTGGGGGCCCGTCAGTATCATATATATTTTGATAAAATCGTTAAAATCGGTCAAAAGACCAACCAACCAACTTACACAAAAAATAATTAATTAAAACTTTTGAATTTTATTTTATTTTAAAATTTAAACTATCTTCAACTGAAATATGCATAATACTACAATATTAAATGGAAACATAGGTTTATTTTATATAAGTGAAACAACTCACTTTTTCTTTCTTTTCTCGATGTGGGATTGCGTAAAATCAAAATTAGCAATTGTTCGGGAAGGGGAATTTATTTCGACTCAAACTGTTAGGTTTTTATTATTGGCAGTATTTAGATGCGAATCCAATTCGAATTGTGTCTTGCAGAGAAGCTTCAGAAGATAATTTTTTCATGTTTACCACTTCGCTAACTATGTCGGGGATCGAGCTACCCGGTCAGCTCGCAGGGGTCTAAGGGGTAACGTCCCTTAGCGGGTTTAGGGCAGCACCATGGCAGGGTTAAGGGGTAGCGCCCCCGAAGCAAAATGCAAAAATGTATTTGAAATTGCTTATCCACTCGAGCGGTCGTTTGTGTGCTCAAATGGAGAATATTTGGTTCCAAAAGTTTGACCTATCTACAAAAGTACTGGAAGTTGGGATTTTAAGCCCGAGCGAACTTTCCTACGCTTGAGCGAGATCCGCTCGAGCAGCCATTCTTGCGCTTGAGCGGAGATCACGAAATAGTTTGCTATAAATATGTGTTTCAGTCAGATTTTAGGGTTAGGCTTCCAGATCTTCTTTTTGGATATTAGAGTTTATATCTGAGACTATTTTGCTAGTTTTCTTTGATGTTTGATTGAGTATTCAACCCATGGTTTAAGAAACATACATCAAAGGATTGTTTGTTTATTCAATACAAGAGAGAGTGTTGTTCTTCAGTAGATTATAGGGAATTCAAGCATGAAACTTTGGTGGATTCTGGAGTGGTTCATCGTCGTGATTCAACATCCGCGTTGTGGATTCAACGTTGGGTAAGGCAATTCCGAAGTAAAGATCATGGTAGAAGAGATATATAGGGATTAGTTCAATTCGGGCGTGGATTCGCTAGGTAATTGAGAGTACACTTGTGTAATTCCTTTTATTTTCTTAGTGGATTGTTTTGTGGCTTTGGCCCGTGATTTTTTTATCATAATTGGAGGCGCTCCAATTGTGATTTTTTCACGTTAAAATCGTTGTGTCGATTTGTCTTGATTATTTGATTGGAATTGTTATTTACTGTTTAAAATTGATACAAAATCACAAATCAATATTTAGGGGATTTTTAAATTTTTCACAAACAATATCAAACTAGAATATTTTGATAAAATCGTTAAGATCATGGTTAAACTAGCCAACATTCACTAGTTCAATAAAATCGAAAACGGTTCAGCCTAATTGGGTAAGTCAAAAGACCAACCAACTTATACAACTATTAATTAATTACAATTTTTAAATGTTATTTTAATTTTCAAATTTAAACTGTCTTGAATTGAAATATGCATAACACCAAAATATTAAATGGGAATATAAGGTTCACTTTATATAAATGAAATAACTCACTTTTTCTTTCTTTTTCTGATGTAGGATTATAAAATAAAAGTTAACAGCTGTTTGGATAATTAGTTTATTTCTAACCAAGTAATCTTAGAGTATCTCCAACGGTAATAGGCATTTTACCTATCTAAATATTACTATAAAGTATATATTTTATTTTGTTTCTCAACTATTTCATATTTCTACTCCAACCATGCTCTTTATTTTAGCTATTTATCTAAATACTATTAATTTTAGAAAATGTCACATCAGCAATAAACATAGAGGGAAATGATCCTAATGATTAAATTCATTTTGCCTAACTTTGAAGGCTAGCTACATGTAACTAGTGAATGTGAGTTGAGCTAAAATGTCTAAGAGCATCTCTAACGGTAATAGGCATTTTACCTATTTAAATATTACTATAAAGTATATATTTTATTTTACCTATCAACTGTTTTATGTTTTTACTCCAACCATGCTATTTATTTTAGCTATTTATCTAAATACTATTAATTTTATAGAATGCCACGTCAACAACAAAAATGGAGAGAAATGATTCTAATGATTGAATACATTTTGCCTAGCGTTAAAGGTTAGCTACATGTAGCTAGTGAATATGAGTTAAGCCAAAATGCCTAATCATATGCTTAGTGCATTGGAATTGAAAAAAGTAAATCACACTAGACATTTTAACTAACAAGTATTAAATGCCTAGTATATTGGAGATGCTCTAATCATATGCCTAGTGCATTGGAGTTAAAAAAAATGAGTTATACTAGGCATTTTAACTAACAAGTATTATATACTTAATGGGTTGGAGATGCTCTTAGTTGTTCAATCTTTAATCAGATCAATCTTTTGTTTATTTCGAATCAAACAAATCTAACCACTATATTTTGTTAAAACCGCTAAAATCACAGTTAAACCAACGAATTAATCAAATCAAAAATAATTTAGCCTAATCAGTTAGGTCAACAAACCAACTAACTTACAAAAAAATTAATTAATTAAAATTTTAAAATTTAACTATATTGAATTAAAACATGCACAACACTACAATATTAAATGAGAGTATAAGATTTACTTTATATAAGTAAAACAACTCACTTTTTTCTTTCTTTTCTTAATGTGAGATTATTAAGTAAATCATAAACTAATTAGAGTTTTACTTTTGTATGATTGCATAGAAGTTAGCTAATGGAGATTTTTTTAATTATTTAAAATTAAGAAAATTAGTACGAAATATTAAAACTCTCAGAAGATCTCATTTTGCTTATATATATAGAAAGATTTGTCGAGCACTAAATAATATCATATAATATCCTAAGATTAGGGTTCGTTTGGAAAGAATTTTTTAGCCCGACTTTTTGGCCTTTTGGCTAATTTTCAATTTGGAACTAATTTTTTGACTTTTTTTGTGAGAGAAAAAATAAAATAATTATGATTTGAATAGAACACTTTATCTTAATGGATTATTTAGCCTATTTTATCTTTTTTTGCTTTTTTTAGTCCTAACCTAAACTCAACTCACTTGCCAAACGAGGATTTAATAATTTTACTATAAGCCTATTTGTAACTTTTCTAGAGTTAAAAACTGATAATAAAAAAACATAAAATAAAATCACTCCTTCTGGATAATTAATTTATTTAAGTTGTTCGCATTTCATAAATTATATCAAATATTCATATATAAATTACCATATGCAAAAATTGCATCAAATATTCTGATACAATTGTGTGTGTGTGTGTACAAGCTTAATAAACAGCAACAAACAAAGCTTATGATTTGTGGGACATTAATGAAACATGGATCTTGCTAAATAGATATAATGAAAAAATGAAAAAATAATACATTTTTCATTAATTTGAAAACATTTTCAATAATGTTATGCTCTCTCAATTTTTATACATTATCATTTTATTTGTCAACATATCATATAATGGGTCCTCTATCACAAATATAAATATATATATATATATATACATATCAATACAATGTTGTCAATTAAACCAACATATTACTAGAATTATTATTTCATATTACTAACCTCACGTATTTTTTTTTAATTTCTAAAACACAAATAAGTTTTAAAAAGATATGTTGTTTGGCAGTGATTTTTTTCCCCCTAAAATAGTCAATAAAAAATAAGTTAAAATAGTTAATAAATAATTGTTTAGAACGATTTAAATAAATGTATTTTTAAAATTTTAATGAAAAAATGTGAAATAATACTATATGTACTAATTAATGTATTAACTAGTATACTAACAGATGATGTAACATAATTTTAGAAGTTTTGAGTATTTGTAATTTGTATAATACGTGAGGTTAGTAATAATGGTATAACATATTAATTGGTACATTAGTATGTACATTAATTGGTACATTTAGTACCACCGAAATATGTGAAAAAAAAGAAGTGATATGATCCAAATAAATGCATTTATTTAGGAGATGCCAAATAAGTTTTAAGAAGAAATATCACATATAAACCATAATTAATTATTTTTTCTCTCACAAGTGAACCAACTTCTCAAATATAATTTTTTTAACAAGTCTAAAATAACTAAAAAAAATTAGGATAAATTACAAATATGTCCCTGAGGTTTGATTAAAATGCAAATCGCCCCTGCGATTCTAGAAATTACATTCCACCCTCTGAGGTTTTTAATTTCATAACAAATCGTTTATTTTATTAATAAATCATCAAGTTAATTAACAGTTTGTAAGATGTTATAAATATGTTTTAATTAATAATTTAGATAATTTTATTATATTGGAAATCAATTATAAATTTCTTTTTTTTAGTTAATTCTGTTAAATAAAAAATTTTAACGAGAGGATATTTCTAATTTTTCAAATTATAAGAAACAATCTATATTTTAAATAAATTTCAAGAAGTGTATTTATAATTTATCCCCAAAATTAAAAAAACTTACTAAAATAATTAAATTTTCAAAGGAGCTCTTTGTCATAAATAATACTTTCAAAGCTGACGACCTATTAACACTTCGTTAATAGAACCATTATTTCAAATCTGACGGCCAAGATTGAGGTATGGATGTATGGGATCACCATAACAGTGTGATTAAGAAGGCAATATCTCCTCTGAAATCAAAATAAAAATTAAAAATAAATAAATAAAAAGTAGGAGAGAGGAGAGAGGAGAGAGAGAGAAACTTTTCCTTTTCCTTTTCCTTTTCCTTTTCCTTATTCAATTCTCCCTTCTTTCGGTACCGCCCAATCCTCCTTTTTTGCACAATCTCCATCTGTCAAATTCTGAATGTGAATGCACAAACTCAACGAAGCGCAACACAACACAACACAACAGAGCATTCATGTAAGGATTTAGCTGTTGCTGATTCAAAAAGCAAACAAGAAAAAAAAAAAAAAAAAAAGGAGGAAAAAGTGCAAAGCAGAGGATTCTATATTGCTTTTTTGGGCACTCCTCAACCCAGGTAAGTCATTGCTCTCCATTTCTTCTCCCATTTTCCATCACTCACAAGCAATTGCTCTTCAGGTGCTGAATTGATTGTCATCTGAATCTTTTGATTCTCTTTTGATTTGGTTTCTTTAAGAAAAAGTTTTGTTTGTTTGTTTGTTTTTTTTTTTTTGAGGTGGGTTTGTGCTCAGATTAGCTTCCAATCACTTTTCTATCTGTATTTGTCCTGGAACTGATTTGGGTTTGATCTAATTGAATTGGGTTGTGTCCCTAATTCGATTTCCCATATGGAACAGATTGGAAACGAGAAGGTTTTTGGAGTGAGAAAAGAAGATAGAGAAATGGGCGTTGAGATTATGGAGATTGGAGTTCAAATCAGGAAAGTTGTGATCTATTCGATCAGAACATTTTACAGATCGGTTTGTAATCATCCATTTCTTGTTGGTTTGGTGTTTGTTTTGATTTTCCTGCACAGATCATTTCCTTTTCTGTTTTCCCTTTTGGTTTCTGCTTCCCCTGTTCTTGTTTGCACTGCTATTTTGCTTGGGACTCTCTTGAGTTTTGGGCAAACGAATATACCTGAAATTGAGAAGGAAGAGAAGACAACAACTCATGAAATTGCGTCCCTGAAAATCGGGATTCAAAGAGATGGCACTGTTGTTGAGAGAGATGAAAGTTTTGTGGTAGAGAAGTACACTGGGAAGAGAAGGGATGTAGTAGAGAAGTCGATTGAAGAAGCAAGTTCTGCAGCAGATATGGTTAGTGAAGTTGATAAAAGTGATGGTGATTTGGTTTATGGTGCACCACTGATTGAAGAGAATTCCCGGGAAATTCAATTAGAGAAGCCGGTGAATGAGGAAGCAGATAGAGAATTACACCACTCAGGATTGAAAACGAATGCTGAAACGAATAAAGAGAAAGTTGCCGATAGGGAATTTTTTGAGAATCAGTATTCTCGGATTGAAAATGTGGAAGATGAAAATGTTGAATTGCAACGTGACCAATCACCAATAGAATCCATTGATTCTCGTATGGCAGATCGTGCAGACAGTTCTCCAAGTTCACTGTGGAAACGAGAGGAGGAGGAGGAGGAGGAGGAGGAGGAGGAGGTGGATGATGAGGGTTCAGATTCTGGGTCTGATCGGGCTGAGAGTTCCTCTCCTGATGCTTCAATGACTGACATCATTCCAATGCTCGATGAGCTCCATCCCCTTTTAGATGAAGATGCTCCTCAAACTACTCATATGTCTCATGATGGCTCTGATGCCGGTTCGGAGCGGTCTCAGAGATCAAGCAATTGCACTAATGACTCCAACGAGGATAATGAAAACCAAGATGAGGAAGCTGGTGATGATGATGATAATGAGGATGATGATGATGAAGAGGAAGAAGAGACACATGGTGACAAAGATGATGCAGTGAAGTCTGTTATCACATGGACTGATGATGATCAAAAGAATCTCATGGATTTGGGGACTTCTGAGCTAGAAAGAAACCAACGGCTGGAGAGTCTTATTGCCAGAAGAAGGGTACGGAGGATGATGACCGAGAAGAACTTGATAGACTTGGAAAGTTCCGATCTTCCCTTCAATATTACCCCTGTTTCAACAACACGGCGCAACCCTTTTGATCTACCTTTTGATTCCAATGACAACATGGGATTACCGCCCATTCCTGGCTCAGCTCCTTCTATTATGTTACAAAGACGTAACCCTTTTGATCTTCCTTATGATTCAAGTGAAGAGAAACCCAATCTCATGGAAGATGGTTTTGAACAAGAGTTTATGCCATTTGCTCCTAAGGAGGTGTTCTTCCGTAGGCATGAAAGTTTTAACGTGGGACCATCGTTCTTTGGGCCTCCTAAGCAGGAGAAGCAAGATATCAAGTTTAAACCCTATTTTGTACCAGAACGGATGGCTTCAGAAGGGACTAGCTATTCCTCTTTTCAAAGGCAATCAAGCGAGCTTAGTGATTCGAAGGTGAGTTCTGTTCCTGAAACAGATTCAATCTGTTCAGTTGGGGACCAGGATGATAAGAAGCTCATTGAAGAAGAATTTTCTCAAGCAGCAGAGCTGATCTCAGATGTAGATGTAGAGCATCCTACTGAGCTTGTTGGACATGGAAGTGAATCCTCTGAAGATGTAGATGTTGTCGGTTCAGCTGAGGACGAGGATGATACGAAGCTCATTCAAGAAGATTTATCTCAAGAAGCAGAGCAGATATCAGATATAGAGCACCCTGCTGACCATGTTGGACATGGAAGCGAATCCTCTGAAAATGCCGATACTGTGGAATTATGCCAATCTGAGAAGATAGGCACTGAGCATGATGAGGTTGAAATGGTGTCTAGCATTTCTGAAACAAGAGATGTAGCTACTCATGACGAACAGGGTGCAGGTGAAACTCATCTGAATACAGGATCTGATGAAGTTAATTACAGTAGTAGATCGAGCTTGTCATCATTGTCAGAAGTACACGAAAGGATCTTTGATGAGAAAGAAGGTGAAGTGTCGACAAGTTTGGAGCCTAAAAAAGAGAATGTTATTGAGGAGTCTGGCATATCAAATCAACGTTCGTTAGAAGAGTCAGACTTCAATATTACCGTTGGGTTGGTTGATGACAGTCAACACAAGGAGCCTGTTTATGATTCAAGCCCACCGGCGGTTCAGAAGAACCTCTCTTCTTCCTCCATGTCCTCTGACCTGCCAGTAGAATCATCTGAAATGGGTTTTGCACCAGAGTTGGTTAAAAGAACTGAGTCTTTTTCAGATAGAGAATCTGATGTGGGTCATCAAAGCAAAGCATCAGATACTCCTAGTAATGAACAGATTTTAGCAGACTCATCAGAGGTAAATCCAGTGGATAAAAATGAATTGGTAACAAGTGGGATTTCTGAGAAAGCTGAGCACATTGCTTTGAATCGTGGGTTCTCAGGAGATGACCAAAAATTATATGGTGCAAATGCATCAATAGTGCCTGAAGCTGTTGCTGAGCATGTTTCAATTGACTTAAAACCATCTTCAGGCGCTGAAGCAGTGGAGGACCGTCTGATCTATCAGGATGGAAGTTATCAGCTTGAACAGAACCAAGTTCCCTCGTCGAGCTTTGGTACAGATATCGATGTTGCGGTCCACCAAGATTTAGGTGAGGATTTGGCTTCTAGTTCTGAACATACATCTTCTGAAGATTTAAGTGTGACGGCTCCAAAGGAGAAACAGCCTTCAGTGGTTTATGAGCAAGTTACAGGTATTCACCCTGTTGCATCTTCTTCTGAAAATGAATCAATAGAAGAACATACAATCAATGAAGAAGGAGCTCTTCGGATTAAACAAGATCAAGTCTACTCATCAAGTTCTGATGCAAATTTCCATGTTGGCATTGACCAAGAAGCAAATGAGGAGCAGTTGTCCACACATGCAGAAAGTGTTTGTGAAGAAAAACCCATGTATGAGTTGGAGGAACAGCTGCCGTTGTCAGACAAAGCTATGGTTGAATTATCTTCTGAAAATCATGAAGTATTGCGAGTAAGTCATTAAATTATTGAGCATGATTTATTTTCTTAATATTAGCATTTTATATCCATCTCCTTTTCTCCTTTTGTGTTATATTTTTCATTTCTGTTGCACTGGTTATCTTTATCACTGTTCTTGCAAATTGCCTGTTGTGATACAAAATACAAACAAGGTAACTTACTTCAAAGCACTCTGTAGCCTATAAGATTTTCTTGCGTCTCCATTGAGAAAGTCACTTAGAATACCCTGGGACATTGCCAGTATAAACCATGGAACTTTTGTGAGGGGAAATGAAAGGACATTAAATGCCTATATATATGGATTTTATGTAATGTTTTAGACGAGACTTTGATGAATATTGATAATTGATTATTGAGAGTTGTTCTAGGATTGTGTTCCCCGGTTTCTTCTTCTTCTTCTATTCTTTTTGCTCTTACCGTTACATCTTGTTGGCTCTTTTCCTACCCAGAACTAAAGTAATGATTTCATATTAAACTGGTTCAGTGATCAAACAATTTATTATAAATGCTTTTGCTTCATATATTTTCCAAATCACAGTGGTTATTAGACTTGCCAAACATGACAATGCTCCAATTTGATTAAATAATGAATGTTCCTGCTTAATATATTTTCCAAACCATGGTGGTGGTTATTAGACTTGCCAAACATGAGAATGCTCAATCAATAATTATTGACCTTGTATGTCCTATAATGCTTGAAAGGGGTTTTTTGGGGCAGCCCAACAAAGGTTTTTTTGTTGCAGTCTGAGTTGGGCAAAGAGGGGGTGCTTGGTTCTGACTCTGAGGAGGTGAAGTGGAGAGAGGACGGGGTTCCTTCTTATTCTGAAAAAGGGGAAGGGCTTGTTTCTCGGCTAAATTGGGCGACTTTTTTGGTCTGAATAGATTGACAAAGGTAGAGGCGGGGAACCAAGTGATTTGAAGCACTGTGATGCCAGTTTTGGAGATGGGAAGGAAGCTGCTGAGGATGGAGATATGGCTTTGAAGATTTTAGGAGCTACTTTTAAGGCAAAGGGGGTTTGGGATGGGTTGGTGGAATGGGCTCAGTGGCGGATGGCAGGTTGGAAGTGGCAGTACTTATCCAAAGGGGGGGAAGCTGACATTGATTAAGAGCACATTAGCGAGCATTCCTACTTATTTCATGTCAGTCCTTTGTGGTACCGGTGTGGTACCAGCCAAAGAACCTCCAGTGGTCAAGTCAGTTCACACTCTCTAGCCAAAACTAAGTAAGAACATATAAGACATAATATACAAACATATCTCTCTAAGGGCCACTGAGGCATATATATATGTAAGGTTGCCATCTTGCCACATGCTCTTCAGACGTCCCAGATTCCCTTTGACTCTTGTGCTTACATGTCATGATGACGACATTTCGTTATAACCATCTGCACGATCATGCCAGCTAGACCAGCTCACGGGTCATCCTTTAATCACCGGCTCAGCTCAGCCCCAAGGGTTGGATCTTAGCTGGGCTGAGGCAAACAATCTCGGCTCTTCCCTTCTTTGCTCGGGCCACTCCAATAACCTGACCCATCAATATATTTGTGATGTATTAGTTTGTGCAAAGCAATGAAGAAATGAAGAACTCTTTCAGCACTTTTTTATTTATTTGTTTGTGTGGTACATCATCCCTTAGGGAGAGATTACCTAAGAACCAGTGTGTGACTGCCTAGGCTTTACCTCTTCTCCTCTCATTCTCCTAAAGATTTCTATGCATTTACTGACCTGCTTGCTGGTTACTAAACTCAGTATTCAGCCTCTATAAGCCATATAATAATCCCCAAAGCCTTTGTCTGGCATCCCTGATCATTAATAATCAATTACTTATCAGTATTAAAGCTGTCCAGCGATTGATTTGGCGCTAAATTAAGAAGATCAAGAAACATGGCAACTTATAATATGCATGTAAGCTTCCCATTCAGAAGACCTAAATTTATGCATAATTTGCAGTTATTTTTTGTGATTTTCTTTAACCTATTTCAATGTGTAGCCCTCCGTCAATTAGCAACCAAATTACTTACTTTAAGGGGGAAAAACTAGCAAAGTTACCATTCTCATAGTACTGTTCAGTCTCCAAACAGCCCATATTTCAGACTAAAATTCTACCAGATCAATACTAAATTATTTGCCATCATTTCCCGTATTACTGGGCCTTCTACTTAAAACCTTAATTTAGTGGCAGTTTGGTACTTCCAGCTTAATATTTCTGAAAATCTGGCAACCTGCCCTTTTGAATAACCAAATCAGTTGTAGTCCTTTTTAATTCATAAACCTTACCTGACTACCTTTCTTGTGCCTTCTAGAACCGTAAACCATCCAGTTTCCTTTTACCAAACCCACATTTGTTTGGTATCAAAGCTTGTAAGAGAGTGTTTCCAAGAACTAGTCATTCAGGACTGCCATCTCGATGGTCATGTCTCCAGGATAAGTTTGATGAAAGTATAAGAAAGTGTCAGACTTGATGCCCTGCCCAAGTCAGGTACAAGGCTTGGGGAACCCTACCTTGGTTTTGGACACTGACACTATGATATGGAAATTTTCAAAAAATGTAAGATACGGCACGTGGGGAATACGTGCAGATATATAATTTTATATGTTTATTATATAACATATATAAGGATAAATATATTTATATTTTATCAGTGAAAGTCGGTTATTAGTTGTCAGATTAGCATCTTGGTGGAGTTGAACCCCGCAGCCTCACCCTTGCAAGCACCTAATTGTTGCACCCATGCCACAAGGTCATTGGCTTAGGGTAAATAATTATTGTATATCATATATATGAATATTCAAGTCAAAGCTAATATTTTAAAAGGCAAAAGGAGGAGAATAGGTATAAATTTACATTTTTTTTGTTTTATCATTGAATTGTAAGTTATTTTATTCAAACTTGTAAAATGTTTGTGTGTTGAAGTATTGGAAAGTGTCTGACGAGTGTCTTGTTGTGTTAGTGTCGTGTCCGACACGTTATCTTCTTAGAATTGATCATGCTTCTTAGGTTTTGGTGTTCATCCTTATCCTATACATTTTGGTAAGGGATGTGGGCTCAGGGATACCTGGTGGTGTTGGACTCGAGCGAAGGGGGCTCACAACGGTGGCATACTCATATTGGCTGGACCAAAAAGCATGTCAGAGAGAGTTGATGCCACAATGTGACACATTTCTCATCCAATGATAAAATCGTTGCTGATAACATGCTGGGCTAGGTGTGCAGGACCTCTGATATGGACCTGTAGCTTGGTGGCCCCACTGGCATTGTGATTGGGTCAGGCCTGTGAATCCACTTATCCTCTACATCCCTTGGAGCACCATATAAAGGCGAATGTAAACTTCAATGTTCAAATACTAATAATATATTAAATATTGGGACCCATGGATTAGAACTCACATCCTTGGGTCCTCTAGCTCCCCCATCCATCTTTCCATTCGGACTATCCAATTCTTATTGGATTCCACTCCATTGGGTATCCCATGCTAGGAAAGCCACCTTCAAGCTTGACAAATAAAGTCAATAAACTAATGTCACATCAGGTGATTTTGAAAATAGGCTTTGACAGTCCTAAATTTCTGCACATTATTGAGATAAAGACAGACTTGTGAGTACCCGCACACCGATTGTAAATAGCGAGGAGTGTCTTGTATGTATTTGTATTTTAAGAAAATGCATGCTTCTTTCAATGTTTATTTATACATATGCTTGTGTTATACATAACATATTGGTTCTATATATGTGACTTCTTGTTTCTTCGATTAATCTTTCATGGTATGATTATCAAGACTGCAAATTGTTAGTCTATGTGTGGTCACATTGGCATGTTTGACACATTCATTTGAAGCATATTTTAAAGTTTGACATATTGAATAAACAATATTAACCATCACTACTCTGTTAATCACTCAGGAACAACCGATTATTCATGTGGAGTCTATTGTGGAATCAGAAGTCCAGCCCGAAAACAAAGTTTCTTCAAATATCTACTCATCTACGGTCTCTGGTACCAGATCACCAAGGAGTTTATCAGATTTGAAAGATGATTACCTTGCTGGAGTTGGGAATCAAGACCACATTCCAGTTCAACCCTTCAATTTTCCTGAGGAAGTGACTGGTTCTCAGGTTCATGAACAAGATATGATGGAAGAGGCTGATGAGATCAAGGAGATAGATGAAGGGTTATTAATGGAATTGGATGCAGTTGGCGATTTTAGCGTCCAAGAGTTGGGATCAAACTTGAATGAGATTGAAAATAACCGAATTCTTGGAGAAGGGATGAATTCAGAGATGCCTCTTGTTGAAGCAGAATCACTTGAAGATACTGATTCCATTTTTAAGAAAACTGAGCTGGTGGCAATAAAAACTGAAGTTGAGATTGAGATACCACACACGGGTCAAATTAAAGAAGAGATCAATTCTGGGATGGCAGAATTTGAAGCACGATCACTTGAAGATATTGATGCAGCTTTTAGGCAAATCAGTGATGAAGAAATTAAAAAGGATGTTGTTGTTGAAGAAACCAAAGCTGAGTGTTCTGAACATGGGATGTCCAACGAAGATTCGAGTCTCACACAGACCAAGATGGAGTTACCAGTTGTTGAAGCAAGATCAATTGAAGATATTAATTTGGTTTCTAAACAGCTTCACGACAATGAGAGATCCAACAGTCCCAGTTCGGTTGATGACAGGTCCGATGTTGAATCCAAAGATCCAGCAGAAACCTATTCAGACTTGCATGTCAAAAGCCAAAGTGAGCCTAGTTCAGTATATGACAGGCTTGATGTTGTAGAATCCAAAGATCCAGAAGAAACTAGTTCAAACTTGGTTGCTGATGTGGATCTAAAGCCGGCCTTAGAAGGTAATGTAGACAAACCAATGAAGTCAGATTTTAAAGATGGTTCGGAAGAAAGTGAATCAAATGAAGTGGGTTCTACCAAGGAGATTGAATCAAGCATCAAAGAGCCCACTGTAGACAAGCCCGTGATGTCAGATTTTACAGATGGTTCACAAGAAAGTGAGTCAAATGGAGTGGGTTCCTCCAAGGAGATTGAATCAAGCATCAAGGAGCCCAGTGTGGACAATCTGATGAAGTCAGATTTAAAAGATGGTTTGGAAGAAAGTGAGTCAAATGAAGTGGGTTCCTCCAAGGAAATTGAATCAAGCATCAAAGAGCCCAGTGTAGACAAGCTTGTGAAGTCAGATTTTAAAGATGGTTCAGAAGAAAGTGAATCAAATGAAGTGGGTTCTGCCAAAGAGATTGAATCAAGCATCAAAGAGACCCGTGTAGACAAGCTAATAAAGACAGATTTTGAAGATGGTTCGGAAGAAAGTGAGTCAAATGAAGTGAGTCCCTCCAAGGAGATTGAATCAAGCATCAAAGAGCCCGGTGTACCAGAAACTAGAACAAATGCCTCCACTGAACAACCAGACCATGGAGTTCAAAAGTCTGATGATTTAAATTCGAGCATGTCTGGTGACAAAGGTAAGAAGAAAAAGTCTCGTAAGTCCAGCTCCAGCTCCAGCTCCAGCTCTAGCTCGAGCTCTAGTGATTCTGAGTAGAGAGTGAAAATGCAGGTAAAAGAAAAAGAAAAAAAAAAAAAACTGGAAAGGAATTTGCTGTTTGAGTTTTCCTCTTTAATGGGAGTTTTGGTCTTCTAGTTTGGTTACTGTTTTGTGTTTTGGATAAGAGAAATCGGGGTTTATTCATTTCCTTTCAGGTAACATCTTTAACTGATTTATTTCTTCAAGAATGAGTTTTGGTTTGATTTCTTGAAGTGTGAAATTTTCTTGTTTTCAGTTCTTGAATTTTGCAAGTATACAGTTTGAGGCTTGTTGGGAGAAAGATCGTTTTTCCTTTCATGTTGTAAATTAATTTGTTGAAAAAGGTTGCGGTTTGAGTGTTTTCTAAAAATGTATTGTGCAATTTGTTTTTCCTCTGAATATTTCATGTGGATATCGATATATAACTAAGCTTGTTTTGGTATGTCAAAAGTTACTGTTTGTTTGCAAATTTTGGTGACGGAAATGAAAAGAAAATGTGGAGGTAATCGTTTTTCTATCTTTGGCTACGGCCCTTCAGGCATCGTGTTTTGTTATTGTTTCCAGAAAACTGTGAGACCGTGTGGTTGCACATTTTCTGCTTTTGCTTTTCATGAAAACGTTTGAAAAATATTTTCTGATTTTGCTGTTGTTTTAGTTATTACTATTACTGGAGCTGTTTTGCAGAAAATAGAATGCTAGCTTTGTCTTGACTACCACATTGAAATGCTGTTGCTGAGGAAGAAAAAGATGACTGAATCTTTCATGGCGTGATATTGTATCACTTAAAAACAATAATTGCCCCCATCAACGGCGTTCATTTTATGATTGTACTTGCATATCATGTTAATTGTTCGATCATTGATGATCACAACTAACAAAAATTTATGATCTCAATTACATGTCACTCAAATATTTTTATAAAGCAAATTTATTTTCTGACTTTATGTGAGGAACCATGGAATAATACAATTTTAAAATATTAACACCAACAATTTTGACGTGGAAAAGACATCTCAATTGGAATTCACCAATTGATATTGCCAAAAAATCACGAGCCAAAAGAGACAAGCGAAAATCTCTATGAATTATCAAGAGAAAATCAATAAAACTCCCATGGAAGTTGCTTCCTTTTTTCTATGTCTTCTAGAGAGAGCTGGATGAGTTAACAACAAATTTAGAAATCAAATTTTCTTTTTTTTTTTTTTTTTTTTTTTTTTTTTTTTTTTTTTTTTCTTTTTTTTTTTTTTTTTTTTTTTTTTTTTCTTCTTTTAGAGAGAGAGACGAGAGTAAGAGAGAGAGAGAGAGAGAAAAGGAGGAAGAGAAAGAAGAGAAAGAGAGAGGAAGAAAGAAGAAGAAAAGAAAGGGAGGAGGAAGAGGAGAAGAATCGCGTGAGGAGGAAGATCGGGAGCAATCAATGGCAAACGGAAAAGCAAAAGCAAAAGAAATCGATTTTTTTTTTTTTTTGATGATTTTTTTTTTTTTTTTTTTTTTTTTTTTTTTGATGATATGATATGATGATGATGATGATGTGATGATGTGATGTTGATGATGATGATAATCGTTGATGATGATGATGAAGATGATGATGGAAATCGATTGAAAGGGATAAATTTTTTTTTTTTTTTTTTTTTTCTTTCTTCTTTCTCTCTTCTTCTTCTTCTTCTTCAAATAGAAAAAAAAAAAAAAAAAAAAAAAAATCCAAACGACGCTTTTTTTGGATTCGGACAAATTCGAGCTCGAGCATTTCGGGCTCCGTATCACGTTTGTTTAGAAATCTAAGGTGGTTTCAACCAGCAAAGTTGCTTAGACCACTTGAGCACACAAATGACCGCTCAAACAGTGTGTCTAGAAAGGTAGTTGTAACAAACTCTGAACTACCAAGATACTTTGAGAAACTGACTCTTCGATCGAGTGCACAAATCTTTGCTTGAGTGGTGAATCCAATCTTTCAGTATCTCAGAAACTCACTATATGACACTACAAGCTTCACAAATCACTCAAGTGCACAATTGGTATCTTGAGCGGTCAAGCAAAGCTTGCAGGATCTCAGTCCACAGGCTAAGATGCTACAAGGCTGGAAAGGTCACTCAAGCGCACCTTTGGTTGCTCGACCGGTCCATGAGGTCTTGCACAAGCAGTTGAAGGTGATGAGTTTGAAGAATCATCAATCATGAATGGATTCACAGCTACACACGCAGAACCTCACAACATTACAACTGAACAAATGTGAATACAACTCAAATGTGTTTGTCAGGCGGGATTGTTGAGACAAGGGTCCCGACAAAAAGTCTTTTGAAATTCACTAGAGTGCCAACAGCACAAAATTGACCTACAAGAATGACACCTTCCTAACATCTTGCTTAAAATTCCTCCTTTCCTTAAAAAAGGTACATAGCTAATTTTAGCATCAGAGAGGTTTTGGCCGACAGCATGCTTTTGTTGGAAATAAGTTTGTATTGTCAAAGATATCAGAATAACTTTTGCGGTCAAGTCCTTCGCATTCAGATTTTAAACACTCCCTTTTGTACAAATCATGGAATCACCATATATTTTGATATCTTCTATATGTTCTAATGGAAAATGTCTCGTACCTCAAATTTTGCGGCTCAAATAGTCAAAACAACGTCGTTTTGGCTATTTTTATGTTGTTCTGTACTCAAAATGACGTCGTTTTGACCATTTGAGCCACTTTTGAACCACAAAATTTGAGCTACGTAGCATTGTTGTATCTTTGACAATATAATCTTATTTCCAACAGCCTCATTATTCCTACAGATAATTGATCTTGGAACCTACAAAGACTATAGATTCCTCCAGATGCTCGTGTGATGGCAATGAGAACAATAACGAATGGACAAAGAAAGTCATTAGACATGTATGACAGCCACTGAATCCAACAAGGAATACCCACATGATGTTAGGGTAGGAGATAACAGTCTCAGATGAAGATGCAAAGGGAGTTCGACAGCCTCACTGTGATCAGTTACGCAATGAAAAGAATATTGACTGATGTGTGTGTGCGTGTATAAAATATATCTTCGAACACAACACCAGTTCAACGCCTGCCCTCCTAATTAGGTGTTAGATTACAGATGAAATCAATTATGAGCACCAAACAGATAAAATTCAATATCTGCTTGCTCGCTTGCCCTTTATGAAATCCTTCTAAGCAGATAGAACTACTGCTCTCTTGGACTTGGCAAATCAGCGCAGCAATAGTAATATATAAACAAATTTGATCATTACATTTGAATGAGGGCATTCAAAAATCACATATACAAACTGTTAACATCCGGCACAAATGCTAGTTGCCACCTGCGATTTTTGTTTTTCCTTGCTGCTGAAACAGCTCTTGCATGCATTTCAAGCCAGCAATATAGTGTTTTGATCATGACTACGACATTACAAAAACAAAATGATCACTGCCTTTGTTTCTTCTGCAAGGGCTCCGTAGAAGATCCAACCTAACCAAAACAGAAAATAAATATTTAAAAAAGAAAAAGAAAAAACAGCACAATACAAACTTAGACATATAGTTTTGTCACAGCCAAAAAAAAAATTCCTGTTATTTCTTTTTTTCTTTGTAGTAGAGACCAATTAACAAATTCTGTGCAAGATTTAATGAGTTTGCTTCTATGTAAATTAGATTATGCCCAAAAATAAAGTATCAACATGGATTTAAGGACAAAAAAAGGATTAGCCCAAGTGGTGCATAAAATTTAAGGTAAAGAAAATTAAGAAAGCTCAACTCTGGCATTGCCCTCTCTAATGGGCGTTACATCACATCCTTGGCATGACTACAAAACCTCCACATGGCCCCATAAACAGTTAATAGTGCCATAAAAGGACACAAGCCTTAGACCAAGGCCTTTAGATGTTGCGCACTTTTATCTGCTGCTGCTGATCCAAATTTCTGATTTGTTGGGAAGATAAGCTAAATTGGTAGATATGATAATGTTATCTTTACCTTATCTATGGAAGCACATCACCAGAGCTAAACAGATGGCATATATACCAGGCTTAGAGAAACTAAACAGGAAGACGTCAAAGAGCAAGATTGACGGCAATTGGGCAAAAGACATTCAGCAATATAGAGATGATTCTGAAATTCATTGATTCATTGGTGATGTATTCCAACTGTCAAGAAAATTCATATTTAGTTCTTACAGGCTCTTGGTTGCTTTTTTCAGTGTTTTTCTAGATCATCCATCAATGTAACAGAAATCGTCACATACAGGGGAGATTCTGCCCTAGAAAGTTTAGATGGACCAGCATTCTAGAGAAACTACTGTATAAACTTCTTGGTTAATTCTCCCTGTTTCTTGGTTTTGCAAACTTACTTGGTCATGACCTCACATATTCCAGTTTTGGGAGGTTTTTTTTTTTCCATGTATCTTTATCAACAACAACAACAACAACAACAACAATAATAGTAATAGAATCTATTTAGGAACTGTTGACATGAGTTGACATCTTCAGAGAAGGAACTTGCTTCCTAACTACTTTTTTTTTTTGAGCATTCTTGCTTCCTAACTGGTGTTCTATGTACTGCAGAGCAGTCCGCGCACCAATTGCTTCTCTTCTCATTGTCAAGTGATGATAGTTATGGAATTTGTTGTTAACCATTTTTGGTGCTACTTGGGTTATGCTGGCCTCAGTTAGTACCTTTTACCAGTCATGGAGAGGGAATTGCCTTCCAAGAGAATCATCAAAGCATGTGCATGGACAGAATGTAATAGACTCACTTTTGAGGAGCTGCAGCTACCCACTCATTGATCAAAAGCTTCCTCAATTCATTTTTTCCATATTTAAAATTTTTCGTGAATCTTCCTTTTCATCAGTTGACTTTTCGGGTGAGCTTGCTTAGGTGAGGGGTTATAGCCATTTAAATACGTGGTGTACTGATGTTCATCCCTCCTTGCAGTTTTGAATAAATTATGTACGTAAAAAATATGTTTTCAAGTGATGTTTATGTGCTCACTAGTCAAACAAATGTCCAAACATGTCTTATTATTTTTCTAGATTTTTCACTAGAATACACTTTTTTTGACACTTAGGGGACACTTAGACACATAAAATAAATTATAAGTTTTAACAAAATAATTTAAGATCTAATAAAAATAAATAAATAAAACAATGTAGATTTATACCTATTAATCCATTATCCTTTGAACCTTAGAAATTCGTTTTATGTCTTATATTTTACTAATTTTGAAAGACAATATTCATCTAATAAATATATAAAACCATATTTTGAGTGTGTCCCCACGTGTCATGTTGTGCATTTTTTTAAAATTGTCATGTTGGTCTGTTCATGTTGTGTCACATGCCTGTGCTCGTGCTTCTTGGCTTATGAGACATGAAGAAAAAAGGCAAATTCAGAACAAATTAGAGGGAGAAGAAAAGCATTCGGAACCAATCAGAGGGAGGCGAAAAGGACTAAAGAAATTTCTAGTCATGTGTGCAGAGGCTAGAGGCCAACAGTACAAAATTATAATGTTATTTACTGACAGTACAAGTCTATAATGTTATTTACTGAAAAATTTACCCTGTCATCAATTTTAAAACAAAATAAAAGGTTTGGAGATAGAAGTGGAAGTTTACCAAACTAGAAACACACAAATATTAAAGCAGTAAAATCCAAATTTAGATGCTTTTATTCTTCAACAATTTCTCATAAATTAAAAAGAACAAGAGCATGCTTACAAGGGTGGATAGCTGTTCACTGATGTAAGACATTGATCTTAACATAGCTTCAAGGGTGTCTTTGGTAAGCTGAAACTTCACCTCCATCTCTCCTGAAGGAGATTTGGTATAATCTTGCAGCTGGAAAGCAGAAGAAAAAAGAAATAGGGTCTATCAGCTGGACAGATGACAGAATCATGCTTACAAAATGTACAATGTCAGATATATTGGGTATGTTTGGTTTGATTTTGAGAGAGTAGTTTTTAAAAAAAAAAATTGGAGAGAGTTTATAAATTTTTTTGGTTTGTTTGGTTGTGTATTTTGAAAGTAGTTTTGGAGTTTGGAATGATTTGATATTTTATTGTAATTGAGTAGATGCGTGTGAGAGAAAAAGAGATTGAGAAAGAGAGAAAAGAGAGAAAAAGTGATTGATTGATGTATAAGAGAGAGAAAGTGATTTTAAAAATTGTTTTGAAAAAATTACAAACCAAACAAGTTTTAAAATTTTTTTTTTCCAAAATCACTCTACAAATCCAAACCAAACATACCCATTGTTTTGGGAAAACTTCACTTTACCCCCCGTGGTTTGGGTCATATGCGATTTACCCCCCTAACGTTTGAAAATGACCACATAACCCCCATATGGTTTGTGAGAGTCATGCGCTTGCAGGGAGAGTAACACTATTTTTAAGATGAACACGCCCCTTGCACATCTTCAAATTTATAAACTATGCCATTCAATTATTTCTCTCTCTACTCCTTTCATTTCAGCCATTAGCAGCTTTCCCTTTTTTCTCTTCTTCTCCTCCTTTTCTCTTCTTTTATTTTTTCCAGCTCATCAACCTCCACTACTTGCAGCTTCCCCCATGATCAAACCACTCCCACTGCATAATCACTTCACCAACCCACATACACTGCACCCCCATCAAGAAATTGGTAGAATGTTGGAGGGGTCACTCATGAACAAAAAAACAAAACAAAAAAATTTATATGAAAGCCACTAAATGCTGGTAGCACCATGGATTCCGGCAAAAATTTTCTTTCTTCTTCTGCATTTCTATTTTTCTTCTTTTCTAGTTTAACAAATGTTTAATCAATTACAAACTCTTAAAAGAGACAATACCCAGATACGGTAACGAAAAAAACAAAAAAACAAAAATTATACATGAAAAGCTACTAAACAGCCGCCACGCCATGGAATCCGGCGAAATTTTTCCTTATTCTTTTGCATTTCTATTTTTCTTCTTCTCTAGTTCAACAAATGTTTAATCAATTACAACTTTTAAAAGGGCTAATACCCAGATTTGGTCTTCCGCTCCTCCGGTGACACATCAATCTCTCACCCTCTTTTTCTATCTACTTTGCTTTGATTTTAGTTGTCTAAATCTAATACTTCTTTGGTGCCGAACTATACATATATATATATATGTATTTAATAGATAAAAAACAATTCTTTCACAACACATAGTGGAGATAATTTGTTTGGGTCAGTGAAGGCAGTGTGTTATTACCGTCATTAGTGCCTAAGCAACATGAATAAATGAGAATTGGTAAAGAGATTTGCTGGTGTGCAGGTGCTGCTTGAGTGCTTGCCGAAGTTGGGACAGAATTTTCTATAGTTGACAACAATGGGAGGAAGAAGAAAGAATGTGTGTGTGTGTGTGTGTGTGTGTGTGTAGGTTTCGTTCAGAAGAGAGAGAGAGAAGATGAGGGTAAAAAGGTCAATCTGCCTGTCCTGTTAACAGAAGGTAGTTTGCATTTTAGTCCACAAACCACATGGGAATTGTGTGGTCATTTCTAAATGTTAGGGGGATAAACCACACAAGGCCCAAACCACAAAGGAGGTAAAGTGAAGTTTGCCCTATTGTTTTATGTCAATGGTTATGCCTTGTGTCCCAATCAGGTAGGGCCAACTACATAAACCCCTTTTTTGTTTCTCCACTTTGTCAAGGGTTATATCCTTAGGTTTTGAAATGCTCAAATGCAAGTGCAATGAATCTCTTACATAGAATGCCCTAACCCATACTTGCATATTCACATTAGGATTCATGTTCATAACAGATCTAATGGGTATGTTTAGGTGCTTGTTGTTGGGCGGCCTAACGCATAACCATCCTCATCCAAGCTTGGGACCTAGTGTATGAATATTTTTTTACGAATTCTTTGCACATATTCATGTATTAATTTATAAAAATTTGAGTTTTTAAAAGTATTTTTTAGTATCTTTAGTAATTTCAGTGATTTTCAGGTTCTGCCTGTCTTTCTGCATGCAGGCATTCCATTGATGTAATATATACTTCCAAGAATGCAAACTTCCACTGGAGTCCCAATTTTGAAAATGCATCAAACTAAAATCTGTTACTCCAGAACACCATCTTGGTATGTTAGTTAAAAAACAGCTACTAGGCACTTCACTATTTGGACTTTTGTTAATGTGAATACCTTAAGACTGATGACAGCAACTCTATTAGTCGGTGTTTTATTTCGATTCTCTAAGGTCCATGTCATTGACTTGAGTCGGGGTAGGATTCCCTGCATCAACAAAAATTAGATATTGAGACAAAGCTACAACACAGTTCTAAATTAAAAGACTAAATTGTTGTGAGCTTGCAAGTTTCATTGCTTCTACACATAGGATAATGCGTGTGCTCCAATAAATGCAGTTACAAATTAATGATGCTCAACTTATTAGCTTTTTGCAATTTTTAATTTGTTAATGAAACAACAGTTATAAAACTGCAGCAACTACACAGTTCAAACAAAATATAAAGAAACAAACAAAATTTGTCATCCTTAAAAAATTACAGAGTCTAGTATATTGTTTGAGAATCAAAGTAATGAAATATGTCACGTCTCTTATGACACCCGTCAGTTACAAAGAAACAAAGACATTTAATTTTGCATGGAAATGAACATCAATTGAGATATGATTAAAGTTACTAAGTGCTCAATCGTTGGACATAATTGAACAAGATTTGAATCTAGGAAATTGGCAGAAGCTCAATTTTTCTCAAAAACATTCACAACTGGGCATTAGGGTTCTTGACACATGACACGAAACTTTTGACACTTCAAACAATTGGTTTAGCAATAGGTTTTTTTTTTTTTTAACATTTATAGAAGGAATGACACAATGAGACTAGCATCATTAAATGTCTCTCCAAAATAATTAATGCAAATCATACAGGTTTCATACGCTTCACTCACAAATTAAATATGGTAATTGTTGAAATATGTCTCACATCGCCTAGAGTTGCCCCATCTGTGTTGGTTGTAAGGTTTCAGTTTCCCTCTCCTTAATACCTATGTTTTAAAAACAAGTGTGGCCTGGGCTTTTCAATTTGGTATCAGAGCTTAGTTGGGCCTATGACTAGTGTGCCGTTTGTCCGGTTACTGTATGTCCTGGTCCAGGAGGGTGTGTTGGAATGTGTCTTACATCGCCTGCAATTGCCCCATCTGTGCTGGTTATAAGGTTTCAGTTTTCCTCTCCTTAATACCTGGGTTTTAAGGAGAAGTGTGGACTGGGTTTTTCAATTATAACTTCATAATCAGATTTTGGCATTGTCTGTGGTCTATGTTAGATCACCACTATCCCAAGTTGTTAGAAAAGGAATCCAACAATGTATATCAAACTCTCCAATACCCTCCCACATATGCAACTCCATCTTGCATGTGGAGATGCAAATATCCAAACATGTAGAGGAACAAAATGCAAACAGGGAAACAAATACAATTGCCAATCCATTCCGCCTTTATATAGACATGAGTTTGTCCCTTAGACCAAAGGTCGTCTCCTTTAGATTCAAAAGTGACACCCTTTAAATCCAAAAGTCATGTCTTTTGGTTTAAATCCAATGGTTACAACCCATGGTTTAAATCCAAAAGACACACTTTTTTATTTAAACTCAATGGTTACACCCTTTGGTTCAAACCCAAAAGTCACATCTCTTTAATCATTCATATAACTATATTATATATTTAAATGTATAAAAATATATTATGAAAATGTTCCAACATTCCCCCACCATTTTCAAAGCCTCTCCTAATATGAGCTTTGATACCATGCCAAACACACAACATTACAAGGACAAGCTAGGATATTACAGAGGTAGCATTAAAATTCAAATTAAAAAATAAATAAATAATAATAATAAACAAAAGAAGAGGACATTCCATGAAATGCATTCTTATTACAAACTAACATGAAGACACTAAATTGAATAATATAAAAGCAATGAGGAGTAAAAATTAACTTTTTATTTCAACAAACCAGATTGTCAGTAGGACCAACATTTGGCTGGAGAGGGATCGAAGCCATGTGTGACACATTAATTTCAGCAGTGATTGGTGTAGAAGCCCCAAAATCATTTCGACTAAACCGATTAATGGGATCATCTTGCCGAGGCCACAGTGATGAAAAATTTTCTGTTAGGGGGAAAGATGTGAAAGAAGGTAGAAAACCCACATTGACCTGGTGGGAGACACTAGTCCTTGGCAATAGATGCTGACAAAGTTGCAAATGAACAATACAATAATCAAATTACAGCAGAAAAAAGACAATGGTAAGTAAATAGTTAACAATGCACATAAAAACTCGATATTCAAAATGGGGTGGACCAGCGGAATTCAAAAGCCACTTCAAAATTATTCCCTAATCAGACTGCAGAATCTTGAAAGACTATCTATAATATGTACGAATATTAATTATTTACTTAAGCTTCAAAATTTTAGTAAGAGAGCCAGAAAATGAGCCCAGCAGCTCTCAGCTTGGAAATGATTTGTTCAACTGAAAAAATAAAAAATAAAAACAACCGTGAGCAGCATTTAAGGTTCACTTTATAATGAGCTGAGTCCAAGCAATCTTAAGCTGGACTCAACAAGCTTTGAACAAAGCATATATAAATATTATATGTCCATAACCATAGGGAACAATTGGAATTGATGTTTATATTATTACTCCTCTTACAACCACGGCCTGGACTTTTCCATTCTATTCCCATCTCTCTCGCTCTATCTCAAGTCCCACCCTTTTCAAAGCATTGTTGTGGTGTCTCATTTAGACTATTCCCCAATGCAGGTCCCCTACAAGCCAGGGTGTTGGGTAGAGGTAGACTGGATATAAACCTAAACATTGGCAAAATTCTATTTGTCTGCCCTTAGACTTGAACCAGCATTCTCTAATTCGAGTTCAGATTTAGATCTAACTGGGGCTGCAAATAAAGTGAGTTGTTCACAAAACACTTGTCAGTGTGCCTTCAAACTCATTCAACACAGAAATGAGCCCAGCTCCAGCTCAATTTCAAGACTTGTTTCATAGACGAGCTGAGCTCGATCTTTAGTGAGCTCACCTAAGTAGACTCATGAATGACGACAAATGTTTCCTTGAAAGGGTACAACACATGAACATAATAGAATGCATTGGATTTTTGCTTGTTTAGTTTTGATAAGTGAGCCAAACTTATCAGGTTCTTTGACATTTCTTAATTGTAGACTTGTACTTGTAGCCCCACAAGAACATGCCAAAGCTTTCTGTCAGAGTTTGGGTAAGATAAAGTTTTCAACAGCATGATTGTTGCAACAACCAAGTGAGCCAAGCTAGAGCCACTTGCATACTGTTCAAGTGCTTATGTTGTGGTAAGGGCACTATTTTAATCTTCTATTGTTTTAATAAAAACGGGCTAAGGTGGAGGATTTGATAGAATACTGAAAAGCTATTCGTCTAATTCTCTTCTTGTCTTCTCTTATTTCTCTGCCCTTCTCTTTGTATTTTACACTTCAACTTGGTATCAGAGCACTCTGTACCAATCCTAGAAGCCATAACAGATCTCCAAAGACTGTTGACACATAACAACAGAGTGTTGATGTCAGCAACCTATGATGACATCAACAGCCAATGTACGGCGAGTACCCTCTCTGAATTCTCTCTCCCTTCCCTCCTGATAATTATTGTGATTTTTCTTTTTCCTTTTTTTTTGTTTCTTCTTTTTTTGAGGTTGTTTGTTGCAACTTTTCTACTTCAAAGCATTTTCAGTTTTTTACCCCTATTTTTTGATCCGCAATATGTAGACTGGTCCATACAGTTTGATGATTGGGATTCCTTCTATGGGGCCAAAATACATTGTACAAGTCTCTTTCGATGTTTTTTTGATGATGTGGTGGTCTTGGGATTTTTTTTGGAGTCGGCAATGAGAGAAGTTGTGTTTGGCAGTCACGTTCTCGTCCTATTTGCATTGTTTGCCTCTTCCTATGGCCTTGTTCTCTGATTGGTTGGTTATCCTTGTCTGGGTCTGGACCTCCTTTGCTTTGGTAGTGCATATCTTGGTACACAGTGGGTTTGGTACAAGATTTTTGCTTTTGTAAACTTCTTGGCATATCTGGGTCTGGACCTCCTTTCCTATGGCTGAGCAAAACTCCCTTTACTTCAAGATGATGATTTACCAAAATCGATTACCATGAAGAAATTGAAAGGATTGATTTATTTGGCATGGGCACATGCCAGTAAAGTATTTCTGCATAGGAAAAAGAGTGAAATTTATTAGTCCTACCTCCCCTGCAAGGGGATTCCACACATGATGATTGGTTGAGTGGGAATTCGATTATTATGTGAGAAGCTCTGCTACAGTTTGGAAACCCCCTTTTTTTTTTTTTTTGAAAAAGCGATGAGGAATATTATTAAGCACAATCAAGAAAAGAGAAAGACAACAAAGAGTCCTCAAACAAGAAGTTCTAGAACAACAACAAAAACAAAAAAGCCCAAAACTAGGAATGGCAAATAGCAGCCCAATCCCTAGAAATCAAGAAAAATAGAACTACTCTAAAAGGCTTAGACACAAAAGCCCAAAGCAAAGTTGATCTTTGTGAGTCTCTTAAACAAATTTGGGATTCTCTTGCAGACTCTTTTTCACATCAAAGTAATGTTTCTCAAATATATGAGAAGATTTTTTTACAAATAAGCAGTATCGACAACAGTTGTCTGGCTATTACAGCACTCTAAAAAAATTTGTGAGATCAGTTATCACAACATAGGCTTTTTACCACTGAGTTGAAACAACAAAAGCAACCTTGGGAAAAGTTTATGATTGCATCATGGCTGTCTAGATTAGATTCAAATTTGCAGGGCTTTAAAGATCATTTGCTTGCTAGTGAGACTTTACCCACTACCTCTTCATTAGCATCTTCAACTTTAGTTTCTGGCAATTGAAGACAGGATAGTTCTTGCAGTGATTTTGTGATGGCCTTGGTAAGCGTGATTCTCAAGGTGGTTCCTACGGTGGTGGTTCACATGGACGTGGTAATAAGTGTGACCATTGTGGTTCCACTAACCATACTGAACCATGGTGCTACACTGCCACAACAAATTTCCACTCATGGACATGTGACTCCTGCTTTTGATTCTCATAATGCACTCACTACTCAAATTAGTAATCATGTTGAGCTTGTCCAAACATTTCTTCCCTCGTCTTTTACTGCCACCTTGGCTTATTCAGGTAATATTGCATGTGTAGCCAATTCACCCCAACCTTGGCTCATAGATTCCAGAGCTTGCTCTCATATGTTTGGTAATTCATATCTTTTTTCTACTTCGACTCCTGTTACACCACATATTGTCTCGGTCAATGGATCTTCAGGTCCTATTAGTAGGAAAGGGGTTCTTCAACCCACTAAGTCATTACAATCTGTTATCAATTCCTTTCAAGACGAAGACTGGGGCTGGAATTTCAATTATGAAGGAGGAGATTCCATGACTGATGGCGGCAAGAGTTTGTGATGATCAAAAGAGAGAAAAAGAGGTTCCAACTAGTTTGACTTGTTCGTTGAGGCTCCAATGGTCTAGGTTCGAATTGTGAGGTGAACTAAGGAGGCTGTTAGCTAGGGTTCAAAGGAAGGTCATCCAACTAATGTTTCAAATTTGATTGGTGATGAAGTCAAAAGCCAACGGAGAGAAATGATTTGCCAATGGATCTGTCTGGTTGACAACAATTCCAACGATGATGACAATGATTCTGGTAACTATGGTTTCAGAAAAGTCCAATCTCTAATACCATGTTAGCAGAGATTGGAAAAGAGAAAAAGGACTTAATGGCTGCTCAGTTATTGCCTAAGAAAATTACATAATACAAAAGAACCTAATAAACAATGATACCCTAAGAAAAGTGAAGCAAATGACAAATAATTAAACTACCCTCAAGGATTAATATATTATAGAAATATGTATCTCAACAATCACATACGTGCATGCAGTGCAAGTATAAGTACTTTTAAATGTGTAAACCTAAGTAATTATTTTCAAAGATTCAATTAAGAACTACAATAGAAGAAAATTTTGCACCAAACATTTCCCAATGTAAAACATTTATGTTGAGAAAATCAACTAATTAACAAGATTTTTCTTCTCAGAAAATCCCTTCTTCCCTAGTTTCATTTTACACTGGCAGGAATCATTGAATGCTATCATGATGACAATGCTACGTCAAGGAGCCTTCAACGGAAGTATACACCATAACAGGCTATAATCTTCAAATATATGCATATAAAATTTTAGAACGTGTGAGTCACCTAGTTCTGTTTTTAAAGTGCAGCCTGCTACCTCTAGTTAGTGGTTCTGTAACATGAACAATCTAACAAAGCTACGAGTTCAAATTAAAAAATCAACGAATAAATGTTCCCATTTGTCAAATATGCTACATATGCAAGACACAAAGACACACACACATCCAACAAATTCTACTATAAATATTGTAGCTATCATGATAAACAAGTTAGAGAAGCATCACCTGCTCTCTGGACATTTCTTCTTTCCACTGGTCCTGATATTTCTGGAATAACAGAATAAGAGTGCTTTGCAAATCAAGAGGCAGATCAGGCGGAAACAGCTTCAGAATATCATCACCGGTGAAGTTCTCATTTACACATTTTCTGATAAGCGAGCGAAGGCATGCCAGAACCTACGGTCAGAATTTGTACATTATTTATATGCCAAAGCTGGTTTAAAAGAAGGGAGGGGGGATTATAGATGGATTATAGAACTGGATAGAAAAATAAGAATACAAGTGAAGTAATATCCATAGCAACAAACAAAATATTATTAATATACAACAAAAAAGTACAATAAAAAAGAGAACCAAAGGTCCACCACAGAGGGAAGTAAAAGAGACCCAAGATTAATATGTCCTCAAGACAGTATTGCAAAGTTAAAAGATTTGCTGTTTTGGCCTTTTTTTGGGTGCAGATGGGCAACAATCAAAATTGTTTAACTGATAACAAAATAAATTATTATACCAGGTTTTTCAAAAATGGGAAGAAACAATGCAGCAATAGATTAGTTAAAAATTAAAATTTAAAAAAAAAATTATATAAAAGAAAAGAAAAGTACATATCCATACTAGCTCTAAATTAGCTTCACTGTAGTACTTACTTCTTAGAGCATCTCCAGCAGCCTATCCATTTTACCAAAAATTCTAAAATAGCAAGCCAATAATCATAAATTCTTCTCCAGCAGCCTAGCTATTGCAAAGCCAAACTAACATTTTTCTACATTTTGCTACAGTACCTCGCTGGGAGAGGCGAGGTACTGTGCACTAGCTCTTCATTTTTTTTATTCTTTTTTAATTCAAACTTTTGGCTTTAAGAATATTTTAATAGAAAATATCCAAAATATATGAATATTTTAATAAAAGATAGCTAAAGTAGATAGCCTTGTTGGAGTGTATATTAAAAAAATAACTAACTAAAATAATAAAGTAAAATTTTGAATAACTATTTTGACTATCCTTGCAGATGCTCTTAGAGCTCTAAAAAAAATAAAACAAAACTGGTAGTGTTTTCTCTATATTTCTTGGAGTGAATTTCCTGTGCTTTGAAAACCAAATCCCACAAAACAGAAAATAAAATTTAAAAATTGCTAAAACAGGTTTTTTCAAAAAATGTAATGAAACAATGCAGCACTAGATTTGTTTTAAAAATATGAACATCATAAATTGCAGGGCTGAAATATTTTCATAGTATATAAACCCCAAGATTTTCTGGGAAAATTTAGTGTTATTGTTAGCTAACCCAACAATTTTTTCTCCATTTCACTGTAATTCTTTGAACTCTAAACAAATCAAGCAAAATTTGGCACTGTTTTCTCTGCATTTCTTGGATTGCAACCTACCTTTTGCGTTTCAAAACCAAAACTCACAGAATTGAAAAATAAATAAATAAAATAAAAATTGTTTGAAAAGAGATACAGAGAGAGAGATTACAGGATCGAGTTCGGCGGAGGAAGGAAGATTGAGGAGAGACTGAAGGGAAGATTTGTCGGGGGCAGAGAGACCGGTTTTTCTGGTATTCCAAAGAGTTGAGAGGATGTGTTGGAGGTCTTCTTGCGACTTTATGGTTGATAGCTTGTGCAGTTGCAGGTATATCAGCGTCTCTCCCTCCATTTTGCTCCCACTTTTCTCTGCTTGCTGCTGCCACTGGTACACTATGTTTGGGAACGAAGAGAGAAAAAGAAAAAGAAAGGATTACTTAAATAATAATAATAAGAGAAAAGTGAGGAAAAGAAATAATTGTGATTTTTCCATTCTTGTTTGATTAGGTTTTATTCAGAGAAAATAAAAAAAATTATTTTATATTAAATTATTAAAATAATTTTTTTATATTTTCAATCATTTTATTTCTTTTATTTTTATAGGGATAAAATTGATATTATGAAAATAGTGATTTCTTGTCTCTTCTAATCTCTTCACTTTTGGAAGGATTGAAAATGAAGCTTATAAGAGAAATGAGTTTCTCTTTACTTCCTCCAATTTCTCTCTACTTAAGTTATCCAAACAAATAAGAAAAATACATATCACTCCATTTATTTTCTTTTATCTCCAAACCACTCTTTCCAAACATAGCGGTAATGTTCAAAACCCTCTCCTTTTTTTTTTTGTTGAGAAGTTACAAAATAAATATAAAAAGGAGATTTTTTTTTAAGGTCATTGATATTAAGATTTTATAGTATAAAAGATCCTCAATATTTTCATAATTTTTAAAGTCCCTCAACATCAATTCAGAGAAAATTCGATCCAGAGAATTTCTCTGGACATATTACAGAGAAAATTCTAAATTTCTTTGAGTTTTTGTGAATTTCTCTATACTGGAAGGAAATTTTCTCTGACATTTTGTAAATTTCTCTGGGTTGGAAGGTAATTTCTCCGGGGCAGTTTATCAAATCAATAGAACAGTAGATTCAACTCTACCTATTTTGTCATAGAGAAAATCTCAACAGAATTTCTCTGGGTTTTTTAGAGAAATTTTGAAAAATATCTCTGACCTTCCCCTAACATTCCCACTCTCTAGAAAAATTTTAAAATTTATTTGGTCTTCCCTCTCTCCAAAGAAATTCCCCCTTCTATTTACACAATAATCACAGATACAAACTAGAGAAATTTAGTCTACCCCAGAGAAATTTACTCAACCCCAAAGAAAATCCTTTCTCCATGAAACCAGAGAAAATTCAAATCCTTTATCAGAGAAAATTCAAAATCTTATACCAGAGAAAATTCTAAATCTTTTACCAATCAAATCCTTATCAGTTGAATAGAAGAGAAAGAATGAGAAGTGTAATACATAACCAAAGTAAAGTGCTCACCAGAGAAAATTCTCTTCTCTCCAGAGAAAATTAAAATTTTTTTGAAAAAAATTGTTTGCTTCTATAGAATCCTTTCTATGTGAAACCAGAGAAAATTTAAATCGTTTACCAGAGAAATTTGACCCATTTATCTTAACAATATTTGCTGCGAAGTGAGTCAATCAAACCATAGTTTTTAGAGAGAGTCTCCATAGACTCGCCACTCCCAAAACCTCACATCATAGCTCTGCTCTGGCAACAATGGCAATTTCAGATTCCAAGAAACCAAAACGCAGTCAAGACCTAAAGCTCTTGAAATTCAACGTTGTTTCCTTCGCCTCATCAATCGGCCTCTCTTCTTCTCTCCCAAGCTCCTTTGGCAGCTTTGACGATTCTGATTTTCACAAAACTGGCCATCTCAAACCCAACAAAAAATCGTAGCCAAACAAGCCCTTAAAGCAACCTAACTCCAAAGGCGAAGCAAAACCAGAGCTCAACAAGAAGAGAAACAACAATGAACGGCCTAAACTTAGGGTTTTTCAACCGGTCGATTATTCGAGAGGGTTTGATAAGCTTAAGAACCTTTTGAAGCTTCCATTGATGAAACCGAGCTCGCTAGGCGTATGGCACGTCAATGAGGCTAAATTGGAGGAGAAAATGATATCGAAGAAGAATGTTGAGTTTGGGGATTTAAAGGAGTGGAAGAGAGCAGCGGGAGAGACATACAGAGAGCGTGAGATATATATCAAATTTTTCTGTGATAGATGGGAGGGACCTTAGACATCAAAAAATAATATTGTGGATCTCTACCGTTACTAAAAATGAGAGAGGGACTTTAGGCTAATTTCTCCTAAAAAAAAATATTAACAAATTTTTTAATTTTTCAATTTAAATAATAATTTTTGATTTATTTTTAATTTAAATTATTTATCTACTTCAAAAGTAAAATTGACAAAAAATATATATTTTAGTTATTAAATTTAATAAAAAATTATATTTTAAACATTTCATATACACATAGGTTGAGTTTCTTAGTCAAATTATAACTTAAAAAACTATTTTACTATTTTAGTTAGTCACATTTTTAGTACCACTTCATCAAACTCTCTATTCTAACTCAATCTTATTAAAATATTATTTTTTATTGTATTTATTATTCTTTCTTTTTTTATTAAATTGATGAGTTGGCTTGATCAAGTAGCACTAGAATGTCAGCCAAACAATTCTTTTGTTCCTTTGTATAGGTAAAATTGGAGGAAATGGGTGCTTGCGGTTCAACTTGGGCAGCCATCATGATGATCTCCGATTGAGTTGAAATTTTTTGTGGTTGATCTACTTAATCAACTCTAAAATATGAATGGATCAGATCGTTAGAGAGTCACCGACACGGTGGCCAACTGGTGTGTTTCGGGCAAAACATAAAGACCCCAAGTCCAAAATTGGACCATATTCTTTGAACATTCTGCTTTGCATTCCATCCTCTCTCTGAGAGCTATATTCAATGACATGAACAGTCAACAATACATTTCACACTTGATCACTTTCAACTAAACAGTGGTAGACAATGAACAATTAATAATACATTTCACTTTCATTGAGGCAATTTATCGAATAGTTGTGATACAAGAATTTTGTGCATACAAATTTCAAAAATGTTCAGCATGAAACAACTTAATTCAATCAAAGAGCCACCTGATGGTTCTCAAATAAAATTACAGACTCCAATTTATCTAATCTAATCCAAATCAAGAGTACAACAGAGAGAGAGAGAGAGAGAGAGAGAGAGAGAGAGAACTTGAACTTCAGATATGGTGAAAGCAGATGCTGTGGAGTGGTTGTCGCTCTATAGTTTTGACGTGGAAGAGGAAGAGGGTAGAGTTTGGCGCGATAGAAAAAGAATTAAAAAAAAAAATAACGATGAACAATATCTCATTTGTTGTAGCGAGATACTGTAGCACCTTTAAATTTTGGTATGCTTGTAGTGAGATTGATGGGCCTGGTTTTTTAGAGTTTATCTCGTTAGTTTAGTTGGAGAAGGACCCTACTGAGTTTGATGAGGTTGCTCTAAAATAATATTTTTTTTATCGATTTTACTTAATTAATGAAAATAGGTAAATGGTTTATATTGAAAAAAAATATATATGGGGTTTAAATTAATAAAATGAAAAACTTAAGATTTATTTTGCTACAAGAGTCACTATGATATTGTTTTTGTAATTCTTTTTTTATTTTTCTTGGTAAATTATACTTTTTTCTTATATATTTGGTCATTTTCTCACTTTAGTTTTTTTTTTTTTTTTGCTCCTTCGTGTTTCAAATTTTTTTTTTCTAATTTATCCTAATTTTTTTTCAAAAGTATACAAAAAATATCATGTTAACTATCACATGACATAAACATATATTATTATATTACGGTTTGACTTTGTGTTAGATGTGTGATTTATATATAATAAAATATTTTTATGACATATGTCTATCAATGTGCTATTTTTTTTTTCTCCTAATTTGGACATAAGTCAGTTTTTAGATTAATTGAGAAAAATTTGAAACAAAAGGGCCAAAGAAGAAAAAAAATATGTTATTATGAAGCAAAGTGAAAAAATAGCCAAACATTAAGGAATAAAGTGTAATGTATCTTTATTTTTTTAAAAGTGTAAGTTTTTAGTTGTGGATGTATATTTACTAGTGGGTGGTATACGCAATACGTGCATAATTAAATTAAGTACAATCAAAACAAACAAATATTACACTTTGTGTGTCACTCAAATAGTAAGTGTATTCTTTATCAAACCTAAGGTGTTAGGTTCAAGTTTTATCCTATTTTTTAATATATATATTTTTTTAAATTGAAAAATCCACTTGGCACATAGAGAAGTAAAGGCTTCAGTACACCAATATAAGTGTTCACTTTTGTATATAGTCTAGCGGTTAGCACGCGTGATGCGTGTGCAATTCAAATAAATAAAAATAAAATAAAATATTTGCTCTATATATTATGTACTAGTTAAGTGGTAAGAGTATTATTTACTTGACCTAAGATCAAAGGTTTGAGTCTTACTCCTTTTTTTCTATTTAATTTTTTGTTTTAAATATAAAAGTCAACACTTAATATTTACTATATATTGTATGCCACTCAAGTAGGGATGGTCACGGTCGAGTTTGGGACGGACTCCTTTTTCTCTATCATTGTCTCTTTCTCTTCAAATTATGATACCACTGCCACCACAAGATCTTTAGGTCTTGGTTGGGGTTGAAGTGTATCCATCATGCATAGATTAGTACTCCCAAGAATATGGACCTCAGGTTTAGGCAAGTGGGAAGGGGTGATATATATGCTAGGTTTAAAGGTGGGTGGTAGTGTATGGGTAGGGTTAAAGCGAGAAGATAGTGGTATTCAGTCAAGGATATGTAGTGGGTTGGTGGTGACATTTGGCCTTTGTGATGAGCTATGATTTTATGGTCAATGAGATCCTGAATCTCATGAAGGAGGCGGACACATCGGTCAGTTTCATGGACATGTTGTTGGTGAAAGGAACAGTATTTGGATGCATATTGCCTGGGAGAAAGAGTGTTAGGAAGAGGGTGAGGTTCAAGAGATTTTAGGTGGCCTTTTTCCACCAACACTTTCATAGCTCAGAATAGGGTCATGTAAAGGGAATGAAAGTTGCGATTCAGGGGTTGGTTTGAATTGTAGGGTTATGGGTGGGTATCGGCAAACACGTTGACTGTTTTGGCCAATGTGGTAATAGTACTGACTTCTGAAGGCTTCACGACTATACCACTACTACTAGTAACATTGGAACCACAAAGAATGTTTTTCTCATGAGCTCTTTCTCATCTACTATAATTCCCTGCTTTATGGCGTCCTCAATCTGGACCCCCATCTCATGTAATTCCTTGAAAGTAAGGAGTAGAAGGACTATCATCTTCTATAACATTTTGCCATGCATATTTCTAACCACAATTCAAATGGCCGCCTTAGCTCTACATCTAATTACAAACTCCACAAAGCTCTTCTTGGGTTATTGACGGGTAGCTTCCAACTTTCGAGTGGTTACCTCGATCTGAGTGTTATAGGAATATTGAGTAATGAAGGCCTTAGCTAACTCCTTCAAATTTTGTTTTACTTTATCCTCCAACTTGGCATACCAGGTGGCAGCCATTCCCGACAAAGTCCTCCCAAATAGGGACAATTTCTGAGGACGGGTAAGGCCTATAGGTTTCAAAACATTTGAAAATAAGCAGATATGCACCATAGGGTCCCCAGACCCATCAAACCAATCCACATGTGACATTTTGAATCTTTCTGGTAATCTCACAGCTGGCTTTGTATACCCATCTTCGATGTTTGGAATGGAATTGATCCCTTAGGATATTTTGAACATATTCTCCAATTTGGCTATCTTTAATATAACCGAATCAAATTCAACGAGGTCAAGGGGAAAAAGCCCTTCATGTAACAACCTCGACCTGTGATTTACCATAATCTTTGATTAGGAATGCCTAATAAGTAATTAAGAGAAATTCTGAATTAATTGCATGCGTATTGTGTTATATGTGCTCATATTTGTTTGACGTAGGAATATCTGTCTGTGTTTCTGATTCGATACATGAATTGAAGGCCTTATCGGCGTCTAATCACGAAATTGACTTGATTTATTTGTTATTTGAAAATTTTAGAATTTTATGGTAGGTTTAATTGAAATTCAATTTGGAACAAATTAATTAGGATAATTAATGCCAATTTGATTAGCTTAAGCCAAGCTTAATTAAGTCTCATTAATCAAGCCTATGTAAGGCACAAGTGATCTCTAGAATACACTTTACACTCTCATTTTTTCATCTTTGAGGCAACAAAAACGTGAGAGAGACCGATGGACTAAGAGAATTGAGATCAAGCTTGAGGTTTGGAAGGAAATTGTTAGGAGACTTGGAGAATTGCTCAAGATTATCTCTGAACCTTGAAGAATTGAGAACCTTAAGTAAGAATTCTAGCCTCTAGTTTGGTAATTTAGTTGGTTAATGGATGAAATCAAGTGAGATAGGTGAATTAACATGAGAATTGAGCTAAAGAATGGAATTGAGAATCAATTCATGCATGCATTGCATTTCATAGTGTTTTGAAGTTAATTTCAAGTAATTCTTCCATGCATGTCATGTTTTCAACTTAATTTTGAGACTTCATCATGTTTTCCATCAATTTACCTTGTTTGAGCATGATTTGAAGGGTTTAAGTTCAAAGAATTACATGCATGTTTGTATCGTGAGTTTTGAGTTTGAATTTAACATAATTCATTTGCTTTTAGGCCGTGATTTTGCGAAATGAGTTATAATTCAAGATGAATTACGAGTTTGCACATGTTTCCTTAAATTTTTGACCCAAAAGAATATGTTTTGTGGCTTTGAATTTTAGTTTTGGACTTAGAATCGCAATCTGAAAATTCCAGAATTTGCACCTTCTGCTCGAGCGGTGAAGTCTGCGCTCGAGTGAAGAATGCAAGCTCCAAGAAGTTTTACAGACTTTTGTAGACCGCTTGAGCGTAGGAAGTTGCACTCGAGTAGAGACCCTGTTTACCAAGTCTTGCACTTGAGCGACCATCGAGCGTTCGTCAAGCGGAAAAATCAAGCAACCAGTACTTTTGCAAACTTTGCAGACCACTCGAGCGACTGATGTTGTGCTCGAGTGAACTGCCTTGTTTTTGAAAATTTGACCAAGTGTTCCATAGCACATTTTGGCATCCTCATTATATCTCAGGCATTCTTAAGCCCTAATGAAGACATAGTAATGAAGATAAAGATTAGAAACACACCAAGATAGAAATGAAATGAGTTACATACCTTCCTAACGTGTGTTTCAACGTGTATATCTGTTATGTGTTTGTATGTAGGTCACGCGCCGTAAGCTATTTGATCTTTCTGCCTTATCTGATTTGCTAGCGGAGCCATCTGTGAATAATAACTTTGTAAAGCTATGTTCAATTATAAGTATTTTCTGAATTATATAAGATGATCTATTTTTGGAATTATCATTTTCTATATGAATGAATAGTTGTCTAATATTTCTAAAATGTATTCGTGGCATCCTTAGTTTCAGATGACATCTGTTATCTGTTATGTTATGTCCCAATTATAGGCCAACTGTACGTCTCATGAGCCAACTAGTATGGATCTTTCTGTATACGTCTCATGAGCCAATTGTATCATTTCCGTACAAGTGAGTCAGCTGTATGCCTTCATGGCCGTCCCTTTATGGGTCAATTGTTTCTATTAGTGCTAATGGATATACTACATACGATTAATTGTAACTTCTAATTATGAATATGATTCTAATTCCATTTCTGTTATAAATACTGATTTCTGAGCAAAAACATGAATATGAATTTGTTTTTGATATGAACTTTGATTTCTATATCTGTTATGGGCAACATTCATTAAATCCTTTACTCTGTTATTATTTACTAGGCTCCAGCTCACTGTATTATTTATGTATGTAGGTGACCAGGCACGTGACCAGGCTTAGAGTTGATTGCCTGGAGTTGCTTTTTGTCGGCCAACCTTTGTGCCTCTTGAGGAGGTTCCGAAAAGAGTCAAGTGGTTGAGTTTTGTGAACTAAGTTTAAGGCGTTGTTTTCTTTTACTAAATCTGGACAAGTTTTTGTTTATCTGTATATTTGTATTGGGCTAAGACCCATTTTGGCTTTATCTGTAAAAGTGAGTGATGTAAGACTAATGTAGATATGACGTCACATGTGTGTATATAAAGTTTTAAACTTTTCTGTCTCATATATGTCTACACAGCTCTATGGACATTATCTTTTTGTGTTTGCTTCTGCTAGCCCCTTGATTATATGATATTCTGTACAAAGGCCTCGGGCAATCCAAGGATTACTGGCCGGTTACGACGTTAAACCTATAGGGGTGGGTTTGGGTCGTGACATTTTAATAGGTTGTACTGGAGCTTTGAAGGCTGGGGCTTAAGCTGGCTTCTCTTACTAGCTGAGTCCTGGGAAATTCTTGACCAGCAGAAGTGGGTCTAAAACCGGATAATTGATTGGTAGTGGATGTGTGGTAGCTGTCCCTATTAGTTTGTTGTATGCCACTAATGACATCGCCCTGAACAGTCATAGTGTGATTAAGATTATCCATGGTTCACTGAAGATTGGCAATCATCTCTACTAAATCAGGTGGATTTTGAGCCATTGCAGAAATTGGTGAACGTACAACTAGGATATTATGTAGAGGGGATTTGAGAGGTGACTTATGCGGACTCTGATCTAGTTGGGTTTGTCTAATTCTTCTTCAGTTGAGAATTGATGAAAATGACACCAACACTGGCTAACCTTGAACTAGATCTGTAGTTTTGCAGAGCCTACCAGCTAGGGTTGGTTAGCGGATCCACTAACCTGCCAAATCTGCTCGATCCGACCCCATTTGGGTGGATGCGTGACACCTGGCGGGTAGATGCTAGCCTAGATTCTGTATTTTCGCAGGTTTGGGTCGGGTGGTGGTTAATTCGTCATGACATCCATGAAACCCGACCTGTCCATTTTATCTTCAAATTTTTTTTTAAAAATATTTTTTGCACGCCCCTCCTTTTTTGATCTCATTTAGTAAACCTAACCCATTCTCTTCTTCGATAGACACACTTTTTTCTTTCTCTCTCTCTCTTTCTTTCTCTCTCATCTCTCTCTTTCTCTTTAAAACCCTACCCATCTACCGACGATGACGACGATCTTCTCCATTGTCTGACCAACAACGAGCGGCAATCTAATTGAAAGGCGATCGGCGATCTTTTTGTTTTATTTTATTTTTTTTACACCCTTTTATGAGAATCTCATATTAAAACCTTAACCTTTTCTTTGACTGAAAGAGGATTACCGATCATGGTCGTGGTGAGATCCGTATTGTAATTTTTTTTTTCCCAATTCGAAAACCTCTGTTTTGTCTTCTTCTTTCATTTTCTTCTCCTCAATCTCTAATTTGTTTTTTATTATTATTTATTATTACAATTCTGAAAGCAAAGAGGTGGTGAGATTCAGAGTGTAAGGGTTCTATACACAGAGAGATGAAGCTTACAGAGAGAAGAAGCTTACAGACAGTTCGAAAACCAAAGAGGATTGGTTCCTTTTGTCCTAAATTCTGTGATTTTGAACCTTTAATTATGTTAGCACTAAATTTTGTGAATTTGAGTTTGAACCAGTTTGAGAATTTTAGCTCTCTTTTAGTTTGTGATTTTATATATGTGTCTGTGATTTATAGTTTTTTATATTTGTGACTGTGATTTTGAGTTTGAACCATTGAAAATGGGATGTTTACATTCTGTTAGCCCTAAATTATGTTAAATCTGTTACCCCTAAATTCTGTGATTTTGAGTTTGAACCTGTCTGAGAATTTTAACTCTCTTTTAGTCTGTGATTTATAGTTTTTTTATATCTATGATTGTGATTTTGAGTTTGAACCATTGAAAATGAGATTTTTACATTTTGTTAGCCCTAAATTATGTTAAATCTGTTACCTCTAAATTCTGTGATTTTGAGTTTGAACCAGTCTAAGAATTTTAGCTCGCTTTTAGTCTGTGATTTTGAGTTGGAACCATCGAAAATGGGATGTTTAAATTCCGTTAGCCCTAAATTATGTTAAATCTGCTACCTCTAAATTCTGTGATTTTGAATTCTGTTAACCCTAAATTTTGTGATGTTGACATTTGATTTGAAATATGTTTATGTTAGCCCTAAATTCTGTTAAATTTGTCATCTTGTTTGAAATTATAAAGAAAAGCAATTTATTTGATAATCTTTTAGTTATGGATCCTTCAAGCGAAGAAACATTTTTTGTATCTCCTAATGTTGAGCCTGAATTATCTTCTATTGACCTCTTTACCCAACCTAATGCTCCCCCTTCTAGACCACCCTTGGCCAAAAATAGTAGTAGTGGGTGAACAACATCAAAGACTTGGGATCATTTTGAAAAGATTAAGTGTATTGATGGGAAAGATAAGGTTATGTGCAAGTATTGTAAGAAAGAACATATAGCAGGCTTTAAAAGTCATGGAACAAGTAATTTGTTAAGTCATTTGAAAAATTGTACAAAGTATCCATATAGGGATACTCATGGGCAACAAACATTGGGATTTCAACCTAGAGAAGTTGGTAGGGAGGGTGTTGATGTTATGGCTAGGACATTTTCTATAGAAGTTGCTAGGAGGTATCTTGCCGAGATGATAGTAATTAATGAATTGCTCTTTAAATTTGTGGACGAGGTTGGTTTTAAGAGGTTTTGTAATGTCATGCAACCCAAGTTCAAGATCCCATCTTGACATACTATTGCGAAGGACATTGTAGACATATATACTAATGAGATAGAGAGGTTGAAGAAAATTGTGAAGGGGTATAGAATTTACTTTACCATAGACACATGGACTTCCATACAAAATTTGTGTTTATATGTGTCTAACTGCACATTTCATCGATGATGATTGGAAGTTACAAAAGAGAATCATAAATTTTGTCAAGTCGAAGACCACAAAGGAGAAACTCTTGGTAAAAAAATTGAGGCATTCTTAAAAGAGTGGAACATTGATGGCCTTTTTACCTTAACTGTTGATAATGCGAGTTCCAATAATCTAACCATTAGATTCTTGAAACAAACCACAAAACTGTGGAAGGAAATTGTCTTGGGCCATGATTTTTTACATATGCGTTGTTGTGCGCATATTCTAAATCTCATTGTTAGTGATGGATTGAAGGATCTTGAGTCTTGTATCGCAAATGTGAGGCATGCAGCGAGGTATGTGAAGTCTTCTCCAAACCGCCTTGAAACTTTTAAAAAGTATGTGGAAAGTTTGAAAATTGAGAGTAAGAGTCTCTTGTGCCTAGATATGCCAACACGGTGGAATTCCACATATCTTATGTTGAAGGCAGTGGAAAAATTTGAGAGTGCTTTTCAAAGAATGGGTGAGGAGGATTACAATTATAAACACTACTTTTTGGATAATGAAGGGCGTTGTAGCTTGACTTTTCGTGCTCCTTTCGGATACGATCAGTCCTACAGTTTGGACTCTCGTGGTTCTAAATCTGATTTCACAAGTACAATGTGAAAAGTGAAAACACAAAAAGAGTCCAAATTCGGTAATTTCTTTTTGAAAAATCGATGTTTGAATCAAATGCCAAAAAGGGATTGCTTTGCCAAATTTTAGAGTCGCCGCCTAAATATTTTTAGAAAATTTAGGAAACCTGAGACTCATGCCAAAAGCCACTTATCCGTCATCACCAAAGTGTCTCGGCTCGGGAACTTAAATACGAGAGGGAAAGGTCATGAATTTAGCACCCCACTCGCCTGATCAAAGACCGGCCTCTGCTAATCATGATGATTTTTATTTACATTATATGCTTTTGTTTCAGTTATTAGGCTATTTTTACTATGTGATTCACACAAGTATAGACTAATTTGCCAAAATTGGAATGCTTTGATTTCATGTTTGTTTGAAAATTGTTTTTGATATGAGTCACTTGAAAAAGCGAGTTTGTATGTACATTAATCAATTTATTCCAATTAAAGCAATTAGCCTTCATCCACCGGCATTCAAATAGATATATCACTTAAGGAATTAGCCTCATGGAAAGTATGCTCGACATGGCAACAATCACACGCAATGCAAGATACTAAAGCAATAAACGTTCACCTAGTACTCCAAAGAAAGCCAAACAAAGCAAAATAATTAGAAAATATGCTTGTTCCTAAGTAATGCAATGTGACTAATGCAACGCACACATTTATGCAATTTTTACGAGCTCGGCTATAAGCATGGTATATGATTTGGTTTGAAACATGCAATAAATCATGTATTCAAGCAATGAAACTGAATTTTGATACTGGTTAGTATGATGAACCGAACCCAAATGCATGTGATACAAGTGTATGAAAACACGAGAATGCTAAGTAAACATGATGCTCTATGCTACCATCATAAGCGGAGAAATAAAATGGAGAAAGAAATGGGGGTTGGAAGATACATATTATTACAATTTTTGCCCTCATGCAAGATGGTCCGAATAAATGTTCGAATGTCCGAAATAAACTAATTATTACAAACCCGAATGAATGCTAATTAGCTAAATTAACTTAACTAACTACTTATCACATATTCAAATGAATTCTAAATTAACTAGCTATCTAATCTTATTACAACAAGGGTATTATAATAGAAATAAATTAACTATAACAATTACAACCAATGGAATGAACAACAAAATAATTACAACAATAATTATTTACAACAAGGGTTACATGCACAGTGTCTAAGAACTGCTATGTCTGTCCAGACCTGTTTTCTTTCACCCTTAGCCACTGCCCTCTATTTTTTGCAAAACATACTGCTGACCAAACATTGGAGCCCGACTAGCCCCAAATGAGGCCCGATTGGGTCCAAAGAAGGCCGGTTGTGCCATAATTTCATGCAAAATCCTATTTTTGTGCTCTGAAGTGAAAACAATGCGGATAGAGTAGTGTTAAGCTCTGTTTGTCCCTTCTGCCCTTTTCTATCATGGAGAGGCTCAAGAGAAGGACGGAGTTAGTTCCGAAACCATCAATGAGCAAGTTGATTGCTTGATGATTTCAGACACAATTTGGACAAAAATCAATGAATGCAATGAACAATGACCACCCCTCCCTCTTATCATGGAGTAAGCTCAAAGAGGGAGGTAGAGATGCTTTAAGGTTCATCAAAACTTCATGAATTGATGTATGGCGACCCTTGACATAATAGACTTGTCATAACGTTTGGCTGAATCCAAGCAATATGACTCATTTTCTTTATGTGGGTTGGTTCATTTTAAACCAATTTTCTTAGTCCTTTCCATTCTTTAGTCCATTTATCCAAGATGACGGTTAAGTCCTCTAAATGAGAATAAACGTCAAACGAGAGGTGCTCCTAAACATGAAAGAGAGACTATGTTGTTGACGATGAATCTCCGTAGTGATTAAGCCGTTAAGCATAGATCTCTTTTCCATGTTTTGAATAACCTCAATTGGTTGAAATAACTCTCAAACAAAAGAAAAGAAGAAAAGAGGGAGGTTACAGAAATGAATGCGAACTTGATTATTAAAATGGGACTCTTGACATGGAAATTAAACAACGAAAGGCTAAGAACAACATACAACAAGCTAGTTATGAGAATTTATGATAGAACAAGCAAACTAACCAAAGCATGAATGAATTAAATAAACTAGGACAACCCTAAAACAGCCTCTAAGATGCTAAAATAGGGGCCAAAATTATACTAAGAACATAAAAAAATATAGCAAAGAATAAGGCAAGGCAAAGCTAGTAAATAAGAGCAAGGAGAGGTGGCCGACCTCTCCATTTTTTTAAACCTCAAAGCATATTTTTTAGCCTTTGTTAAACTCTGAAAATCAGTTTAAAAAAGTCAAACAAAAGAGTGTAAAAACAAGGGTTTGAGCTATGAAGTAAGGTGTGAGAAAGGGTGTTAACCTTCTTACCAATCCAAACCCAAGTTTAAACACTTGAAATGGACTCAATACAACACATAACACAAGAAGTAACTAGCAAAAGATAGAAAAAGAAGTAAAAGAGAAGGTGGTAAGCTTATACCTCTCAAAGAAGCAAGCCCTTGTTTGTAACACAAACTTGGTTCAAGCACACTCTCAAGCTTGAATTGTGATGCACAAGCCTCAACCAAGGCTCTAAGGTTATGATCTAAGGTGGTGTATGGTGTATGGGTAGTGATCAAGAGAGACAAGTTTGCTTAAAGGTTACTTGCAGAGGAAGAATGAGCTCTCAATGTGTGTATATGTTCTTTAAAAATTTTCCAACCCTCAAAACAGAGGTATAACCTCGTATTTATAGAATTTGAGCAAAACAAGTCGAAAATATCTTCAAAAATAGACAGCTGGCGGGTTCTCGCCCAGAACAGTGTGTATCACTAGTGAGGCACGGCCGGGCCCAAATACCCATGGCCGGCTCCCAATGGGGCACGGTCGGGCCCTAAAGTGCCCCCCTGTTTCTCTACTTTAGGCTCTGTGTAGGGCAACACAAGGTTCAAAAATAAAATTCATAGGTGTAATCAGTGAAGATATGAGAGGTTTGGAATTGTTTCGAGAGCCTGGCCTTGGTTGAGACATCGAATTCCATACAAAACTTTTTCATTATCAAGTGTGTTGGACCAAGCGCACAAGTCTTACGGGTGGTAAAAAATGGGGTGTCTACAGTTGTCCCTCTTTGATAGAGCTCGAAGTTATAAAATGACGTGAGTGAATGCCAAAGTCCAGAGATGACCTATTTGACACAGCCGTAAGACTTGGGCAAGAAAAATAAACGAAAACACAAATACCAAAGGTTGAACCTGAAGGCTGCCTACGTATCCCTTTGCAAGGAATCAAACCTGCGTAGTTCAAGGGTGAAATGCAAAATGATATGCAAAAAATATAACTTATGACCATGCAATGAAACATTCCTATGTGTAAACGATGAAGCAATACAACAGAAATACAACTCTTAACCAAAAACATAAATTCAAGCAAAATCATGTCTCACACGGAAAGAAGTGAGTAAATAAAAAACACCTCACGGGAAGGACAAAGAAAGCACAAACCAAACTACGTCTCACGTAGAAAGGATGTAAGAAAATGCAAACCTAGCTACGTCTCACGTAGAAAGGGTGAAAAGATACAAACCAGATTACATTGCACGTAGAGAGGGCGAAAAGCTCCATGCCAAACTGTGTCTCCCACAGAGAGGGCGGAGAGTGGTGTGAACTCTAGGCTCACTTGACGTTTTTAACCAGGGTAAATAGTCTTAATGCATTGCACGCGAGAGGAGGAAAGGTGGTGTGAACAAATAGGCACACTTGTTGTTTTTAACCAAGGAAACAATCCTAACATGTCGCACACGAAAGGAGGAAAGGTGGTGTGAACAAACACGCGCACCCGCTATTTTTAACCAGAAGAAACAATCCTAACGGGTCGCATGCGAAAGGACAAAAGGTGGTGTGAACAAATAGGCGCACCTGCTATTTTTAACTAAGGGAAACAATCTTAACGCATCACACGCAAAAGGAGGAAAGGTGGTGTGAACAAACAGGCGCACCTGCTGTTTTTAACCAGGGGAACAATCTTAACACGTTGCACACTAGAGGAGGAAATCAAAATAATACATAAACAACCAAATCAGAAGTAGACAAACTCTGAAGCAAGACTATCTCATTCTTGGGAAGGCCTCGGAAATGAAGCCATAAGGTCCACAGAGCTAACTCAAGTCAAGGTAAAAGACATAAGCACGAATTTCGACAAAGATTCGACTACGAAGTGTCAGAAAAGCAAGATAAGCAAAATAATTTTCTTCGAAAATAGACCTAATTAAGCATGCAATTTGGACAAGGATTCCGCGGTGTGCAAAATCGTGAAATAAAGGGATAAATCACAGGAGGAGCATAACTTGCAAATTAACAAAGCAAATAAATTAACGGACCAAATTAAGAATTTGAACCAAATTATGAGAAGTCGACACAACTAATGAAACAAAACCAAAACCACCAAAAAGGAACAAATTCTCCCATTTTCCTTTTTTTTTTCCTCTCATTTTTTTGCTTCTCTTTCCTTCCTTCCTTCCTTTTTTATTTTTTCTCTTTGTTTTCCTTCTTTTTTCATTCTTCCTTTTCCTTTTCATTACTATTTCTGCATGTTTTGTTTGTTTTTAAAAATCAAAGCAAGACCACCCAGTACTGAAATAAACAAAACAACAAACCTGAGTTGCATTTGGGGCTGATCAGGCTTTAACAGGGCACGACCGGGTCCAAATAGGACCGACTAGGTCTTGACAGCGGCAGTGGGGCATTACGGTAAAATCACAAATCGTGGTCCTTAAAACACAAACCCACCCGTATTTTGCACACACCCAAGGTTGAAAATCCTTCTACTCTCTCTATAACTTCCCTCTCTCTCTAGATTTCCCCTTTCCCTGAGTTACCCAACAAATCTTGCAAATTTTTTCCTTAATCCTCTGTCAAATCTCTACATTTTGAACCAAACAAAAGTTGGTGATAGCTAGGAGGATAGGTGGCTATGGATCCATATCTAGCACCCGACATTGGTATGAGAGGCTTCCCATGGAGGTCCGTACACTGGTTGATGCTGCTGTCTTTGGGCCTTTCTATTCTGGGCTCACACAGATAAGGGCTGAGCCACTACTCTATAGGGCCCTGGTAGAGAGATGGTGGGACACCATAGACTCATTCCACTTCTCATCGATCGGAGAGCTGACCTTGACTTCATATGACTTCTCAATGTTTATTGGCCTGCGGGTAGGGGTTGGCGACTCGATCTCATTGGATCCTGATATGACGCAATAGAGAGCCACACAGTGCCAGCGCCTTGGGGTGATTCCAGACACTATCGGCCATGAGATGGTGCAATATAGCTGGTTCTTTGATCAATTCTCCGACATTCAGCCAGTCACTCCGGAGGAGGTTGCTTAGTATGCCCGTGGCCTTCTCATGTATCTCCTCGGTACTACCCTGTTTGCAAACATGGAGAATACCGTGGGGCTATACCTCCTAGGCACACTTGTGCACTTGCCATAGATGACAGAGTATGACTGGGGTGGCGCTAGTAGCCACCTTATACTGCTACATGAGTTCCGTATCCCGCCGCAAGGCGGATTCACTTGGCGGCTATTGGAGGGCTTAGGAGGTACACCTCATACTCACCTTCTGTTCAACTGTGCATTCTGTTTAACTTTGCATTTCATTTTCTATTCATCGGCTCATGTACTTTATCCATGACTTTCTGCTTGCAGCTATGGGTTTACACATACTTTACCTCATTGGCTACGATCTTAGTGAGGCTGATTGAGTTGTCAGTACCCCGCTCCTGGTACTATAACTCCTGATTTGAGTGACACCGTCGCGTGGACTGAGACTTAACATACTTTCGCCGTTTCTTTGACACGATCACTGCGGATTAGGAAACAAAATACTAAACTTTAACTTTTACATATTGCGTACATACCACACTGTTTCCATACCATACTGTTTCCATGCTACTGTTTCCATACTATGTCTCCATCCATACTGCATTGACATTCTCATACTGCTGTTTCCATTCTACACTTCCATATTGCTCAGATCTTTGACATCTGACATTTGCTTCAACAGGTTGATTGGCATCCCTGGGCGGGTATCCCTCAGGTAGTGAAGGCAACCTATGTTACTACATGGCATGCCTTTACTATAAGGATTTTGTTCGAGGGCCCCTTCGGCAGGACGTATTACTTGGGGGAGAGATTCATCTGCCAGACACGAGGCGTCGCTAATCCTGACATCCCACATCCTCTTCCTCCTCCAAGCATAAGGGCAATCGATGATCTCTACGACGGACCTCAAGTTGACTTTCTTATGTTGGGAGAGGATGGCGACCAGTACCACGAGCCTGGCGACTTTAGTGCCTTCTTACATACTCGGATGATGGCGTCCCTTACCTTGGGTGTGGTCCGTGCTGTTCCTGAGGTTGCTGCTACTACTGCCGCCAGAGGAGTTTCTGTTACAACTCTCGTCCCTAGGCTCCTTGTGATTCCTACCGAGGTTGTGTACATGCGACCGAATGGAGTGATCGAGCAGATCCCTTTTGATGATATCGAGGAGAGGGACCGTAGGCTAGTGCTTGCTCCCAACATTGAGCAGGTACACATTGCTTTATACTTCTGCCCACTATAATTTCTTTTCCCTGCTCTCTGTTATTCTGTTCTCTTTGTTCAATGTGCTTTATTATTTGGTTCTTAATTCAACTGCTCTCTCTCTTACAAGTACCTACGGCATATGCTAGTGACCTTCTCCGGACGATTGACTGACGACTACTTTTCATGGTATGGAGGAGACAGACCATTCTGACCAGTCACGGGATTGAGGTATGAAAAACCTAGAAATCCCCTAGATGTTGATTTGTGATTATGTATCAATTTTAAGCAGTAAATAAAAATCCCAATCAAACAATCAAGACAAATCGTCACAACGATTTTACGTGAAAAAACCACAATTGGAACGCCTCCAATTGTGATAAAAAACCACAGGCACAAGCCACAAAACAATCTACTAAGAAGACATAAAGGAATTACACAAGTGTACTCTTAATTACTTAATGAATCCACGCCCAAATCGAACTGACCCCTATGTGCCTCTTCCAGCCCTATCTTCACCTTGGAATTGTCTTGCCCAACGTTGAATCCACAATGCCAATGTTGAATCACGATGATGAGCCACTCCGGAATCCACCAAAGCTTCAAGCCTGAATTCTACGAAATCCACCAAAGAACAACACTATCTTTTGTATTGAATAAACAAACAATCCTTTGATGTATACTTCTTAAACCATGAGTTGAATACTGAATTAAACATCAAAAAAAACCAAGCAAAATAGTCCCAGATATAAACCCTAATATCCAAGAAGAAGATCTGGAAGTTGTAACCCTAAAATCTGACCGAAACACATATTTATAGCAATCTGTTCTGCGATCTCCACTTGAGCGCAGGAATGGACGCTCGAGTGGACCTCGCTCAAGTCCCAACTTCCAGTACTTTTGTAGACAGGTCAAACTTCTGGAACCAAACAGTCTTCGCTCGAGTGCACAAATGGTCGCTCGAGCGGACAAGCAACTTCGACTGTAATTTTTCTTTTGGCTTCGGGGGCATTGCCCCTTGACCCCGCCTGGGCGCTGCCCCAAACCCGCCAAGGGGCGCTACCCCCTGGACCCTCATGAGCTGACCGGGCAACTCGATCCTCGATATAGTCAGCGAAGTGGCAAACATGAAAAAATTAACTTCTAAAACTTCTCTGCAACGCACAATTTGGGTTGGATTCGCATCTAAATACTCATAGCCTCACTGAAATAAAAGAGCGAATAAAATTACAACTAAAAAGAGTTTTGTCAAACGAGATTGCCTAGAATAAAAACCTAACAAGGCACTTCTTCATTTATAGTTCACTTGTGCTACAATTGTAGATATCTTGCTATTTTGTTGAGTCTATATTGATATTGGTGTTACTTTCAGCTTGAGCTGGTGCCAGCTGCACTTACAGGACCTCCTTTAGCTAGGAGATGAAGATAGGGCCCAGTGAGGGTAGATGAGGAGCTGACCGGGAGAGAGGCAGAGTGAGGCTGTGTTCCCCTCTTGAGGAGTCTTTCGAGGAGTATACGACCTCCGAAGAGAAGGGGAAGACGGTCGACATACAGTCCAGCAGTCCCAGTGATGGTGCACCTCCTCCGCAATCAAGGAGGATGAGAACGGGGATGGGTTACTGATTTTTGCTTTTTCTTTTGCTTTGTAGTGAAAAATCATAGCTTCAAATAAACCAATGTATTTTGTTTTTGAAGACTTTTCTTTTGTTTTTGGTCTTTGTAAATAATGATTGGGGTTGGACCCACCAGTTTATGAAAAAAATGAATTTTTGCAGTGATTCTCTCGCATGATATATAATGAATGAATGAATGGCACTTGCATGATACTCTTGTATGATTGCTATCAACTATGAATGCTTGCTCTTGAATTGATTCTTGAATCGGATAATAACTTATAACTGGTCAAAATAAAAGAATATAACTCGATAACACAAAAACGAAATGAAAATAACTCGAAAATACTAAAAACACTTGGTATAAATAAAACAAGACCCAAAATACAGCCATAGTACACCAAAGCAAAGGCCAGCACTTTTCTGCAACTGCACTGATCTAGGCCAACATTTAGACTCGTCCGGGTCCAAATAGGCACGACTGGGCTTCAATAAGGCATGACCGGTCCCAAAAGTGATGTCGGTCAGTGCTGTCCAGCTGCCATGCATAGCTTTTTCTCAAACTCTATAAAGGGTGCTCCCATGCTGTTTTTCTAGCAAAATAGCAAGTCCTTGGTATTTTTCTCTCAAGATGGAGACTTTTCTCAACAATAGGCTTCGAGACTGGATAGCCACTTTGGACGGCTCGAAAAAGGTGAACTTTCGCAGTTTCGGCCTAAACGCTCTTTTTCCTCTGAACTGCACTCCACTTTGCTTTCCATTCCTCTATGTTGTGGTCCGATGCTAGAACCCCATTACATATGTATTCTGTTTCAGATCGCAAGAACTGTGCCTGACATTGGAAGAGTTTCAAGCATTAATGGAATCCTGACGAGATGAGGAAATTATACCGCAACCCCGTTTTGGCCATGCCTTGGCTTTAGGACGGATGTGTGGACTTACTTTGCACTAAGCTCGAGCTTTAACGCATGACAGGGAGCTAGATATTCCCGGTTTGATCCATCAGTTCTCTGACATCAGATATGTGCTCCAAACTCTCTTGTATTTAATAACAATTGCTTCTACCTAGTATGAAGAAATTGTTTTTATTTGTCTTTTCTCTTTTTATGCTAGTACACTCGGTATAGTTTTTTATGGCTGGATCTTAATGGCCCTTGGTATTATAAATTAGTAATCTGTTTCATACAATTTCTGTAATTTTTAGAGCATTAATTTAGGGGGAGACTCATATTATGTAATATTTTGAGATTAAAACAATCAAAAAAGCACAATCTTAAGTGGCGTTTGCATATTCTATGCCTAATTTTAGGAGGAGTATATATAGTTTTCAACTAATTTTTTTTTTTACTCCTTATTTGTACCAACAATTTTTTTTTTTTTTATAAAGATAGAAAAAAATTTTTCAAAGAGAAAGGCTTGCAATTTTATTTTAGAAGGAGAAAATATTACTCGATTATATGTAAGTTTTGAGAAGGCTTCACAGATTTTTTGTGTTTAACTTCTCTCAACAGCTTTTCATGAGCCTCTTTTACATACCTCTCTCTATTTTCGACTTCTGTGAGTCTTGGCATTATAACCGTTGTATAATATTGCACCTCATTCTCCAATTGAGAATTTTTCCTTTCTAGATCTCTCTTCTCCTGATGGGTATTCGCCATTTGTAGTTTTAAAAAGCTCACATCCTCTTTGAAATGATGATTCTCTTGTATTCTTGCTTGTAGTCGTCGAGCCATATTGGAAACTGCAATCATCGTTTATGTACTAAGAGCCACAGTGTTATTAATAGCATCGTTATTACTACGATTACCAAAAACACTAGGACTCTCATTTACTGGAATCACGTACGATTGCACTATAGGTAACCTCTCATTTGCTTGAATTACAGGCACCTCATGCATGTTCGCACGATTGATGGTGTCCAAACCATTGATGGCTAAGGTAAGGGATGACATGGTTACACAAAAAGTAAACCAAATTTTTTTTCTCTAAAAACACTTAAAGATTTCGTATCTCTACATCTCCTCTTTGTCACTTTTTATAAACTCCACCGATCCAATAATCGATGCATATCTGCTTAAATCTCTTGTTTGTCAACAATTTGGGCATCGCTGTACCATTTTTCAGGAGATGCTACAAAATCCCAACAATGATCACGAAAAGACATAAGAACCATTATTATATTTTTGGCAAATCAAATTATTTTCTCAACTGTGTTTGTTTGATTTTTGATTTGGGCACTGCAATTTTTTTCTCTCTATAACATCTTCATATATCCATATTTTATTTTGATGATGTCAAAGGAGAAGAAAAATATGATTTTGAATTGCTGTGCAATATGATTTTGAATTGCTGTGCCTGTGCTTTAATTATATGTTTTTGAATTGTTGTGCATGTGCTTTAATTATATACTGCAGAGTTATCAAATATTTTGTTGATTTTAATTTTGTGTCAAATACATACATGTATTGCCATCATAAAATATGAGGAGATTATTAATCATATTGTTTAATTTTGATGATGTCTAAAATATTAATTGATAAATTATGATTTTTTGATATACATATTTTATATTATTTGAGACAAAATTTTATCTGTTTAGATTATATGTTTTGTTATAAATATTATTTAAATTGAAAATTTAACTATTTACATTTAAAAAAAATTCAGTTGATCACTATTCATCTTTTGACGAATTTAATATTCATTGGTTGTATTGCTATGATTTAATATTGATTGGTTATATTATTTTGACAAATTTGATGAGTTGTCATCTTTTGACAAATTTGATATATCCACTTGAAATAGTTGGTTGTTTTTATTAAAGTATATTTAAAATGTCTACAATTATTACAAATTTTTTTAAAAGGGGTATATATTTTTATGTCTAATATAAATATTTTTTAAAAGAGATTTTACTGTACATACAAATATTTTATTAGAAAAATCATTGTACATTCAAATATTTTAATATAAAAGTTACTATGCAATCACTGTGAACTTTTTGTTTTTTACGTGAAATGTTTTAAAATCAATTGTTACTATTTATTAATAGCAACCCATAGCCTATTATTCAAACCTACCTGTGTTTGATTTGTTTTTTGAAAATGGAAAAGCACTAACAACCAGCTGCTATTTTTTTTTGAAAAGATAAAGCTGCATATTGAGCATGCCCCAGCTGCAAACCCATGTGAAAGGACTCCAAAGTCAGAAGAGGAGCGTCTCCTCCTCCCACCGGTATAGATTTTTGTGTATAAATAGAAGTGTTTTGTGTAGAGAAAAATAGAGATCTTGAAGAGAGAAAAATTTTGTGTGCTCCGAAATTGTGGTTGTAATTTTTACTCTGCCTTTTCACTTTTAAATCTAAATGTTTTCTTTGTTCTTGCACTTTCATATCTGCTCTTTGTGAGAGAATTATTGTAAAAGAGGGTTGAAGTACCTTTTATCTTTATTCATTATTTTGTGAGAGAATTTTGTAAGGGTGAGACATTTATTGTTGAGTGAAGCTCAATAAATAAGAGTAAGACCTGTGTAAAATCCACAAACTTGATGAAGCTTTGGTGGTGTATTGATTTATTTTGATAGTGAAGAAATTCTCAAGGAGGTTCCTTGGGGAGTGGACGTAGGCCCGATGTGCCGAACCACTACAAATCTCAGTGTTTGATTTTCTCTCCCTATCTTTCTTACTTTTATATTGTTATGTTTTTTATTTGTTAAAATTTGAATATTGTGTTAATTATTTTTTTAATATTGTAAAATTTTTTAATCACCCAATTCACCCTCCTCTTGGGTTGCCTACTTGGCATAACACTTCTCATGGTCTACACCTTCTTCAATGGTGCGATTTTTCGATATCTAGCGAGCCTTATGTCTCAAAAATGACTATCCAAATTGTGCATAACTTTAGAATGGTTTTGCCTCACAGCGGGAAGTCAACCAAATCCTAGAAATGGTTAATCCTCAAAGACTGTCTTAAAATGCGCAATATTGATCCACTTTCTAAAAACAAGGGACTAGAGAGCCTTTATCTTAGACTCTTTATCATCTTGCAGAGCAATCATGAATGTTTCCATCTCAATCACTCAGTTATGACGTGAAAAATTTTCACATTCGCTACCACTCAAGTAAGAATATGGAGTATTTTTCTCTGATGGAGTAATCCACTAGTAGGCACGTCACTCCCACTGTCCCTAGGATATTGGACATTTCTTTCCATTCTCAACTAGGCTACATGAAGTGCCATACTTAGAATTCTCTATCTTATAGAGTTACAAAACTCTTTTCATGTCACATTTACTAAGAAAACTTTATGTGACTTAGTTACACTCGTATAAAGCTGCTCATCGATAAGCACATGACCCGGAGGGTTTACTTGACAGTATACAATAATGTGCCACATAACCCTAAGCATTTGCAAGACATCATACAATGATGTGCCATAGAACTCTAGGTTTTAACTTCACAACCTTATGAGAAATAAAAAAATAAATAAAGATAAGCTGCTTGATGGTTATAGATAACCCACAAATGGCTCTCCGTTAACCCATTACTCAAATGGAGTGTAAAATCTGATATGGAGGGCACTTAGTTAGGGACATAGGCAACAAACTAAAGTGTGATTCCCAATTGGGAAACATATTGCGCCATTATCCACCAAACATAAACGATACTTAATTCCTTATCTCTGCTACACCATTGTGTTGCTGAGTACTAGGAATAATCAATTTTTTAAGCATCTCTTTCTCTTCACAGAGCTTTCTAAAAAATAACTCAAATAGATACTCGCCACCTTGGTCAAAAACTAAAAGCATGAAAGCTCTTATCTATTTGATCTTGACCTCGTATGTGCAATGTCAAAAATCATCTCAAAACTTTTGACTTATGGGAGATCAAATAGTCTTGACTAAGATGCGTATCGTAATTTATAAATGTGTCGAGATTGGGGCTAGCTACCATACCTTTAGATATATCTAGTCGTAAATATCATAGTGGACTAAATGTACCAATACAGATGCCGTTTTGCAGCTTTCCTACTTACTTGTGCGCAACCATTGCGAACAAAGTTACACATTCACATGAGAGCAAGATGCCACAAGCGAGTGGGACCGAGAGGGCCTACTCAAACCATCCATGTCATCTTCTCATTAATGTGATTAAGTACAACAAGCCACTAGTTTATGACCAATGTCATACTCTAATTCTAATCATCCTAATGTGTGAGTTCTCAAAAACAAGTGTAAAGGTTTAGGCCTAACTAGGTAATTACGCATGACTAACTAATGTTGACTAGATCATGAAAGGATGCCATAAGAAATATCAAGTGCGCCTAAGTCACAAATTTAACTAGTAAGTGCTAATCCCCTGCACTTTCAAGTCAATTTTATTCTCCATACTCTTTTCTACATCTAGTTGAAACTTGATGATACTCCTCTTGCCATCTTTGTTTCTTGCTCTATAGTAAATTGCAATTAATTCTACTATCCACAAGACGGAGAGAATAAACTATTAATCTATGACAACTCATAATGCAACTTAGTTGCAATTAATTCTACTATCCACAAGAAGGAGAGAATAAGCTATCAATCTATGACAGCTCCTGAAGCAACTTAAGTGCGAATTAGGCAAAAGAGTCTATTTCAACACAATGCTCTCACGAGCAATGCGTCAAATTCTTAGAGTCATAACAACCTTGTTGGCCTTGACCTTTTCATTACTATGCTGTAACTTTTGCGCTTAGTGGTAAAAGCCATTCAAAAGAGTTAGGCTAGCTAAGGAGTCATACAAAGAAGCACCTCATCATGTCTTACACTCAAGTATGGAGACAGGAAGTGTCCAGACTTAGATAAGTTGGTAGTGCTAATAGATTTTGCAACCTCTAGGTGCTAATTTTCTCACTTGGTGTTAATAGATTTTGCAGCTTCTAAGCGTTAATCTCTTAACTTTAAGTGATACTTAAATGCACACTATTATAGTGTGTGAAATTTTGCTCTATCCACTCCTATCAGTTGGGTAGAGAGCAAAACACTGCTCATACTGGCTACGCATCTTACATTTAACGGCTAACTCATTTAAGCTTGTTAGGTCCCTTAGTCTTGCCAATTCCGTGAATAAACATTGTTTATCGCGTTGTAAATATTTTTGTTTGTTTGCCTTTCTCGCTTGAGCGAAGGAGTCCTGGCTCGAGTGAATATGTTGTGCTTCCAAAAGTTTTCTTTATTTGCAAAAATACTAGACAAGTTTGTGTGCTTGAGCGAATGAAGCTTGGCTCGAGAGAAGGCACTTAAGAAATACACGCGTAGTTGGTTCATTGCTCGAGCGAGAGATCCTTCACTCAAGCAACCATTGCGGTCCTGTTTTCTATAAATATGTGTTTTAGTCCATTTTTAGGTTTACAGATTCGAGATCTTCTTTGAGGGTTCTAGGGTTTTCTTCTGGGGTATTTTGCTAGTTTTCTATTATACTCATGGTTTGACAAACATACATCAAAGAGTTGTTTGATTATTCAACTTCAAGAGTGTTCTTCTTCGATGGAATCCGGAGATTCAAGCGTGGAGTATTCGAAGGAGTTCGAAGTTGTGCGCAGTTGTTGATTCAACATGGATGTTGTGGATTCAACATCAAGCTGATCAATTTCGAGACGAAGGCGATGGTGAAAGAGATAAATATTGGTGAAGACAAATTGGTTGCGTTTGGGTAATTTGTTTCGGTAAATTTGTATTCTTTCTTTCTTTCATAGTGGATTGATTAATAGCGTTTCGCCTGTGATTTTTTAATCACAATTGGAGGTGCTCCAATTGTAGTTTTTTCACGTAAAAATCGTTTGTGTCGATTTATTAATTTTGAAACGACAATCTAAATCACTTTTGTGCATGCTAGATGATTTAGATTGTTAGTTTTAATCGTTTGGGAATTTGTACAATTAATCTTGATCTAATCACGAATCACTTAGGTTTTTCAATTGGTATTAGAGTGGGTCACTTTTCATTTTTATCAAAACTATAGAAGTGTGATTTTGTGTGATTGGTGATATGGATTTAATTTGCAAAGGTAACTTAAACCATAGACCTCCGTTACTTGATGGTACAAACTATTCTTATTGGAAAGCTCGTATAAGAGTATTTTTAAAATCTATTGATGAGAAAGTTTGGCACTGTGTGATCTATGGGTGGAGTGAACCTATTGTCACTATTGATGGTGTTGATATCCCTAAACCTCTTGATAAATGGGACGCATTCGACTATCAAAACTCGAGTTGGAACAGTAAGGCTCTCAATTCCCTCTTTTGCTTAGTCACACCTGAAAAATTTTGTCGTATTTACAACTGTGAGGTAGCAAAAGAATGTCCCAAACCTCTTTTGTACGAGGGTACTACTGCAGTATTATTTTCAAAAAATAAATGTGAAATTTTAGACAAAAAGGAAAATACTGTCATACATGGGTTTGCATATCTGATAATTGCTATGGGATTGTTACCACTAATGATCTCACATGCCATTCGGCTGTCATAAGTAATATTGACTTGTGGCATCAAAGATTAGGTCATATGAATTTCAAGGATCTAACCAAGATAGCCAACAAAGAGCTTGTGAGAGGAGTACCTAAAATGGGTAAGAATGTGAACCATGTGTGTGGACCATGTTAACTTGGGAAGCAAACTCATGCCCCTCATAAAAAGTGAACAGCTTCACAACCAAACATCCTCTTGAACTGGTTCATATGGATCTTATGGGACCCATTCGTACTGAAAGCATTGGAGGTAAAAGATACATTTTTTTAACTATTGATGATTACACTCGTTTTTTATGGGTTAATTTTTTAAGAGAAAAATCTGGTACGGTTGATGCTTTCCAGGCCTTAGTCCTTAAAATCCAAATTGAACAGGGTGTTTCTATTAGACGTATCATAAGAATCTGAACTGATCATGGTTGTGAATTTAAAAATAGTTCATTTTCAGATTTTTGGGATATGCATGGAATTAAGCATGAGTTTTTTGCACCGATTACTCCACAACAAAATGGATTTGTTGAGAGAAAGAATAGGGTTGTTCGAGAGATGGCCAGGGTCATGCTCCTTAGCAAGAAAGTTCCTCCAAAGTTTTGGGCGGAAACCTTAAATACTGCGGTTTATGTCATGAATCGTGTGTATTTAAGGCCCAACACTTTACAAACTCCATATGAATTGTGGAAAGGGTTGAAACCTCATGTAAAATATTTCAAAACTTTTGGGAGTAAATGTTACATTTTCAAAGATAGAAAGCCTTTGGGAAAATTTGACTCCCGAAGTGATGAAGGTATTTTTCTAGGGTATTCAACCACTAGTAGAGCCTTTCGTATCTATAACCTGCATACTTTATCTTTAATGGGATCGATCAATGTGGTTATAGATAACACAAGTTCTCCTACTTCAGCAATACATGAGGAAGAAAATGATGAGTACTTCAATCTTGGATACTGAATCACAAAGTCAAAGAGAAGCAGAGGGCCAAGCTCAAGAAGGTGAGCCAACACCAACTTCAATGGTAAGTCCGAGTCTAAAGAGGGCACAAAGAGACACCACCTCTGATGCTCTTGTCACTACCAGTCCAGAGTACAAACCACCAGCAAGGGTAAAACTGAATCATCCGGCTCAGCAGGTGATTGAAAGTGTCTCAGATCGAATGAAAATCCGAAAACAAATTTGGGAAGAGGTATCTCATATGTGCTATGTTTCATTAATTGAACCTAAGAATATAAAAGAGGCCCTACTAGATGATAGTTGGGTCAATGCTATACATGAAAAGTTAGGTCAATATGAACGTAACAAAGTTTGGACTCTTGTTCCCAAACCTAGAGACATGAATGTGATAGGTACCAAGTGGATATTTAAAAATAAATATGATGAGAATGGTACTGTGGTTAGAAATAAAGCTAGGTTGGTAGATCAAGGCTATACACAAGTAGAGGGTGTTGACTATGATGAGACATTTGCCCTTGTTGCACGTCTCGAATATATTCAGATTTTACTTAGTGTTGCATGCTTTCTAGGGTTCAAATTGTTTCAAATGAATGTGAAAAGTGCCTTTCTGAATGGGTACTTGAAAGAATAGGCTTATTTTAAGCAACCAAAAGGGTTTGAGGACCCAAAATGTCCACACCATGTCTATAAGTTAGACAAGGCGTTGTATGGGTTGAAACAAGCTCCTCGAGCTTGGTATGATAGACTTACTACCTTTCTTCTTGATAATGATTTTCAAAGGGGCAGTGTGGACAAGACCTTATTTGTGAAACATACTAAGTCTCATATTCTTGTTGCTTAGATTTATGTTGATGATATTGTATTTGGATCCACTTCTGATTCTCTTGTGAAATATTTCTTGGAATGCATGACATATGAGTTTGAAATGAGCATGATGGAGGAGTTGTCTTACTTCTTGGGTCTTCAAATTAAACAGTCTCCTTCGGGTATGTTTGTTTCTTAGACTAAGTATGCCAAAAACCTCGTGTCTAAGTTCGGTCTAGAGTCGGCCAAACAAGCATGCACTCTCATGAACACGAGTTTTCACCTCTCCAAAGATTCCTTTGGTACTGATGTTGATCTTAGCCTTTATAGAAGTATGATAGGGAGTCTTTTGTAGCTTACTACTAGTTGACCTGACATTGCATTTAGTGTAGGTGTTCGTGCCTGTTACCAAGCTTGTCCTAAAGAGTCTCACCTTATTGTGGTCAAACGCATCATTAAGTATGTTAATAGGACATTGGGGTATGGGATTTGGTTCTCAACCGACACTATAGCTGAAATCACTGGTTTTTCTGATGTCAACTGGGCCGGGTATGCTGATGTTCGGAAGAGCACATCCGGAGGGTGTTTTTACCTTGGGAATAATTTGTGGATTATCTTATCTTAGTGTCACAATCATGCTAGTGTGCTAATCCCCTCTTGTTTCAGGTCTTATTTGACAGTGTGAGTGTTTTTATTCTGCTCATAGGGTGTTTTTCAGAGTGTTTTGGTTTTTCTCATTGGCTTGAGTGAAAGAGTTTGCACTCGAGTGAACTTTTCCTCAATCCAATACTTTTACAAGTGGCTCAAGATTCTGAGAGCGTATGTTTTTTGCTTGAGCGACAATGTTTTGGCTTGAGTGACCCCGTGTGCTTAAGTGTCTTAGCTCGAGTGACACACTTCTCACTCGAGCGACCTGTCTTGGTTTAAATACTTGAACTTTGTCCCTTCAGTCCCATTTTTTTTCCTCTTCGATTACTATCTTTTCTAGGGTTTTTTTTGCTCCATTGTAGCTCATCTCTTGGCTATCTGTAGACACCCCATTCTTGACCGTCCTCAAGACTTGGACGTCACCGTTTGAACACTCAGTGATCATCCATGTTTGTGTTCGTCTTGAGTTCTCGGAGGTTTTGGTCACGCGCCTTGCCTTAAGACCTCTCGACTTGTTTGTTTTGTGCTTGGTTATGCACCAAACACTTGTGTTTTTGCTTCTGAGGGCAAGGAATGGCTTGTCGGCCATCCCCACACCTCACCGGCCTTGGCTTGAGGCCATCGGCCTTGTTTTCTTGCTACCGGCCAAAAGTGTTGGCCGGTTGGCAATGGTTTTGGTTGGCTGGCCATTTTTGTTGGTCAATCGACCAAATTTTCTAGCCGACCCCTTTCCATCTGCTTTTGACAGATATTTTATGCCAGCTGTCACAGCTGGCATCCACATTACACCTCTTCCATACATGTGTATGGACGGATTTACACATTGTGTTAGCTTCTCCTAGAAGCTTTAGAATTGAACTTCTATATAGAGGGAGCTCCTCCTTCCTCCTCCAGGGTTTAGAGAAATTAGGTTAGAGAGTTTAGATATAGTTTTGTATCTATACTCCCTTGTTTGATCATATTTTGTGACCTAAAGTGAGTTTTGTCTTACTTTTGCACTAGAACACCTAGCATTACACCATCCTTGGGTTGTTGAGGCCTTAGAAGATTGTTGTTAGGGTTCTTGGATTGGTTTTGACCAAAGAAAGGTGCTGGAGCTTTGTTCCTAAAGAAGGTCTACAAGGGTAAGCATCTTTACTTTAGTTACCCCTTTCTTGCTTATTGTTTTAAGCTTCGACTATAATTAATAAAAGTTCTAATTTTGTGTGCTTTAGAACTTTGTTTAAGGTCACTTTGAGGTTTGGGGTTGTCTCCCCCCTCCAATGCCTTGTTAGGCCTTGTTTTAGGCCATACCTTGTGGCCATTGTTTTGGTCTTTGCATGACCTCTCTACCACTGAAATCCAGAGGATTTTTAGTGGTGGAGAGGTGGTTTTGAGGTCCTAAAAGGGAGAGGGTCATCCCTTCTCCTTATTGTCTCTAATGCTTGCATAAATGGCTTATGTGGTAGCATGTGTGTTTAGTTTGTTTTAGCTTCATTTCAGCATGTATTAGGCTTTGTTTTGCCATGATACACCTCTTTTTTGAGATTGTTTAGACATGCCTTGTATGCTTCATACACTTGTCTTATAATCCCATGACTTGGCCTTAACATGCATCATGTTATAACATGTGTTTTTAACATGATTTTGGCTCAACTCCATGAAGCTTTTAGCCTTGTTGTAGCATGCTTAAGCTCTGATTTTGGTCTTCTTGGTCATGCTTGCATTGTTTTATATAGTTACCATGTAATCTAGCTTGTTGGCTTCGAGTGCTCAAGTCATTAGCATGCTCTATTTGGATCATTTCAGTGGTTTGGCATCACTTATAATGTTATTTCAGTCCGTAGAGTATGCTTGAATACTTGCACTTATCACTTCTCTAATCCTTTAAAGGGTTTGTGTTTTATGCCTCATGAATGTGACATTGCGTATGCCAACATGCTTGGGTATTTGGGATGACATCTAAGTGGGTTTTTGGGCTCATTTTGACATGACATACCTTTGATTTTGGTTTCCTGAATCATGCCATGTTTGGTTGTATTAGGTGCAGTGTAACACCTCTTTGATGGCCTTGCATGCCTCATGATTTTGCCCCCTTTGTTTTGGCTTGTTTTGGCTTTGGTCATTGAATGTTTTAGGCTTACTTTGCCATGATTTAGGACTGTTTTGGGTTATACTTGCCATATGCTCTTTGTTTAGTGTAGCCTTGGTTCAAGTCACTTGCCTAGTTTTAAGCCTTAAGCCTTAATCATGCATGCTTGATTTGTTCATGTGATTTGGCATCACTCATAGTATCATTTTAGAGCATGTACTGTTGTCACATTTGCATGCTTTTCTTTCCTTTTAAGTGTGCTCAAGAGTTGTCCTTTATGCCTAGGTGATAGGCCAATTAGCATGCATGTTTGTATATGCTTTTGTCCCTCATTTCTTAGCATTTTGGCCACTGTTTTGGACCTATTAGAGAGCTGTCCATCTTGGTGTAAGTCCATCCTTTGCATGTTGTTGCATGCTCGCCTTGTGCGTTGATTCATACTTGGCTTATTAACATATTGTCGCATGTTTAAGTGGTATTGCATTTGGCATGCATCTCTTGTTAAGTTGCCTAACATATTGTTGTATGTTTGCCTCACATGTTGTTACATGCTTGGATGTTGTCACATGCCTTGCATGTTTGTATGCTTGTCTAGGTTGCATTGCATTTGGCATGCTTGTTACCTTAACATGATCATGTTGATTTAGTTTTGCTTGCATATTTGCATCCCTTTCCTCTTGATCAATCATGATAGAGGTTAGGATTTATTGTGTGTTTGTATACATTTCATTTGATATCAAATTGCACATTCGGCATCTTTGGCCATCATGTACCGAAATACGTGATTGGTGGCCCGAGGGTCGAGCACCATGCTCCTTTGAGTCTTAGACATGATGAGGAGGGTGGTGGTGCACACATTGCTTTGAAAATGCATTGCCATGCCTTGTCTGTCCTCTGCTGCAGCAAAACAGGATTCTGCAGAAAGAGATGGCCGGTCGGCCATCTTCAGTGCCGGTCGGCTATGTATTGTTGGCCGATGGCCCCACTTTTGGTCGGTGACCATATTTCCATGGCCGGTGGCATCTCTTAGTGCTCAGGGAGTGGTTTAGAAGCAGCCTTGAGACTTGTGTAGTTTTCAGAAGTACAGAGCAGTGTAAACAGAGGCAGCATGAGTATGGTGATGGATTTCCGAGCGAAGCCAAAGCATGCATGCATTCGTCCCTTTTCCCGAAGCTGCTTTACTATTTTCAGTAGCTTAATTAGTTAAGTATTGTGTAATATTTAATTAGCTTGTTAGTTAGTTAATTTGTATTATTTATTCGGACCCTCTGCGAGAGGGTGAACTTTGTAATAAGTGTGCGTGTGTGTGATGCATGTCTTCCAACCCCACGTCTTTCTCCCTTTTACTTACCTGCTTTTGATGGTTAGTTTTAGGTTATGTTTCGATTAGCATACCTTATGTTAGCATGTTTGCATACATTCATTCGTATTGCATGCACTGGGCTCGGCGCATTATACTAATTGCATAGCATTTCAATTCCAACTTGAATACGTGTATCGAGTTCCCGCATTTCACATGCCATTCTTAGAATAGCCGAGCCTATTTTAGTTGCATTTTGCATGTGTTGTATTAGCCATCTTAACATGAACTAGGATTATGCATGATTCCTAACCAGTTTCTTGTTTTGGCTCGGAGTACTAGGTAAGCTTTTATGCTTTAGCATCTTGCATGAGTGTGAGTGTTGCCATGATAGAATGCTTGCCATGAGGCTATCTGCTTATGTGATATAACTGCCTGAATGCCTGTGGGTGAAGGTTGGGTTGCTTGAATTGGGATAATTCATCGAAATCTGTATTTTAGCCTACTTGCGAGTAGCAAAATTCAAAACCATTTCCAAACAAACGGATATGCGATGCTTTATTCCAAGTTAGGGAATCTAGTCTATACTTGTGTGCTGTGTGTATCACATAGTAATCTTAGGCTAATAAACCGGAATAAGAACGCATGTGTTTTCAAAAAATTTGATATCATGTTTAGTACAGGCCGATCTTCGGATCGGGCGAGCGGGGGTGCTCATAGATGACCTTCCCCAATCGTACCCAAGTTCCCGAGCTGAGGCAACTTTGGTGATGACGGACACGTGGCTTTAGGCACGAGTTAGGGTTTCCTAAATTCCCCCAAAAACAAAATATTTAGGTGGCGACTCTATATCTGGCAAAGCAGTCCATATTTGGCACTTCTTTCTAAAAATCTGTTTTTCAAAACGATTTGTTGGATTTGGACTCTTTGGTGATTTATCGGTCTCGCATTGCACTTTGCGGGATTAGATTGAAAACCGTGACATTTGAGTCCGAACTGTAGTAAGCCCAATGAACAAAACGGGATTTTCCCGAGACGTTTGGGGATGTCTACACTATCACTGGTTTTGGAGGTTTCTCTCTTCAATCAGCCTCTCCTTCTCAGGTTTGGGTAGGTTTCTCTCTCTTCTTGTCGGTTTTGTTTTCCTTGTTCTCTCTCTCACCATTTGTGTGCTGTTTCGAGTCCTCTTGAGAGTTTTGTTTTGATTTTGTTTTTCATTACGGTTTAGTTTGTCCTTGTTTTTATTTATTTATTTCTTTCTTAATGCTATTGCTAGGTTTGTGCATTCTTTCTATTGTTTTTGCATCTTTTTAGTCTTGTGTACTTGTTAGGGTTTTTAGTTTGGCTTCATTTCGTATTTTTGTTGCCCTCATGCTATTTTTTTTGTTAATTGGTTTTGGGTTCCATTACACTATTGAGCTCATGATGTGATTGCATTTTTTTTGGTTTACTCTTGTCTGCCTTCTATTTTGCTGTAACCCTATTGCACTAATGATTTGTTGGTTTCATTGTCTATTTGCTTTTGGGGGTTAAAACTGGTGGGTTGTCTTGGGTTGGGTTTGGGGTTTTATTTGTGGTGGTCTTTTCTTTGTGTTTGTTAGTCTTGTCTATCATGGCCAAGCCTTCCAAACGCCACAAAACCACAGTGTCCCATCCTTTGTTCAATACAGCCAAATTCCAATCCCGAGAAAAAACCAACTTGTATCGGGACTTTTATCTTTCTCGGAAAGTTTATTTAGAATGGAATGTCCAACCTAGTACTTTCGAGTCTATCCCGATCTGGTCTCTTTTCGATGCTTTAGGGAGTGACCGGGTCCTTCTTTTCTCCGGTCCACAAAATCTTAGTTGGGTCTGGGAATTCTATTACAATATGCACTCCATTGACACAAAGATCGTGTCTTCCTTTCAAACCTGGGTTCGTAATAAAGAGCTTGTCATTAATGCGGGTGTCTTTAGGAGCTTTCTTAGGTTTCCTAAAGTCAGGAACTGCCACTATCCCTTCCTTGCTACTCGCAACATTGTAGATTTTGATGCGGTCGCCACTGAATTATGTGGCACTCCCCGAACTTGGATCGTCGGGGCGCTTATTCGGAAAAATGAGCGTCTTTCACGTTACCGCCTTCTCAGCATCATTGTCTATACCAACATACATGTCACCACTCATTCCTCCCACATTACTCAAGATTAGGGTTATGTTTTGTATTGTATTGCCCATCGCCTCACCATCAACCTTTCTGAGATGATAGTGGCCAAAATGATAGGTGTGTTTGAGGACCGCAAATCTTTGGGTCTTCCTTACGGGTGTTTGCTTAACCACTTCCTCACGTTTTTTGGTGTCCCCACCTTTGACGATGACGAGTTTGCCTTTTTCATTAAACCTGTCACTAAACTGACCGTCTCCCAGAGTCAAGCTCATGTTAAGGGGGGGTTGTCCAGGGTTGGGATTTCTGATGCAGGTGATGCTCTTCTTGCCGAGGAGGCAGAGTTTGATGCAGCCGTTGCCGGTGCACCTGAGTTGCATCCTCGTTCGTTTCGTGGCCAGCTGCAGTAGTTCGAGCAGTCGATCACCCACTGCCTTGATCAAATGGATGCCCGATTGGATGCCTTTGATGACCTCCTTGCTCAACAGTCCTTCATGCTTGCACAGATTCTTTCATTGTTACAGATGCAGCTGCAGCCTCAGCCTCCGCCGTCCTCACAATGATGTTTTCTCTTCTTTTTGGATAGTTGTTTCTTATTTTTTATTTTTTTTGGCCTGTTTGTAGTTGGACAGTTTCTTTTCTAGTGCTACTATTTTTGTTTCTGCTTCCCTTTGTCTCTCCCCAGTCAAAAAGGTGGAGTAGTTGGTTAGTTAGTTATTTAGATTATTTTGTTGATATTGGGATATTGGGATATCATTAGGTATTGGGATATTGTTTTGCATGGCTTTGGACTAATATTGTTTTGCATTTGGACTAATCAATATTGGGATCTATGGTTTTGGACTAATCAATTGTGGGATCTTTTGTTGAGGTATTGGACTATATTCGCACTTTCATACGTTTATCTTGATTAAGTTTTGATCTATATTTTTTTTTTCTTGAGAATAATTACTCTATCTATTGGGATATTGGTTTGTTTTATATATTTTTTTACAGGGTATTTCGTTAAGGCTATTGGTTTAGATTAGTTGGTTGTGGTTGGTTTAGATTAGTGTAGTCTAATGCGTGTGTTTGCTAGGATACTTTGTTTAGAATATTTTGTCTTGAATTGACAAAAGAGGAGATTGTTAGGTCCCTTAGTCTTGCCAATTCTGCGAACAAACATTGTTTATCGCGTTGTAATTGTTTCTGTTTGTTTGCCTTTCTTGCTCGAATGAAGGAGTCCCGGCTCGAGTGAATATGTTGTGCTCCCAGAAGTTTTCTTTGTTTGTAAAAATACTGGGAAGGAAGTTTATGCGCTCGAGTGAATGAAGCTTGGCTTGAGCGAAGGCACTTAAGAAATACACGCGTAGTTGGTTCATCGCTCGAGCGAGAGATCCTTCTTTCGAGTGACCATCGCAGCCCTGTTTTCTATAAATATGTGTTTCAGTCCATTTTTAGGTTTACGGATTCCAGATCTTCTTTGAGGGTTCTAGGGGTTTCTTCTGGGGTTATTTTGCTAGTTTTCTTTGATGTTTGATTGAGTACTATACTCATGGTTTGACAAGCATACATCAAAGAGTTGTTTGATTATTCAACTTCAAGAGTGTTCTTCTTTAGTGGAATCCGGAGATTCAAGCGTGGAGTATTCGAAGGAGTTCAAAGCTGTGTGCAGTCATTGATTCGACATGGATGTTGTGGATTCAACATCAAGCTGATCAATTCCGAGACAAAGGCGGTGGTGAAAGAGATTCATATTGGTGAAGACAAATTGGTTGCGTTTGGGTAATTTGTTTCGGTAAATTTGTATTCTTTCTTTCTTTCATAGTGGATTGATTAGTGGCTTTTCGCCCATAGTTTTTTAATCACAATTGGAGGTGCTCCAATTGTGGTTTTTCCACATAAAAATCGTTTGTGTCGATTTATTAATTTTGAAACGACAATCTAAATCATTTTTGTGCATGCTAGATGATTTAGATTGTTAGTTTTAATCGTTTGGGAATTTGTACAATTAATCTTGATCTAATCACGAATCAATTAGGTTTTTCAGAGTCATATATCTTGGATAATGTAACTCTTGGATATTGCTTCATGCAATGATGCAACATTATTAAAAGTCAAATTACAAAGTCAATCCGCGCAGCTCAATAGTCAAGATCACATCTGGATCTTTTGAGGGCTTACAAATCCCAAAACTCCAAACTCGCCAAACAAAACTACTTAGCATGCCGCTAATCATAGCGCACACATCAATTTTTTTTTGCACCAAACAAGGCAACAAAACCACGGCGACATTGAGTCATGTTACCTTTGGCTCAAATAAGGTCTGACCTAAAGAATAGAATTACCTTGTTCACATTTAAACATCTCTACTAAGTCTAGGTCAACCAAATTAACTTCCATAAGATAAGTCAATTAGAGGAAACAAAAATACGCATTGAGATTAATTTGATTAGCATATCACAATATAATTTTGTCGCAAAAATATAAATTAAATAGTAACAATATTACACAAGTCGCAAGATCAAAAATCCTCCATGCTCGTAATCATCTCTTGCTCCACAAGTGACAATTATCTAAAATTTAATTTAATTCATGCGCAAAATATTAGTTTTCGGGAGTAAATCTACAAAGATTTCTCTTAACCGAACAACCGCCCACTAACTATGGCATGTCTAAAGCATGATAAAATTTTAAATCATACTATTTAAAATAATAACATACTACAAGTTCTAAACATTTAAAAGAACTTAACATGCTGTATACAGTATTTAAATAATGCCATAACAAACTTCTATAATTTCTGTAATTTTATGAAATTTTCTAAAATTATAAGTAATTAATAATTACATAGAAAATTAGAAATAAATATTACAAAATCTGAAAAAATACAAAAATTATACTAGTAAATTAGATTAGATAGCAGTAGTTTACTGTAAAAATTCCAAGTCCAGAATCCAAGTAATGCTCTCCCAAGAGCAATTTAACGTAAAACTATTGAATTATTCATTAATAAAAAATATTTTATTTTTCATAAAATTCTGAAACTTTAACATCTTGTAGAAAAATTAATTATGAGTCCAATGATATAAGTCATGCTTTAATCAGAATTATAAAGAATAATTTAGAAGTAATTAATGCAGTTTTAATTTTAACAAACAAACAAACAGCCTACAAAATTTGAGTGCCTATGTCAACGCTAAGTCATCAAATGATGTCGTGACTTTTGCATGTCGTCAAGATTGCACGCTTTACGTCAAGATAGAGTCCTTGATGACATCAAGGTGCTGTTAGCCACACATGTCACGATGATGTCAGCAATTTTGTCTTCTTTTCTGTTTCCTTCCACTCTCACCTAAAATTAGAATTTGAGTTTTCTCCTCAACCGTAGGAGTGTAAAATTGGCCCGCGGTTGGCCCGATCTGTTTGGGCCTGGGCTCGAGCCCAGCCCAAGACCCTGGGCTAGGACTTGGGCCATCATTTTAAAGCCCGGCCTGGCCCGTCGGTCCACTCAAAGCCCGGCCCGCCCGAGGCCCAGTGTCTTTTTTAGTGGAAAATAATAAAATATTGGTATAAAAAATTTAAAAAAAACAAAAAAAATGGCCTGGCTAGGCCCGCCCAAGCTTGAGGCTAGGCTTAGGCCCACCGGGTCGGCTCGAGGCCTGATCTACCGGCCTGCCCAAAGCCCGAATACCCCTGGGCCAGGGTTAGGGCCTGGGTCTAATTTTTTGGCCCGTGGGCCGACCTGGCTTGACCTGAATTTTGGCGGAAGCCCGTGAGGCTTGACATGGGCCGGGCCAGATTTACACCCCTATTCAACCGTAAGTTTGAATCAGGCCCATAATATATCGTTTCGAAGGTCTCAAAATAAGGATTCCAAGTGTATAATTTTTATAACATGAAAACAAAGCATATAAAACCAGCATGCAGTCAAAGTTACAAAAATTAAATTTGAATCTATATTTTTCTCAAAATCCGACTGTTTGATTTTTTCAAAACTTTACAGATATGCTCTCTATTATATCGAATACAACATATAAAAAATTTAGGACGATTAGAGATGGTTCAAAAAGTATCAAGTTTTATGCACAAATCATATATATACATATATTCATGCACAAATAATACAAAAACACCCAACAATGGCTCTGATACCAATTTAGAAAAAATAAGAAATAATACACAGTAGAAATAAATGGATCCGGACATACCTTTTATGCTCAAACCGAATCCATAGATCATGTGGGTGAATCAAGTGCCTCCATTGATGTCTTCGAATAATTTCTAGTAGTGGAGTAGAACTACTAGAGAATTACTCACACTATTCACAATACAAAGGTGGAATGGTTTATATGAAGAGATAACCTATAATTTTTTTGTTGTTAAATATAGAACCCAAGTTCTGTTTATATAGGAGAGTTAGGAGACCCATATGATAGATATATTATCCTAGATAATGTCTATCCCATATCAACAATATCTAATTAATAATTATCATCAAATATATTGACAATTATCCATATCAAGATTATCTCATATATTGAAATATAATCTATTATTTTATTTGGATTTCTTCTAATCGGTTCATGCCATCATGGATGACCTAATTGGGTTTGGATTCTAAACCCGACCCAATTTCCAACATAAATATAATAATAATGAGTCATAATTAAACATTGCATAAGGTATAACCAAAGACCTTTTTGATAATAATCAAAATAATAACCACAGCAGGTTATAACAAACATTACAATGAGTCATAAGTAACATTACAATGAATTATAATCGAATTATAACCAGCACCACAATAAGTTATAATCAAATACTATAAATGTTATAACTGGGGTTTGTATTATAGAATTTCTCTAATAATGTATAAGTATTATAATACATTATTGGCATAATCAAATACCACAAATGTTATAAGTGAGGTGTGTATTATAGAATTTCCCTAATAATGTATTATTTTGTCATAATACAATAATAAAAGGGTAAATTACACTCACTTCCCCTGAATTTTAGAGAAAATACAAATTGTCTTACATTTTTGACATAATCATACTAGCCTCCCTTAAATTTTAATTCACGTAATAGTTATGTTCTTTTTCAACAGTAATTCGTGACTTGTATGAATGAAAAAAATGATATTATCACTTATTTTTAATTAAAATGAATATTTGTTTTTGCTTATTTAAGTGTCTACCACACCATTTGCATTATTTTTAGTCGCTTTATTCATACTAAAAGAGAGATTAGTGTAATCATATAAAAAATATAGGGCAAAATTTATTTTACCTTGTTGTGGTTTGAGATTAGAGTATTTTACTTTCATATGGTTTAAATATAGCCAGAGAACCCCCATGTGATTTTGGACAAATAAATTCTGAAATTTTTATCCAACATGTTAGATTCATATGAGAACATAAAAAAAATTTATAAAAAAAAGATTTCAAAATTTTCTGAGAACGGGAACTATTTAAAAAAAAAAAAAACAAAATCGAACTATTTTTACACAGAATTTTACATAGTAGTCAAATCCGAATATTGCTCAATTAAATTATGCATTGACTATTTAAAAAAAATAAAAAAATTGGGTCATTACAAGCATGTTAGAAATTACAATAAAAATTAAATATTTAGGAGCAATCGTGATTTAAAATATAATTAAATTAAAATTAGAATAAATAATTAAGAATTTATAATTAATTGTGATTTAATTGAATTATTATTAAAGAAAATAACCAAAAAAAAAAAAAAAGTATTTGACGGTATTATAGTCATTTCACATTTATAATTAACAATGTTAACTATTGCACTTATTTATTTTATGAAAATTCACAGATTGATTAGTGTTGAGTTTAATTTATAGTGGAATTTGAAATTGAGTTTCGGGTGTTTAGACTATGACTTGAGATAAATTGTTAGGTATATTTGGGTATATAATTGGACCATGTTTGGCTTATGAGTGAAACCCATGACTTAGATTCAACTTAATTTGAACTTATTTATGACACATGTTTAACTGTTTGGTCCTTTTTAATTATGTGATTGGTAGTAACCACCTTAGGAGTTGTTATTATTTATTATATAAGATTATAATAAATATTTGATAGTTGATTTTATGGTGTGTTCCATATAGTGAAAAATTATATATTTTTATAGTGAATAAAATAGGTGTATGTGATGTGCAAAAATATTATATTTTGTGGTGAAAAAAATTATATCATTTTATAATTTATATTATTACAAAAATTATATATTTTGTTTTGGAAAAACCAACCCTTGGGAAGGCAACCCACGTGGGGTTGCCTCCCTTTTGTCCTTGCCCAGCTTTTCCTTTCTTTTCCTGTTATTTTGTTGCTTGCATTTGCAGAGGGCTTCTTCCCCCCTCTCTCTCTCTCTCTCTCTTTCTCTCTCTCTCTCCCTCTCTGACCGTCTCTCTCTCTTTCTCTCTCTCTTTCTTCCTTCATTGTTGCTTAATCTTTGAGCTTCAAATGGGAGTCCTTAGAGTGAGATTTTGCAAAAATTTTGTAAATGAAAGTTGGAGAGCTCGTCGTATTCTTTGCAATGGTAATCTCGGATTCTTGATCGGGCGAGGTTTCCTTTTCGGATTTGATCCTCTTCATTATATGAGGTAGGGACTTTCTTCATATTATTACTTTAAAGCTATGTTAGGGTTACTTTGAGAAAATATATCATTATAGGAGGTATTGCATATATATAATTCTCAGATTTCTGTTTGGTAATTTTTTGAAGAAAAATTATGTTAAAATGTTAAGAATATTGGTACTTTAAGATTGATTTAGGAAAATCACCTAGTGTTGGTAATTTTTGCTAAAAATCTGAAATTAAATTTTAATAGTTGTATGGGTTGTATCTACATCACATTATGATTAGAAAATTTATTTTGAGAAATATAAAGTTGAAATATTTTTCATCTTTGATTTTGGAATTTATTTTTGAGAAAAATAAATTAATGTTGATGAATATTGGGTAAATTGTTAAGATGGAATTATAGAGTTGTTTTAGGATTAAAAACTCTAAAAGTGTTATATTCATGATATTTTAATGAATGGTGATATATATTGATGATTAGGTTTTGTTCATTTTTGTGAAAATGAAAAGATGAAATGTGGACTTTCGAACTCCTAACCTTAAAAAGTTTACTCTTGGACAATTTCATGATTTTTGATGTAAATATCATATGATTAATTAATTTTAGAAAATTTGTTAAAATTATTATTAGCAGAGAGTTGGGAAAGATTGGCTATTTGAGTAGCATGGCATGAAATTTGGTTGTGTTTGAAAGATGAGACATGTAAAGTTATGTTTGGTGCTATTAATTTGGAAGATGATGAATATAATGAACTTACTAATTTGATGGATTAAGTTAGTGTGGTTAATATTTTAAATCCTTCGTAATTAAAGGTGTGTTATTGAGTGATGTTATCATAATATTACCTCAAATTCATATATATGAGACATTTGAATTGTAAATTGAGGGTTTGGTTAAATTGGGAGTTGATTACCTATAATCTTGCTATTTAATGTATTTTTTGTATATAAAATTATGTGCAGATATTTGAAAGTCAGAAAGCCCCAATTTATAGTGGTTTCGGTCTTGACCCGACCCTTGTTATATTTTGGATATGGGTTCATGATTCTGTATTGTTGATTACACCTTGCTCCCCTTGTTTTTTTCCTCATATTTTGGCTATTGGGTTGTCGTGGTTATGTTTGGAACATGTTGGTTGTTTGGTTTTCAAACTTATGTTGCCTAGGTTTTTGTCCTCCGCTCGAGCATCACTTCTTGCACTTGAGCGGGCTTTGCAAACTCTCAGTACTTTTGTAGGCCTGCAAAACTACTGGGAGAGTGTGTTCTATGCTCGAGTGTCGTTTCCTATGCTCGAGCGGCCTTTATTGCGCTCGGGCGATGGTCTGTTTTCTGCAAAACTTCTGGAAGTATGTATTCTACGCTCAAGCGTCACTTCTTATGCTCGAGCGGAACAACTTATTGTGTCTGACGCTCGAGCAGACTATGCATATATCAGTTTGCAACATCCACTTTTTATGTCACGCCCTGAAAATAAACTCACATAGCTATAACATCAACCCACTCCCAAAATGAGATATTAACCAGTTTCATTTACATAATTCCGAATGTTTACAAAAGTATTCTCACATGCCATTATACATTTGTTTACAACTAGTATATGAGTCTATAACATGTAACAGAAATCATTAAATCACAACGAATAAGGCCCTCAAGGGCTTACAAGTTCCAAGGCAATAGCCCAGTTACACATAATGGTCACTCAGACCCAAACACATTAGCCCTTGACTTACAAAAAAAATATCACAACAACATACGAGTTAAACCACTCTTCTTCAAAACATTTCCACACCCTTAGCTTGTCGGGGTCACCACATCCTTACCTGTACCAATTCCCATAGGGGTGAGCATAAAGCCCAGTAGAGATTCCTCACAAAGTATATACAGTTATGCCAAATCCGTCAACGTTAAAAAAAATGCATATGGAATGCAATGCAAGTGCCAATATTGAAGGAAAATTTTATTTCAATGCACTATTTCAAAATCATCATGTTCTCAATAATATTCAATACAACATCTTAAAGTCATCATGTTCACAATAATATGTAACAATCTCATCAATTTCAAACTTCCAATATTTAAATCAATAAGGGCGGTAAATACAACACAGGTAATTCCTAGGCTGGTGTCTGCAAGTAGTCTCTACGAGCACTACCGAACTGTCATTTTTACCGGTGCTAACCGGAAGGTTCGACACCTATCCGCGCGGCTTTCGGGTCTTTCACCCTGGACACTCAGGCCAACTTATCAAATTCATCTACACCTCCTATCCGGACTTACCAACGTATTTACCCCATACACACTTCCATTAGTTCTCATTACAATATAATCTTTCTCAAGTAAACATGATGAGAATGCAACAATGGTAATAATTCACTTCATGCACATTGATGATATTAAATCAAATGGAAATGAGATGCAATAATTAATATCTCATAACATTTCTCTATTTTCAAAATGTCTTAACAACAATAATAAACAAGTACCTTTCTCACTTTCACAAATACCTTTCTCATTTTGCAAAATAATCATGTGTCTTCAACACATCACCACAATTTCTCAACACTAACTCATCATGACCAAACCTTTCAATATGACCAACATGACATCTTTCATTTCATTTCCCATCACATTAAAATTAAACATTTTTACATCATCTACGGCACTCGACAACGTGCCACCTTACAACTCTACACTTATATATTTATCAATGGACTTTAAAGGTGGACCTCCATTTTTATACATACATTAAGAAGTTGTTATTTGCAACTACATCACAAAATCAATGCTCATTCACCTTTCAATCACAAGAAAAGAAAAACTTCCATAGGCCTTTCTACATTTTAAGAAAATCCCCAATTTCTAGGGTTTTTGTCAAAAACTCAACATTTCTTCACTTCATGGTGAGAACCCAATCAAATCATGTTTTCCATAAATTTTGTGAAAGAACATCTTTATGGATAGAAAAGTGATGAAGATCAAAACCATTTCCTTCAAACTTCCTCAACATTTGGAGTAAAACCCAAAATCAACACAACTAGTTCAAGAAGACTTTTAAATCATCATTAATCTTACATAACATGTATATGTAACTCAAGAAATCCCTCCCTCAAGGTATTGATGATTGAGAGAAGATGGAACCCTAGCTTTTGATGGAAGAATCCTTCAATCTCTACCACACCATGAGAGATCCTATCTCTAGATTTTCAAGATTTAGAGGAAGATGTTGATGATCTTGACTCAAGATTTGCACAACCACAGTGTTTTGGTGTTTTAGAGAAGTTTTCTAGAGAGAAGGGGGAGAGAAATAGGGTTTAGAGTGAAAGAGGAGTGTGTATAATGGATGAAATATTCGTACCAAAATGTTATATAAAAATAGAGCTCGTACTGCTTGTTTGGCCGCTCGTGCGGCCTTCCCTGCCGCTCGTGCGGCTACCTTGACCGCTTGTGCAACCCACTTCTCCGCTCGAGCGCCCTAGACAATATGCAGAATTCTAGGTCCAAGCCTCTACCGCTCGAGCAGCCTAGCCCACCGCTCGAGCGGCCCAGCCTCGTACGTACAGCCTAAGGCCCCGCACGTGCGGCCCAAGCCCAGCCACCCAAAATTTTGTTTCGCTCTCGGCACTCCAGACTCACCCGCACACCCTCCGGAACAATCAAAATACAACACTGAAAAAAAAAGCACCAAGAAACCAATTCTGTACATTTCAATCCAACGAAAATAAAAAGAGAACGAAGCGAGAAAGAGAAGAAATGGAAAAGAAGGCCGGTCATCACATTTTACATCACTTTTTCATCTCTTTCTCTCTCTAAAACATTTCAAAACCCTAGATCTTGAGCTTCTCTCTCTAGAACTCACATTCTCTCTACATTTTGACTTAGATCCTTTGGGTTTTTTACCCTAGTGTCTTTGAGAAAAAATTAGAGCATTCCAAGAGCTCCATTTTTATCCGATTAAAACTTGGTTTCGACATTGTTGAAGGTTCCACATTGCTTTGTTCGTCTCCTAACTTTGAGGTAGGTATTCTTTACATTTTCATATGATTTTTAACTTAGCTATGAGTTGTTGTGTAACAATGGTGGAATTTGGGTGTACTATGAACAAACGTAGGGTTTGGGGTATTAAATCAAAAGAGGGCTTTCTAAGTGAATGAGTTATAAAAGGTTATGGGCTTAAATATGAGGTTATATTGTGACAAAATAGTTAATTTTGGCATTTAGGTTGAGATTTGGGAAAGAGGGAGTTTGCCCTAAAATGTTTCAAATATTTATTTTGTATAAATAAATGGAATTGGTATTAAAAATGTGAAATTGAATTGGTGTTGACATAAATGGTGGAGAAGAATATGTATTATCACTTACCTATGAAATTTTGGGTAAATTATCTGTTTTGAGATTGAATATCTGTATTGGGCTATTGATGGAGGATAGCAATGATTGTTGTAGAAATTGCATGAGGATTAGACGAATTGAAACTAATCTCTTTTCGGTTGTCATTGAATATGACTGTGTGTTTTAATACATTGTATATGTATGATGTTTGGGAGGAGATAGGGGATGTACTCTATTGTTTGGGAGGAGAAGAGGAATGGACTCCATTAAATTAAGTTGGCCTGTGTATCCAGGATGAAAGTCCCGAAATGTTGTGCATACATGGGTGCCAATTCCCGCGGACGAAAATTCCGTAAAATGGCAAGTGGAAGTGTTTATGTGATGATTATATCATTTTGAGAACCTTTGAGTTGTACCCTCAGTATGGTTGTTTGTGATAAGTAGAAATAACTCATGAAATGAGATAAAACGAATTGAGATAAAAACGAGACTAAGATAGCATGAATTGTGATATAAAACTTAGCATGGCACGATCTGCAAATGACCTGTAAAAGATTTTGTCACCGGTACCATGTATGTGCATCATATTTATATCTTTGTTAAGATTCATATATTATGTTAGATTATTTCTACTAGGCATTGGCTCACCCTATTTGGAAAAAACCATTTTCAGGTGTTGGTGATATGGCTCCACCAAGGTAGTAGCTTGGAAAAATCTAGAGCAAGAGCTTCTATTTTTGTTATATCTATTTTGTATAGCCAAGGGCTTTAAATTGTGTTGAGCTAGACTCATTTTTGTTGTAACTTAGCAACGACTTGGAAAGATGTAAGCCATTAGGGCAAATGAATATCTGTGTAACTTTCATTTCTTTTTGTATCTGTCTCTCCTGTATATTAGACTCTGATGAATGAAAGCATGTTAATTCAATCATATTTTCGCTTATGAGATGGGTTTGTGTATTTATTTTGGGGGCGTTACATTTTGGGAATGGGATGGTTGTTGCACATCAACCACTATTGTTCTGTTAGTAGGATCTACTCTGGATCATATCTCAATAATCTAAGTTTTTTACTTTTAAGAGTTTGTTGAGTAATATGTTCATGTAAAAAAATAAAGTTGATCCGACATCGGTAGTCTTTTGATCATATCATATTTATATTCAAGTTACACTACTAAAAATCGGAGCTTTTGCGACGGTCGTAAACGTTGCAAAAAGTTTGCATATCGTCGCAAAAGATTTTTTTGCGATGGAGTAGCGACGGGAAATGGGGGATGGCGGAAGGGGGCGTGACAAAAAGTATTTGTAACGGTTACAAACCGTCGCTTTCTTGTAGCGACGGCTAATCAATAGTTTTTGCGACGGTTTAACCTGACACAAAAAAAGGAGGAAAAACTTCATTTTTAGTGATGAAGTTGATTGCCATCGCCAAAAATCTTTTTTGCGACGGTATTTGACGTCACAAATGGTATTATTATCGACGGTCTAAAACGTCACCAAAAAAGTAGAATTAAATTAATACCGTATTTGCGACGGTTTAAACCGTCACAAAAGACTGGAACTAACATGTATATGCGACAGGTTAACCCGTTGCTAATAAAATGTAAGAAAATGATGATTACATCAGCGACGGTTTATTTTGTCGTAATAAAATTATTTTCATAAAATCATATTTTATTAATTCATTCCCTGTACAAATTATTAATATTTTCTAAAATACAATACATCCACATCCACATCCAAATTTATATTCACAAAATCATATACCAAGAATAATATATATGTACCGTGTAACAATTGTCAATCAAATATTCTTTACAAAAATATATAAAACAACCTCTAACAATACTAATAATTTTTGATATTTAAGAACTCAAATTTTTAGTATCAACAATACAAATAAAAAAACATATATATTGTAACTTGTTTTGATATCAATAGTAAGCTCCAATATCGATATGCGAAGATATCATCACGTACTCAAAAGGGTTGTATCTGCAAAAAGGAAAAAAAAAAAATCATTTACAACATAATTAATTTCAAGCTTACAGAAAATATTAAACATTTGATATTTATTTCTACAAATAAATAAATAAATAAATAAATAAATAAATAAATAAGATTGTAAACTCCAATATCGATATGCGAAGATATCATTACATACTTGAAAGGGTTGCATCTGCCCAAAAAAAAATAAAAAATAAAAATAAAAATATAATTAATTTTAAGCTTACAGAAAATGTAAAACATTTGATATTTATTTCTACAAATAAATAAATAAATAAGATTGTAAGTTCCAATATCGATATACGAAGATATCATCACATACTCAAAAGGGTTGCATCTGCAAAAAGAAACATCATGGTATATCAAAAATGTTAAAAATAGTAAAGTTCTTCACTCAAAGTAATATTAAGATATTATTTTTGTAATAATATTTTTCATGTGAATAATACTGAGTGAAGAAAATATCTTAATAATACTGTGAGTGAAGATAATTTTTTTCAAAAGGAGGCATTATCTCAACCTCCACTATAGCTATCATAGGAATCCTCAAGTTCAAATACAAATAAAATTCAAAATGTATACTTTGAAATAACAATTACCAAAAAAAAAAAGCTTCAATGTAAAGTTTTTACAAAATGTTTTCCCAAACAAATGTTTATACGTCAAGCTCCAAACCTTCCCACAATTATCAATCTTTTTCATAGTACTAACATGTGTTATCAAGGATATCAAAAAGGAAAGAAGCAACCTCCATATATTACATGCCATAATACCCAAAAGTAGAATGTTCCAAGCATTCATCTCCATATTCCATCATACAGTCCATTCTATCCAAGAAAGATGCTCAAAAGACCTGTTTTCATCAAAAACATAATCCATGTTAAAGTCAACTAAACAAAAAATAAAAAGAATGTCCAAAAACAAATGCATCTCCTTATGCGGTCTAGTCTAGGCTTCAATTTCCTCCCTCCAAACTGTCGGTGTGAGGAAAATGTGCCCAGTAGAATAATTCTAGCAAGAGTAAACATCAGTACGGTGACATGTCTAAGTGTACAAGATATGGGAAAAACACATTAAATCTTTAAATCTCACTATGTATGTCAACATTCCATTTTAATACCGTCATAAGCATTTCCTTGCCATTTCATTACGACAATGATACCACCCAATTCCAATATATCATTTCAAGTTCCAATTTCCATATCCAACTCACACATTTACACACACCCATACTCATATGCACACACACCACAGACAAGATACTCTACAGTCTTATTTTCTCCCCCTAACATACAGGCTTCATGATAGCTAAAAAGAAGAAGAAGAAGAAGAAGAAGAAGAAGAAGAAGAAGAATAAAGGTCAATCCATTTCCCCAAACCCTTTTAACTATTATGCAAATTTTCCTGGGGGCTCATTATTAATGTTTATCAAAGGATGACCAGAAATCCAATGAACCATTGTTTTGTGTTGATTTTCCAGAATTTGGCATCTCCAATTGACAAAGAATTGATCTGATAATAATAATAATAATAATAATAATAATAATAATAATAATAATAATAAAGAAGACGAAGAAGAAGAAAGAAAGAAAGAAGATGAATACTTCTAACCATATTGATGAAACAGTACCCCGTGGGAAACCTGGTCATTCTTGAGCTTGCCTTGACCGACAAGGCTGCTTGCCCTGTTTCTGTCATCCATCGGCGCATCTGACAATATTTCCTACGCATACATGGATCTTAAAAAATAAAATTTCAAGCAACATATTTAAAATCTAAGAACTTAATATACGATCTAAGACATTAATATAACTTGTGTCTGATTTCAAAAGAGGTGAAAAAGAAAACCAATACAAAAAAATAAAAATAAAGAAGAAGAAGAATGAATGATGATGTCATTCTATTGATGGCTGATGCAGATCCATATGTTTAAAAAAAAAATGATAACTCAGTATCCAGCCCAATGGACCAACTAATCTTATGAGATGTTTTATGCTATGATGTCTTAAAGGAAACCAAATTTATAAAAGTTTCCCCCAAATTTTAAAGCAACAAAATAAAATCTTATTATTGTATATAACCTCAAACAAAATAGCAGATATTTTAGAAGTGGCACCAACTAAAGATAAGATGAGGGAAAATCATTGACCAATTAACGAGCTTGGAATAGGAGTGATTCGATCCATGTGAGGGTAGGAAACGAAATAGAGGAAGGTCTAGGCGAACTTAGGTTGAGGCAATAAGAAAGAACATGACTATCTTAAATTTAACTGAGGATATACGACTGTGAGTAGATCCAATTGCAAAAAATGGATCTGCAGACCTCAAGCAATTGGGACAAATTCTAGTTGAGTTGAGTTGCATGTATATTATCCTTAGTTTTGAAATCCATACATTTGAAATGCCTAGATTTGAAATCAACTGCTAAGGGATTAAAACATTAAGTAATGGAGTTAGGTACAGATTTGAGTAGAACTAATACTTATATAGTACCTAGCCATTATATGGTAAAATATTTTGTAATTATGATAATGAGTATGGTTTCCATTGGCTTAAAAAATAAAAAAATGAAGACAATTTTAAGAAGACACCAATGAGGCAATTGACGTGAAAATAAATAATTAATTAAAATTTTGAACAAATTATCTTAAAAACAGAAGATTACCATAACATTGCCCAAATCTCAAATCTTCATAAAACAAATAAAATAAAAATAAAACCCAAATTTCAAACAAAACAATACATATATCAGAAACCAAATCCAAACGTAGACTAAATTAAATTTTTTTTTGGCAAACCTACATTATTCTAAGTATTATTTTTTCACATCAGATAAATAATTAAAATTTTAGAACAAATACTCATGTTAACTGTTTTGATAAATTTTATCAAGTTATTCTACTGTGTACTTTTAGAGTTGGAATTTCAGAAAAATACTCATGTTGAACTGTTTACTAAGATAGTTAATTCAAGTTATTATTGTATGTACTTTTAGCATCACAAACTATTCAATTGGATCAATCATCTGGATTTGCAATATATATATATATATATTTATTCTCTCAAAGAAAAAAATGATCAAACACAATCCTTTCTACATACTTTGTCAGTTTCCTGTAGAACTACATCATCATTTGGGTGGAAGTATATCTTCCCTCCCCGATAAAGACCACAGACAACAACCTGGAAGGCCATTAAACATAGATAAAGTATTAGAACCACAACTGTAGTAGATACCAGCAATAATTACATTTATGGACAGTTTACCTCTTGAAATCCACGTCTTACTTGCCTATATCTTAATCCGGCTAGATTAGGAAAACTGCAGAGGTTAAATACATTTTCTGCAACAAAACATGACCGTAAGTACTTAAGTAGGACATCACTCACAATAAGACATTAGAAGATAAAACTAGATAAGCTAATATAATGATGATTGGACCATAAGTAGTATTTAGACAGCATAAATCATCCAAGAACCAAACAGGGATGTAGTTCCAACACTAATATACAAAGTTGATCACGTTTGACAAGTAATCAACCGACTGAACCTCGTAGACAATGTTCCACAAATGGCAACGCTCCCAACAACAATGTTGTATATCAATGAAGAGAACCAGTTTAAAAGGACAAAAAATAGATTCCGCTTTTTAGAAGAAACAAGTTCATCTACATTTTTAGAATTCTATTGATTAATTTTAACCTAATGTATAACTACTCATAATCATCATAAAGTTAAAATATGTGAAAATAGCTAAATGATATATATATTTTTCCTAGGGTCAAATTCGCAAAAAAGCGCGCACACATACTTTCAATAAGAATCTAAAAGTGTTAGTACTTCGATAATTAAGGAGATGCCTGTAAATCTTAATTAGGCCTTTTTGCCGAGAGCATTAAGCAAATAACTTGGATGCAACATTTTCCATAGGCTCCACTTTCAATCTTGTGATTGACTTTAAGAGCTCACATGTATTGGATTTTGAAACCTGCATGCATAAAGTAGTAGTCCAGTTTCCAACAGTTAAGCATGCATTACACAATATTTCCACACACCACATTCAATTATTTAATTAAAGGGATCCTTAATTTTTACCCAAAAAGAAAAGAAAAAAAATGTTTCAACCACCAACACTGGCAGAGGAGAGCAAAGGAGAAACTAATTTGAATTAGCAGAAGGAGCTGACTTTTGAGAAACTAATCAGATCATGGGTTAGTCAAAACAAATACCCAAAAAATAATGTAAGACACAATCTGCTATAAAACGGGGTGTGAGTGATGAGAAAATCAAGAAATATATTATGTGAAGTTGTGATGTTTTGATTCTTGTTTCTCTTCTTCTTCTTCTTCAAAGCTCTGCTTTCTTTGTTTTTCTTTACTTCTTGTTCATACACATTCCTCTACTCAACCATTTCTTCTTCATTTCTCAGAATATTCTCATTGTTGCAATAGACAGTGTGCATCAGTTTCAAGTCCAACAAAATTTCACTGTGGCATTTTATCAAACACTTTGAAAGAAAGCTAATGAGAAAGAACAAATAATCACAAGTTGAAGAACAGACAATCAAAATTCACCAATTTTTGTCTATACAAAAACACAGGACACACAAACACATATACATACACATAATAAAAACAAACACTAAAATAGATGTGGAAATCATACTGTATATGGTAAGTTGTGAAGGCCAAAGATCAACAAGCAGTAATCGTATCTGGCTACAGCTGGATGCCGGAGAGGGAATCAGTTGACGCCGGTGTTGAGTGAAAGGGTCAATGAGAGAGAGATTGTGAGAGGAGAGGAGAGGAGAGAAGAGAAGAGGAAATGAGAGGAGAGGAGAGGAGCAGGGTAACCTGAACGCTGGAGGGGTAAATGTACACGCCAGTGTTGCCGCCAGAGGGGGGGTACTGCCCACGTCGGTGTTGCCGTCGGAGGGTGTATTGCCCACGCCGGTATTGCGCTGCTGCTGCTGCAAAAGAGAGAGAGAGAGAGAGAGAGAGAGAGAATGTGAGGGACTAGGGCAGGGCTGGGCGAGATAGAAATAATAAGATTTAATTTTTCGCGACATTTTGAAAGACCGTCGCAAAAGAGCAAAAAGCAAAAAGCAAAAAAAAACTTTTTTACGACGGGGTAATGTACATTGCATATAATATGACTTTTTGCGACGGTTTTGGGTTATCTGTCTCTAAAAATAGTAATCCATCTGATATTTTTTATGACGGCCAATTATCGTCGCAAAAAAATTTATTTTGCCACGGTCTTTTTTGTTGTTGCAAAAGCTTGTTTTTAGTGACAGTTTTTTAATCGTCGCAAAAAGTTCCGTAGCTAAGCCCCTTTTTCAAGTAGTGTTAACACTCAAAATTACACGTACGGCTCAATTTTTTTTAGATGTAAATGTATTCTGATGAAAAGGTTACCAATGTTCAATTAAATTAACTTTTTATTGGGGCATGCTACTTGAAGGATTCTAAAAAGTGAACAGTTCAAATTATTAAAATAAAACTCCGAGTATATTTGTCACGACCCAAACCCGTCCCTATAGATTTAACGTCGTAACCGGTTAGTAATCCTTGGATTACCAAGGCCTCTTAACATAATAATATATAATTAGGGGTTGCGGAAGCAAATACGTGAAATATACATAGTTCATCGAGTTGTAAAGACATACATGAGACAGATAATCTAAACTTTTTTTTTTTTTTTAACATACAAGTGATGTCAAAAGATATAGTATTTACATGTCGCTTCATGTACATATAAACGGGAAAACTTGTTCGTGGAGCAAAAGAAACAAAGTCTTATACATTCATAACAACACAACCATTAGACTAGGGGTGAGTATGGTCCGGATTGGACCGGATTGGGGTAAAACCAAGACCAATCCGTTATTTACGGTTCCTGAAAAATTGGAACTAATCCAATCCATTTAAATCATGGAACCAATCCGAACCAATCCATTTAAATACGGATTGGATCGGTTTAGGGTCACGGATTCACATAATTAAATAACAAAAATATATATATATATATAACACTTTAATTTCATAAATGTCTTTCTATAATAGCGACATACTGTTCTAGAATTTAAACAACCATAAGAAAATTGGTTTCACCGTAAGTATTTAGACAATTACAAATTAAAACTAAAAACTAACAAAAAAAAGTAATAAAAGAAGATATGATGCAGGTTTAGGTTTGAGTTTAGTTTTATATGAAATAAGAGAAGATACTATGGGAGAGGATGTATAATAAAAATATAGACTATTTGTATACGGTCCGGATCGGTTCCAATCCGGAACTGTAGGGTTCAATCCGGAACCAATTCGTGGACTACGGATTTTTAATTCTTCAATCTGGAACCGAACCACGGATTCAAAAAATCAATCCAAACCTATCGGATTGGACTGGATTGGATCGGATTACGGATTTCACGGATTCTTTGCTCAGCCCTACACTAGACTTGACTTAATCCGGAACTTGCTCGGGAGGCATAAAGGTTGGCTAACAAAAACTGAGATGCTAGGTCCTCAACTCTGAGCTTGGTCACGTGCCTGATCACTTACATACATAATATAAATAGTGAGTGGGAGCCTAGTGAATAATAACAGAGTAAAGGGTTAAATGAATAATGTCCCATAGCTAAGTCTATACATAGAATGGATTCATATACGTATTCTTGTTTGAGTCATTGACAGAAATCAGAATTCATGCTTGATCATACATGGTTTATCCGTTAGCACTAACAGATCATATACAGAGCATCATAGATCATACTTGTCAGTTCCATAGAGGAACCTCCAGCCGAGTACGGATAACTTGTCTGTTCTTTAAAGAAACCTTCGAACTGGGAACAGATAACTTGTCAGTTCCATATTGGAACCTCCAGCTGGGTATAGATAACTTGTCAGTTCCAAAGAGGAACCTCCGGTCCTAGTACATATTGCATACTTGAATCACAGCATTAATGTCACAATTATTTATCAGAGGTGAATAATCATTCATTGTGCAAAAACATAGCATTCATAGAATAGATCTTATTCCATATACAGAAAATAATTTAACTTGAACATAGATTTACTAAATTATTACTTACAGATAACAAATGGCTTCAAATAAACGGACAGAGTAGGCAACTCAGATATCTTATGGCGCATAAACTACACAGATACGGAATAAATACGTACTAAATTACATACCCGGAATCATTAACTTAGTTCTTTTTTGTCTTGGTGTATTCCTACTCCTCTATCCTCATTATGGTGTTTTAAACTTTGCCTAGGTATGCCTAGGATGGAATGATGATGGAAAAATGCACTTGAAAACACTTAACAAAACTTGTTGAAAACAGGGTCCTCGCTCGAGTGTAACTTCCTACGCTCGAGCGTACATGCAAAATGTGAGTGGTCACTTGAGCGGTCTGTAAACTTTTGCAAAAGTGCTGGTTACTTGATTTTTCCGCTCGATGCTCACTCGACGCTCGCTCGAGCGTGAGAGACATACCCTCGCTCGAGCGCAACTTTTGTCACTCGAGCGGCCTGCAAAACATAAGAACTTCTAGGAGCATGCATTTCACGCTTGAGCGGACTTCAGGTCGCTCGAGTGGAAGTGCACGCACTTAGAGTGGTCGCTTGAGCGTGGATTCCTTCGCTTGAGCTTAGGAGCAGAATTCTAGAATTTCCAGATTTGCTCCCAAACTCAAAACTTAGATTCAAAGTTGTAAAACATGGTCTCTAGGGCCAATAACTTGAGGAAATTATAGGAAACACTTATAAATGGTAAAACCATGGTGAATTCAAAATCATTTCACAAAACCTAAGCTCAAAAGCTTGTCAATTATACAAAAACAAACTTGAAATGTTGAAAATATAACTGGCATGTAATGGTATGAGTTTTAACCTTCCAAAACATAATCAAATGAGGTAGAAACATGTGAAATGTGATGAACTTCCAAAATCAAGCCATGATCAATGCATGCATGTGAGACTTCCTCAAAATCAAACTCTAAATGTAAAAGAATTTGCATGCAAGTATGATTATCTTCTTAATTCTTCTTCCTAAGCTTAATTCTTTGCTTAATTTACTAACTCTCTTGAATTCATGCATTAAAGACTACAAATATACAACTGAAGGAGTGAATTTCTACCTTAAGCCTTGAATTCTCTAGTGTGTGAGCTTAATTACCCAAGTTTTCTCTTCAAATCCTTCTCTTTTCTAGTAATTCCTTCCCTCTCCTAGCTTTGATCTCAACTCCTTCCTTCTCTTGCTCTCTCTCATGTTTTGTTGCCTCAAGGATGATAAAATGGGAGTGTGTAGTCGAGTGGCTTGACTCATATAAGCCTTATTTAGGCTTGTGTAATGAAGCTTAACTAATCTTGGCTTATTCTAATCAAATGAGCAATAATTATTCTAATTTAATCATTCCAAATCGAATTTCAATTAAACCTACCATAAAATTTTAAAAATTCTAATTAACACATAAATCAAGTCAATTTCTAAATCGGATGCCGATAAGGCCTTCAATTCATAAACCGAAACAAAAACATGAATAGATCTTTTTATGTTAAACAGATATAAACACACATAAGGCAACATATGATACAAAATTTTACTTTAATTATTTGTTAGGCATAATTAAGCATGGATTAACGTTAATCATGGGTCAGAGTTGTTACAATATTCCACTGAAAGCACTATTATAACAATTATGCCCTTGCTCATCGGTCACTAAAAATATGTGTTTCAAAATCATATAAGCAATTTAACAAGGAAGGTGTCGTGATTGATTTTCTTATTTATAGTCTCTCCCTCGTCTCTTTCTCTCTCCCTCTGTGGAAAAAGCCAGAGAAACGTCTAGATCACAACCATCGCACTATTATAACTATTATGCCCTTGCTCATCGGTTACTTAAAATCTGAGTTTCAAAATCATATAAGCAATTTAACAAGGAAGATGCCGTGATTGATTTTCTTATTTATAGTCTCTCTCATCTCTTTCTCTCTCTGTGGAAAAAAACAGAGGAGTGTCTAGATCACAACCATCGCACGATTATAAACAAGGAAGATGTCGTGATTGATTTTCTTATTTGTAATCTCTCTCTCGTCTCTTTCTCTTTCTCTTTGGAAAAAAACTAGACGAATGTCTAGATCACAACCATCGCCATCAGAAAGACCAACACCTCTCTGTTCTTTGTCTAACACCATTTGTCCATTGCGCAAATTGTGCAAATTTTTAATATAATAAGAATTTATCAATCAATTTGTGAGACGACTCTATTTTGGTGTATTTATTTATTTTTTAAGCATATTTATTTATTTACTACAAAAGGTGTAAAATACCTATAGTACACTTTACAGGCAATCTCATTTTGCATCCTCACTTTTTAATTGAGTCAGTCAAATTGTTACTGAGAGGGTAATTTATATGAAAATTGGGCCGAGCTGGATAAATTGGGCCAGTATTGGGCCGCACTACGAAGGGCTGAGTAAAAAGGCCGTCTAGGGTACTCCGGTATGAAGAAATAGCCTTGGAGTTGGACCGGTCACACAACCGTGATGGTTAGCACGGTCGCATAAGGCCTTATTCTTACTTCGGTTGAGAAATGTATTGTGGGTAGTTTGGTCTTCAGTAATTAGTTCGATCGTCGCGTATGAGAACCGAGGTGTGCTAAGTCTTTAAGAGGACTTAGTTCTGAAGATAGTTCGGCTCAACTCTCTTATGGTTAGCTCGGTCTTAGCATGGGAAAGCCGAGGTAAGAGAAAGGAAAGTAAGGGCCGAACTAACGGTTACTTCGATCATATTGGAATCCGGCCATGGTAAAACCATCTCACTTGGTTCAAGCAGTGAGGGGGGTGTTGAGAGAAGCATAATCTTTCAGGAGTATGAATCCTAGGAGGACTCTATATGGAGGAATAAGAGTCCTACTAGGATTGTGCCACACGGAACTCATAAAAGCTCACCAATATCACATTTGGAGAGGTAACACAACTTTGTTTTCTGAATACACAGAGTTTTTGTCTATTTGTCAAGCTTACTGACTTAGGCATCGGAGAGGTTTCCGGCACACATCCGCCAGCTAACTCACGTTTGTGTTTTCAGGTGATAAAGCGACGTCGTACGGAGGAGCGCAGACTTGATCAACAGGATTATACGAGAAGGTGTATTTCTTTCTCGTACAATTGGCGCCGTCTGTGGGAATACAGACAAGAACAACCTCTTGATCAAGCTTTTTCTCTCAAACATCAATGGCGAACAATGAAGAGTTACCTCAGTCCGCCATCGACGGACAAACTCCAGATGGGGGTGCAAGGCGCGAAGGCCTACCATTGGTTACTTCCATGGCGGACCTGGAGCCACAGAGGCAATTCGGGAGGATGCGAGGCGGCGGAATATGACCCTCATCCTCTCGTTCAAAAGCCCGGAAAGACAAAGCGCGAGATTGATCCTCAAACTCGGAGGATCGCGTCGGACAACAAGGCAATTGATTAAGTAAGATGGCGGGACATGGAGTCTCTAAAGCGCCGGTGAAAGGAAAAGAATTGGCGGCAGGAGAGGCGCAATAACAAGACGCCCTCACCACTCGAGAGGGTCGTAGTAGGAATTCTACACCCTCTCAAGCGAGAAAACAGCCTCGGGACGCGACACGCAATCTAGATCTTCCGGACTCGTCCTCCAGTGCGAGAGGGCGAAGTTACGAGAGGTCATACACTGAGGGAAGCACACATTGGCCCTCACATACGCACCAGACAAGGTCTAGACAGATGGAATTACCCAGATCGTCCGACCTACGATTCGTACTAGACGAGAAGGCACGATGGAAAGAGGACGCCAGGGCGCGCGATCCACGCTGGGTTCCTGCCTTACTGCGGTTGGCTCCTCGGACGCATGGAAGCGTCGAGGTTGGAATGCCAATACCGCGCCCGGCATACGAACCAATGGACAAGGCATTGGCGAGGCTGCAGACCTCACCATTCGTCCTAGCAATAGAAAACGCGCCACTTCCGTCAGGCTTCCTACAGCCCAAATTCGCAACGTATGAGGGGAAGACGGACCCCTACTCGCACTTGAGCCACTTTCGCCAGGTCATGGCTGTATACCGGCGGAACGAGGCCTTGATGTGCATCCTATTCCCTACAAGCCTTGGCGACCTAGGCTTGACTTGGTTTGAAAAGCTTCCAGAGGGCAGCATAGCCTCCTGGTCGCAACTGGCGGAGGCGTTTGTAACGCGATTAAGAACAAACACGAAAACCCCGGTAGAGATCGACCAGTTACTCTCCATTGACATGGGCGATAAGGAGACCCTAAGGTCATACAACAGTCGTTACTGGGAGACATTCAACCAGATTGGGGACTGCCCAACCAATCTCGCCATTGCGCAATATAAAAGAGGCCTTCCAGTCGGGAACAGATTGAGGGACTCTATCACCATGACACCGCCCCTCACCATGGAGGCCTTGATGGAGAGAGTGCATCAGCACATCAGGGTGGAAGAGGATGGTGCTCGTGCCAAAGCAAAATCTGGCACGACCACAGCACCAGAGAAGAAGACCTCAGCAAAGGTCAATACGGTAGATCGCCAAAACCGAAACGGACGAGGCAGGCGAGACAACGGCGATGACTAGGACAAGAGATGGTTGAGAGTCTGCACTGCCATAACCACGATATTCAAGAAACCGATCTACCGAATACTTAGTGAGATTCGAGACGGGCCTTTCGTCAAGTGGCCAGCCAAGCTAGGCGAGGCCCAGAAGGACTATGATGATAGATCCAGGTGCACCTTCCACAAAGAAAAGGGGCACCGCACTGAGAATTGCACGCCGTTAAGGCAGCATCTGTAAGAGTTGGTGGCAACAGGTCACCTGGACAAATACATAGAGGGAGGGGCACAGTCAGCCCCCTAGGACCATAACAACCCCAACGGGATGCCAATCGACGCTCCGCCTCAAGGCATCATCAACGTAATACATGGAGTCTTTGAACCTGAGCGTGTATGCGAGCTCAGAGGTTCAATCAAAAAGGCTGAGCACTTAAGAGAGGTGCTAAGTGCCCAACCAGTCGTCAAGAAGGGGAAGTCAGAGGCCACAAATGTCATGTCTTTTTCGGATAAAGACTTGGCAAGGATCTATTGCCCTCACAACGATGCCTTGGTCGTCACTCTCCGAGTCAAGGATTTTGACGTTAAGTGGATTCTGATTGACCAGGGTAGTTTGTGTGAAATCATGTACTATGAAACCTTTAAACAACTAAAGTTTCAAGATAAAGACTCGGCGCCTGCAGTATCTCCCTTTATCGGGTTCAACTCCATGCCAGAATGGCCCGTCGGCAAAATTATCCTCCCAGTTAGAGCAGGGAGTGTGACAAAACAAGTGGAGTTTTGGGTGTTGAAGGTCCTCTCCACTTACAACATTATCTTGGGCAGAACATGGCTGCATGCCATGCGCTCGGTGGCGTCCTCCTACCACCAAGTGATGCGGTTTCCAAACGACACCGGAGTAATAGAAGAAGTTTATGGAGATCGATCATGTCAGCGATTGCTTTGTCACGATGAACGGCAGGCCGCCAAAGGATACGTTCATTCGGTTGAAGAACCTGAGAGTAATGAACTATTCGCGGATGTCGGCAAAGCGGCTAGTCAGAAAGCGGTAGAGGACTTGGTGGAGGTCAGAATAGATGAAAAGAACCCTGATAAGTTCTTTCTGCTTGGTTCATCGTTGTCTAGCACTGAGAGATTGGAGGTCTTGGAATTTCTGACCTCCAACATCGAAGTATTCGCCTGGACCCCATACGACATACCAGGCATTGATCCCAACTTCATCTGTCACCAACTCAACGTCCACCCTTCTGCCAGACCAATCATTCAGCGCACTCGCAGATCAGCACTCCACCACGCCGAAATAGTAGCGAAGGAAGTAGGAAACCTGCTAGAAGCAAGGGCAATCAGAGAAGTGTAGTACCCAAGATGGATCTCTAACACCGTCGTAGTGCCAAAGAAGAATGGCAAGTGGCGTGTCTGCATCGACTACAAAATGGTCAATAAGGCGTGCCCAAAAGATAGCTTTCCTCTACCAAGGATAGATCAACTGGTAGACTTAACGGTAGGGCACAACCGACTTAGCTTTCTGGATGCATACAGAGGCTACCACCAAATCGCCATGCATAAACCAGACCAGGAGGTCACATCCTTCACAACTCCAAGAGGACTGTTGTCACGTCCTCAAACCCGCCCCTAAAAGTTTGGGCATGACCCATTCGGAAATCGAACCTTTAACCTGTTGTATATAACATACGGGGCCTTATCGGAAGCATTTAATATGAAAATAATGACACAAATAAATTCCATTGAGCTACTTCTACATGCCAGGATCTCATATAACGTATGCATCATAGAAGACAGGAAAAAAAGAAAAAAAGAAATTTCCAAGCTATACCCCAAGTGTCGGTTATAAACAAACATCTATACAGTCCCAGCCCTATCATTGGGCATATACAAAAATCATTGAAGTTCTACACTTTTAATCTTAAGTAAGAAATCAAAATAAGCCAACATTTTAGCAAACTTTACAAAAATAAATGGCTTCGTGTAGTGCCTGAACCATGGGGTTGACAAGAGGGAACGAGTGTCGTGGCTAGGACTGACCACTTGGCTGGTTACCTACAGAAACAGACATAACACAGAGTGAGTCTAGCTCAGTGAATAGTAATACATAAATAAAAACAGTGCTTGACTTGACATATAACACCATAGAGTATAACAGATGCATATATAGTTAGTCTAAATCCGTATTAATTTCATGACGACCTTAGCCCATTTTTGAAACATAGTGGTTTGCAACATGATTTCTTGAAACATGATGGCTATGAGCCCTTATACGTGGTGGCACAAGGCCCTTAAACATGGTGGCATTAAGCCCTTGAACATGGTGGCACGAGGCCCTTGCATAAGTTGGCATTAAGCCCTTGAAACATGTTGGCATTTAAGCCCTTGAAACATGTTGGCATTTAAGCCCTTGAAAGATTGGCATTAAAGCCCTTGAAACATATTGGCATTTAAGCCCTTGAAAGATTGGCATTAAAGCCCTTGAAACATGTGGCACGAGGCCCTTGAAACATGTGTATGAATTCAAGAGGTGTCTCACACGGACTCTAGAGGTATCTCACTTCGTAGCACTTAGTTTTGTGTAGCACTTTGTTCCATACAGTAATTAATAAGTTTTCCAGACCAAACCGGACATATCATGTCATATCATAAACGGAAACAAATCATACACAATCTTTATGCTTGAATTCTAAACAGTAATTAGAAGTCATATTTGTAACATACTTGATCTTGTACCATACATGGACTTGTAACATGCGTAAACTTGTAACATACTTGAATTTATAACATAGTCGGATTCGTAACATCCATGAACTTATAATATACTTGGACTTGTAGCATACATGAACTTATAACATGCTTAAACTTGAAAACTTGTAACATACTTAAACTTGTATATACTTGTACTTGTAACCTTACTTAAACTTGTACATACTTGAACTTGTCACATATATGAACTTGTAACATTCTTGAGCTTGTAACATTCTTGACTTATAACATACGTAAACTTGTAACAGACTTAAACTTAGAACATACGTAAACTTGTAACTTAATTATTTGAACCACGGTATTATTACCCCCGGGTAAAGGCCTTGTGCTAAAGATGATGTGAATACTTCTACATATATGAATAATCATTCATTAAGTTATAACGTAACATATCAGAAAACAAAGCATTTCTTGTTATATTACGTCATTATTGTGCGCTTAACAAAATAGAATAATTCATATTCTTATGTGGGTCACATAATGATATTAAACTTTTGCATTCATGTCGTAGATTCCGAATAACGTCGAATTCATATGTAACACAACAAAATGACTACAGATTTATATGGATTCACATAACTTTCCAATTATTCTTATTCTCCGAAGATGAACATAAGTTCCACTTATTCTTTAAGAAATAACATAGTATGCTTATAAATAATAAAGGGTTAATATTCGTCATTAACGGAACAAGGATTCCAAAATCATACCGATGTACGCGAATCTTTCAGCGTTCATGTAAGTTCACATTGATTTCTAATTGTCATAAATGTTCGTATAACACTTACAAAGAATAGAGCATTAGTGACAATAATTATCAACAATAGATAAAATGTACATTTTTTGTACTACTACTCACAGTGCTACAACGGAGTGTTTGTCCCTCCTGAAGTGTGCCCTGTTCACATATATAACTTGATCATTAGTTCCTTTTTTTTTTTTTTTTTTTTTCCTTCATTATTCTTCACAAGCCCACAAGTATTTAGCAAAATAATTTGGGATTAAACCCCTTTCGGAAAACTCCACATTTTAGATTACAAAAATTAAACTCCACATAATCGTCACAATTCAACATAAACAACATGCTTCAACTCAACATCATTAAATATAATTCAACATAATTTAAGAGGAATTCTTAAATCCCATTTCCACATTCTACAACCGAGTTCATGTCATCCATAACCTTAATAAATTATTTCCCCAATTTTTTCTTTACATTAAAGCATGAGTCACAATGTTCATAACATAGTTCATTCGCAAATTTAAACATAATTTTCAAACATTTCCAAATTCCAATTAAACTTAAACACATACAATTCAATACCTCAATTTCATTACTCTACTTTCAATTTGGGCCAATTCATTAGTTATCTTCATTAATCAACCTAGGGTTTCAAGAAAAACCTAGGAATTTCAAGAAAAATCCAAATTTCTTAACCCATTATTTTTTGTCCCAATTTCCTCATTGATTACAAGTCTAAAGTTCATAATCCATCACCTTAACCCAGCAATTACATCTCCAACATTATAAACCCGAAATCCCCCAATCTCAAGTTGGACATAAATGTTCAAAACTATAGATTTTGTATTTATATACTCAAAATACCATAAATCCATACTCAAAATACCATAAATCCATCCATGAATGCAATATTGAAAGGGATTAAGGTCTCCTACCTCAAGATTCGAACAAGAAAAGCAAGCTTTGAGAAGAATCCTCCACAAATTTGAATTTCAATCGGTTGAAAATGTTGCCCCTTTCTTGTTCTCCATCCTTGATACAAGATCTATGGTGGATTTGTTGAGAAAAGTGAAGGAAATCAAGGTTTTGGGAGCTAGGGTTTCAGACATGGAAGAGGGGAGAAGAAGAGAGGAAAAGAAAATGCAAGAAATGAGCTCAAAATCACGTTTTTGAGCTGCTGCCCCGCACATCGCCGCACGTGCGCCGCATTTCCCGCACGTGCGGTCCTGCTTCCAGCACAGATATGAAAACTTCAAACATGCGTAACTCTCTCATCCGGACTCCGTTTTAGGTCATTCTTGTGTCCAAATTGAAGCCCCGAAAATAATCTTTCCAATGGTTCTAACCTCACATCCAAATTCAAAGTGTGGAAAAAGAAAAGGGCAAAAGAGTGACGGCTGATCGTAGGCGAATTATTCGAATTAAAGTTTTTGGTCCAATCTTACTTTACCATCACACCACTACCTCAATCAATACCCCAAAATAGATAAAAACATTCTCAATTCCAATGGGGATAGTTGAATTAAAACACATTAACCCCTAATTAAATAAGGATGACTTTTGGGGTCATTACAACTGTACTGCTACAAGGTCATGCCCTTCGGCCTAAAGAACGCAGGGGAGACATTTCAAAGAATGGTCACCAAGATGTTTGAGCCATTGTTAGGCAGAACAATGGAGGCTTACATCGACGATATGGTGGTCAAGAGCAAAGATGAGAATGACCATCTCAAGGACCTAGGTGAGATGTTTGAGATCCTGAAGAAGCATAAGTTGCGCCTCAACGCGTCGAAGTGTGCGTTCGAAGTAGGATCTGGCAAATTCCTAGGCTTCTTGGTGACCAACCGAGGTATAGAAGCGGACCCTTCTCAGATCAAAGCAATACAGGATCTGGAGAGGCCAAACTCGGTGAAGGAAGTGCAGCATCTCACTGGCATGGCGGCTGCGCTCAACCGGTTCATAAGCCGGTCATCAGACAGGCTACGACCATTCTTCCATGCACTGAAGGCTAAGTTTGAGTGGGACGAAGAATGCGACCACGTCCTGGAAAGCCTAAAAGAATACATGTCTTCTCCACTACTACTTGTAACCCCAATCCCTGGAGAAGAACTCTTCTTATACCTGGCGGTCTCGCAGCATGCAATTAGCGCAGTATTGGTCCGCGCAGAAGGAATCCAACATCTTCCTATCTACTATGTCAGCAAGACATTACTGGGCGCCGAAACAAGGTACTTGCCACTGGAGAAACTAGCATTGGCCTTGATGATGGCCTCAAGAAAGTTATCGCATTACTTTCATGCCTACACCATAGTTGTTCTCACAGCCTTCCCATTAAAGGCTTTATTTGAAAGAGCGAACTTCTCTGGGCGAATTCTGAAGTGGGCAGTGGAGTTGGGACAATACGACATCAAGTTCCAACCTAGGACCGCAATAAAAGCACAAGCATTGGCAGATTTTGTCGTAGAATTCACACCAGGAAGTCATCATATCTGCCCAGTCGACCTAACTGAGACAACCGAACTAGGGAAGGAAGTTGACGTTGGAATAACGCAACCCCTAGTACTGGTTACTCAGTCAGGCCCCAAGGCAGACCAGAGTACAGAAAGGAAGGAAGAAACAAACCATGCTACAACAAGTCAGGACTCACCGACAAATAAAGACTTGGTGCAAGCGAAAGCAAGGCGGCAATGAGCATAGACTCAAGAAGCCACCAAAGAACATGGAAGATCCCAAGGCATCATCGATCCCTCCACTGCCGGAAGTTGTTCGTTGGAGAGATGGAAGCTCTTCGTGGATGGAGCATCCAACCGAATGGAGCAGGACTTGGCATAGTTCTCATCTCTCCGCGGCGCCTAGTAGTGGAGGGCAATCAACCTTGGCTTCGGCGTCAAACAACGGGAGTATGAAGCGCTTCTAGCAGTCTCAAGTCAAGACTCTACATGAAGGCCATCGAGCTAATGGTCTCTGACTGCACTGGTGTAGTAAACCAAATATCTGGCGACTACGAGGCAAAGGATGATAGAATGGCCAAGTACCAAGAACTGGTCAGAACGGAGATAAAGAAGTTTGAAGTGGTGAGAATAGAACAGATCGGCAGGGAGGAAAACAGCAGAGTAAATGAACTCGCAGGCTTCGCCTCAATGGCAGATACCTCCATACCTCACCCACTACTAATCGACTACCTGCCTAGACCAAGCATTGAAGACCCAGAAGCAGAAGAGGTATGTTGTGCAGAGTTAGGCCCTTCGTGGATGGATCCCATCATACTGTTCTTGAAAGACGGCACCTTACCAGAAGAGAAGAAAGAAGCCAACAGAATAAGAGTAAAGTCACAGCGATTTTGGCTCTCCCCATCCTTGGCATTGTACAAGAAGTCGTTTTCAGGACCTTACTTGAAGTGTGTTCACCCCAGCAAAGTGGAAGCATTCCTATTCAAAATACATGAGGGTGTTTGTGGCAGCCATCAAGGAGGAAGATGATTGGCATACAGAGCGATCTCGCAAGGATATTGGTGGCCATATATGCAAGCGGATTCGGAGAAGTATGTTAAAAAGTGTGAAAAGTGTCAAAGGTTCGCACACCAAATATACCAACTTGCCAGAGAACTTCTACCTCTAACTAGCCCATGGCCCTTCGCAATGTGGGGATTGGACATAGTAGGCCCACTTCCAATAACACCAGGCAACAGGAAGTTCTTTCTTGCCGCAACCGACTACTTTACGAAGTGGGTGGAAGCAGAAGCCTTGGCGTCAATCAAAGAGAAAGATGTAAAGAAGTTCGTTTGGCAGAATATCATCACTCGATTCGGCATACCAAAGGCATTAATTTCAGACAATGGCACTTAGTTCGACGGCAGAATTTTCAGAGGCTTTTGCGAAGAATACAAGATAGAGTTCTACAACTCTACGCCAGCATATCCCCAAGAAAATGGTCAGGCAGAGGCATCAAACAAGGTAGTCTTGGATGGATTAAAGAAGAGGTTAGAGCAAGCAAAAGGCAAGTGGGCAGAAGAGCTCTCCCATGTTTTATGGGCTTACCGCACCACGCCTCGACGATCAATAGGAGAAACACCATTCTTCTTAGCTGATGGCATGGAAGCAGTCATCCCATTGGAAGTTGGCCTCCCCACAATCCGAAGCGAAAACTTTGATCCAGACTTAAATGGCGAAGCCATAACATTTGAGCTTGACCTTGCAGAAGAAAGAAGAGACAGAGCATTGGTTCACATCGCCTCTTACCAACAAGAGTTATCTAGAAAGTATAACAAAACAGTGCATCCAAAACAATTCAAGATCGGAGATTGGGTACTGCGCAAAGTAATGGGAAACACCTTAGTTCCAGGAGATGACAAGTTGGGACCTAATTGGGAAGGACCTTACAAAGTGGTCGGATTAGCAGGCAAAGGGGCATACCACTTGGAAGATGAGGACGACAAAGCAATTCCCAGGCCATGGAACACTGCAAATCTCAAGTTGTTTTATTTCTAGCTTTTTTTTTTCTTTCTTTTTAAGTATGTGTAAATTTTTACTTTCTCAATAAAACAAATCGATTCTTTTTTAGCATAATTGTTTTCAGTAGAAAGTAGCTTCAGTAAGTTAGTAGCATTGTAAACATAGTTAGCCGGAATAACCAACTATGACCCTTCCTAAGCCCAGGATCAGGATCCAGGCTGTAGGACGTTTGGTCGGTATAACCAAAACACTTTATTCTAAGTTGGCTGGAAAAACCAACTTAGAGGTTGGCTGGATTAAACCAACTGTTTATACTCTTCAGCCGAAGTAAGTGTATGGCTGAAGAGTGGTTGGCTGGATTAAACCAACTGTTTATACTCTTCAGCCGACGTAAGTGTCTGGCTGATGAGTGGTTGGCTGGATTAAACCAACTCTTTGTACTCTTCAGCCGAAGTAAGTGTATGGCTGAAGTGGTTGGCTGGATTAAACCAACTCTTTGTACTCTTCAGCCGAAGTAAGTGTATGGCTGAAGAGTGGTTGGCTGGATTAAACCAACTGTTTATACTCTTCAGCCGAAGTAAGTGTATGGCTGAAGAGTGGTTGGCTGGATTAAACCAACTGTTTGTACTCTTCAGCCGAAGTAAGTCTATGACTGAAGAGTGGTTGGCTAGATTAAACCAAGTTTTTATACTCTTCAGCCGAAGTAAGTTATATCGGCTGAAGAGTGGTTGGCTGGATTAAACCAACATTGGATACTCCTCAGCCAAAGTAGCTACATCGGCTGAAGAGTGGTTGGCTAGTAAGTTAGCTAAAACCGAGATCACAGTTGAGCAAATGAGTACATGGAAAAATCATTACAAGTGCAAACATACATACACAAAACCGGAATAAGAGTTGAAGAAGATTTTTTTTCATTAAAAGTGCAAAGCAAGTACAATTGAGGGGCCACAACCCGGCTACAAGGTTCAAATACAAAAGAAAAGAAAGGAAACTAAATCAACGGAAGAGTTCATCCATTTCGGTATCGAAATCATCAACGGTATTTGTCTGGAGTCTGGTGTCGGCTGGAAGTCCGGTTTGAGGAGGGAGCTCGGCTTGGACCGTGGTGTCAATCGGCAGCACGGTATCAGCCGGTAGCTCATTAGTCAAGTCTTCAACTACTGGCTCTAACCGAGCTGTCTGATTGTTGGGTTGTTCATTGACGGCCGGGGTAAGAGTCGGCTCCTCATCCTCATCATCATCATCATCATCTTCTTCATCATCAGATCCTTCGAGGAATTGTCTCTGGAGATCGGCAGCATACTGCGACAGTGAAGCCGGAATGGAGTACGGTGGAGCATTGTAGACCTAGGTGTCGGGCGTACAACCGAGCTACTCTACCGCACTCCTCCAGCCACATTTGAAAAATAGATCTTTGGCTACGTCACATTGTAGGGTGTATGCTTCTTCGGCCTTCTTAAAGCCTCATTTTTTGGCTTTCTTTATTCTGGCCTTTAGTTCGTTTATTTCGGTGTCTTTTTTCTTCTCAATCTTTGCCAAGATGCGCAGATATTTTTCTTTCGCCTCGTTGGCAACCTTCTGCTTTTTGGCTTCAACCGAATTAGCAAGCTCGGTCAGCCGCGCATTTTCAGATCTCAGTTCGGCCAGTTATTTTTTGGCTTCCTCTAGCTCGGCCGACTTTGCTTCGGCCTCTGCCATGGCCTCCCTTGTATTTCGCCTAAGTTCCATGACCCTCCTATGTGTAACTTGATTTTTCTGGATGGCTTGCAAAGGAGAAGTAACGTCAGCCGGACTGAAAGTTGGGAAAAATTACAAAGAAAGAAGAAAGCTATTTACCAGGATCATGGACTTGGTTGAAGACCGAATGGACTTCAGTTCGGTATTGAGTTGTTTATAGTGGTGCTCCATATCTTTTGGAAGGCACACACTTTTGGCTAGATTAAAAGCCATTAAGTGATCCTTCTCTGAGACCACCGAATCAGCAGCGGTGATATCTCGGCCGTTGAAGGTGAGGGCAGGAACCCATTTGGAGGAGGAGGCAGTTTGGTCAGGTTGCTCCGGTTGGGGGCTTTTTTGGATGCTTGAAAGACTTGGAGGCAGAATGGTCTCGTCCTCATCAACAAGGCGTGGCTCGGTTTGGCTAGTCCAAGCACGCTTGTTTCGGCGAGAAGAAGATGGCTGCTGGGATGGAAGGGCCACCACGGTCTCAGTGGTTTGACCGGTTGGTTGTACATCAGTTGGAGTTGTTGCGGTCAGAAGGGCCTTCAGCCTGCTTTTCTTTGCCATTTCTTGTTCGGCTGTGAGTGGGATTAGGTTTATCTGGGGCAAAGATGGGTCCGGTTCAGGTGCTTCTTCAAGGAGAAAGTCAGTAACTCTTGCCTTTCGGCGACCGGTGTATCGGTATGTCGGCTTGAAACTGAAGAGTTTAGCCTAACTTCTTTCTGTAACGCGTAGTGCGGCGCGAAGTACGCCTAAATTGGGGTGGCTATACAATGAATGAATATGAGCTGAATCAGCATGAAAAAGACAAACTGTTAGTTCGGCTTAAAATTAGCAACCGGAGTAAAAAAGTAGAAAGTAAGGAGACCGAAGTAAAGTATACCAGGGATTCCTTTGTTCCAGTTTATACTTCGGCATGGGATCTGGGCTTGGTGGTCTTCAAAATTCCCAGATACCCAGAAGAAGTCGTCATCATTCAAGTCTTTATCCGGCGTATCTTTTATTATTTTTTCTCTACGTCGGCGTATCCTAAGGTAATATATCCACCCATCCTCTTTGGATCCTAAAGAATATTGGTGGAATATTTCGGCTAGACCGAGGTTCAGGCCGGTTTGACGGTTTAGTTCGGCGATGCCCATTATTATACGGTAAGAGTTGGTGGAGAGTTGGGTTGGGCATAGCTTGGTTTGCCTAAGGAACTCGTAAATTAATGGTTGGACTGGAAATCTTAGTCCGGTCTCAATTATTGAAAGGAGGGTAAAAGGGACAAAGCCTTCATTCCCCCAGGAAATGGTGTTTGGTTTGGCTAGGGTAAGGTGTACATCGTCAGGTATCCTATAGTCCTTGCGGAATTCGGCAAGGCCTCCTGGGGTTTTTACTAAAAATCTGTACTTCCCCATTTATTGTATAACTTATAAATAAGTTACTTCGGTTGAGAAGTTGTGCTCAGAAGCTCGGTCGAGCCCTCAAAGAGAATGGCCTGGACAACCTAAAGTCTGCAAAGTGGAAGAACAAAGGGGTTAAGCACAGATCATTGGACCGTGCTACAAAAACAAAGCAAGAAAAAAGAAGTCCTACTTCGGCTGTATAGGATGCCAAAGGATCTATTTCGGCTCAAGCGAGGTGTTTGGTAGCTCGGTTTCAACAAGAATTTTGGGTATCTCGGTTCTATCTATGGGTTTGGTTACATCGGTTGTGCATCAAGGGGCAGCTTTCTGAGTTCGGTTTAGAAACTGAGAAAGCTGGTTTAGCCCCAGGCTTAGCCCGGTCGAGGGCCAAGATTTCTAGTTCGGTACGTTTTTTATTTCGGCTAATGTGAATCAGTGGGTGATCTATTAAAATTACTGTTATATGCACAAGTTCTAGTTCGGTTTTAGTCTGCCTGGATCTATGTATAGCAAAAACAGTTTCCTAGTTTAGTTGGACGTGTTTGTGGATCAAACAAGTGTTTTACTAGCAATTTCTTGAAGTTCATAAAGTTCTTGTGAAGTTTTTTCCAGAAACTACACGAAACTAAGCATAGAGAGTGTTTTGCAAAAACATATGAAACAGAATACAGAAAATAAAGGAAAACAAGAATGGATTCATGTGCTTACCTGGTAGAGAGGAAGAAGGAGGAGGAGCAACAATGACAAAGGAGAACACGAACTTAGAAGTTGGAAGAAGTTGGGAAAGCAGAAGCACAGAGAGAGAGAGAGCAGAGAGTAAATAGTAGTGTGTATGATTCAAAGTGAGGTGAAAGGTTTTTTGTTTTGGTAGAAAGGAAAAAGGCGGGAACTGTTCAAAACTTATGCAGTACGAGGGCGGCGCGACAGCTAGGATTGACCAATAAAAAGCTGCCACGTGTCACTGGAAAGGGAAACGTTTCAGTTGCTGCAATTGAAAAGACGTTTTGACCGGATGTGCGCAGCTCGGTTTGAGTATAGCTCGGCTGGAAAAGCGAGTGTTTTAGCTCGGTTGGAGTGGCTAATGGGTTTTGTTAGCTCGGCTGGAGAGGTTAAAACTATAGCTCGGCTTATAGACAGGTAATCCCTATCACGCTTTGCGGATGGAATTAAGGGGCAATTGAGAGGGTAATTTATATGAAAATTGGGCCGAGCTGGATAAATTGGGCCAGTATTGGGCCGCACTACGAAGGGCTGAGTAAAAAGGCCGTCTGGGGTACTCCGGTCTGAAGAAATAGCCTTGGAGTTGGACCGGTCACACAACTGTGATGGTTAGCACGGTCGCATAAGGCCTTATTCTTACTTCGGTTGAGAAATGTATTGTGGGTAGTTCGGTCGGGGCGTTTGAGAACCGAGGTGTGCTAAGTCTTTAAGAGGACTTGGTTCTGAAGATAGTTCAGCTCAACTCTCTTATGGTTAGCTCGGTCTTAGCATGGGAAAGTCGAGGTAAGAGAAAGGAAAGTAAGGGTCGAACTAACGGTTACTTCGGTCATATTGGAATCCGGCCATGGTAAAACCATCTCACTTGGTTCAAGCAGTGAGGGGGGTGCTGAGAGAAGCATAATCTTTCAGGAGTATGAATCCTAGGAGGACTCTACATGGAGGAATAAGAGTCCTACTAGGATTGTGCCACGCGGAACTCATAAAAGCTCACCAATATCACCTTTGGAGAGGTAACACAACTTTGTTTTCTGAATACACAGAGCTTTTGTCTATTTGTCAAGTTTACTGACTTAGGCATCGGAGAGGTTTCCGGCACACACCCGCCGGCTAGCTCACGTTTGTGTTTTCAGGTGATAAAGCGACGTCGTACGGAGGAGCGCAGACTTGATCAACAGGATTATACGAGAAGGTGTATTTCTTTTCCGTACAGTTACCTTTGCTCAAGTATCAATGTGAACCCGCTTACTTCATCTGCTAAGAAAATTGATAAAAATTGAAACAAACCAATGTAAAAATTAGACAGGATTATTTTCTGTCAATTTTTGTAATAGATTTGGTTGACGGTTAGCATTGACCCATGATTAAAAGTGAATTATGTCTAAAAAAGAGGGTTCCGAAATAATTTCAATATTAAAGTTATGTTTGGTTAATTATTTAAGTTTATAAGTTATGTTTAGTTTATTAAAATAAGGATAAATTGCAAATACACCCCCTGAGGTTTGCTTAAAATACGAATTGCCTTCTGTTGTTTGGAAAATTACAAATACCTTCCTGTCAAAATTTTTTATCTAACAGAATTAACTGAAAAAATAAAATTTCTATCTGTTCTCTTATACAATAATAAAATTATCTAAATTATCAATTAAAATAAAATTTTAACATCATTAAAAACTGTTAATTAACTTGATAATTTATTAATAAAAGGACTTATTTGTTATGAAATTAGAAACCTTATGAAGCATATTGTAATTTCTAAAACTACAGGGAGTAATTCATAATTTAAATAAACCTCAAGGGATGTGTTTGTAATTTACCCTTAAAATAAAGTTGAATAGAGTAATCATTTCATCATAGTGTCCACTTTCACATTTTTTTGTTTTGTTTGAACATGGTCCATTTTCACGTTTGATTTACTAAAAAATATTACAAACGAAATCATCATTCACCATTATAAAAAAATAGTAATTTTATAAATAAAGGAATGACAATTTCATTCAATTCAATTTCAGTGAAACACTACATTATGGTATTACTAGTTTAAAAATGAAGGTTTAAACACTCAATTGAATTGGTGAATTATTTAAAAATAATGAATGGTTGTTTGCCAAATATATTAATTATTTATAGAATATTGTTTAAACACACGAGTTACAATTGCTTTTGAAGAAATGGTTTTTTTTTTTAAGTTGATGTTAATCAAATTTTACAATTTAATTTACTATGTTAGGAAAAAGTGTGAATAAATTAATATTGTTAACAATCTAAAATGTTCAAAATTTATCTCAATAATTATGTGTACCATATGCAACAAATTTATAGAAGGTACAAATAAAAAATAAAATAAAATTGAATTTTGTTACTATTTTATCAACATATATATTAAAATTTGTATGAGAGTAGGGTCTCATATTCTGTGTTCGCCTTATACCCCCAAAACACAACTATTTCGTAGAATAAGCCATGAATAAGAAGTAAAAGCATTCTCACAAACGGCCAAGACATAAATAAGGTAATAAAAATAGTTTTGATAAATTTATATAAACTATGTTAATTTTTATTTTGAAATAATATCATTTTATTTAAAAATTCAAACATTAATACAATTTGGAAGGGGATTCTTTTTCCATTGTGCTTGATATTTGGCCTAGCATAGACTGGGTGGAAGCTCTTGCGGCTGCGAAAGCAATGCATTTTGTAAAGGACATTGGGTTTACTGATATTCATTTGGAAGAGGACTCTTTCTCCATTGTTAAGGCTGTTGAGGGGAGCAAGTATCTGTTGTTAAATTTATACTCTAAGCACATAATTACCAAAAAAAAATAAAAATCAAAGAACTTTCAAAGCTTTGTTTTAACATTATTTACCATGAGAGACCAAACATGATTGTCAACACGACAAGATTTGGCCTTGAATATATTGACAAAGTCCACTAGTAGGCTAATAATTTTATGACTAGTGAAATTTAATGAATTTAAATTTTAAAATTTGTGCACAAACAAAAGAGAGTGAAATTCTTGGCAAATTGGGATTATGAGCATTGTTTTGTTTCAGTTAGATTAAAATATTTTTAGCTAAGTTATTATAATCATGCTAATATTCTATTTTAAGTTGCTCTGTGAGAGGGTAATTTGTATCGTAATAGTGGGCCGAACTAAATTGGCATGGGCCTAGTTTTGGGCCGGGAAAAAGTCTAGTCGACTTGATGAGTTTGGGCTGCACAATCGGCATTGGACTGGGCAAATGACGGGTGAAGGCTGACTAGGCAAACGATGCAAGAATGTCAACCGAACAACTGGAGCTTGTTTGTTGACTGGGTTGACAAGACCGTTATGACTTTGACTGGGCTAGGTCTTCAACCGGAATGAAGAATTCAATGGATGGTTGAACTGCGCAAACTTAGCATGTTCTTGATGCTAGGTTTTAGCTCGATGGTCTTATTTGAAGTTAGTAAGACAACAAATGTAGTTACGCAATTGACGTGCAACTGGGCTACAAATTTGTTAAATTCGGTTGCCGACCTGAGACTTAGGCTATTTCACTTGGCTTTGGTGGTAAGGGTGTTAAAGGGTAAGCTTTATCCTTTAGGAAGATAATCCTAGCAGAAGATAATCCTAGCGGGATTCTAGGAAAGGGAATTATTGTCCTACTAGGAGTCTACCATGCGGAATATATAAAAACTCAGAGACAATCTAAAACACAATTTTACTCGTTGAATACTTGAGAACTTTTCCATATTGATCCTGTGAATTGACTTAGACATCGGAAGGGTTTTTTGGCACACACCTACCGAGTAGCTCACCGAAGTTGTTTTGCAGGCTATACGATGCCATTTGAAGAAATTTAAGCTTGATCATAAGGAGTACGCGTGCCAAATATTTTTCATGCTCGTACACTCTATTATGTGTTAATTGACCTATTCTAGAAGTGCATGCTCCACTCTTTGTATACTTCAAATAGGCAGATCAAGGGGTCAATTTTTGCTAAGACAATCATTTATTATTTGTTTTTGTTTGTTTAGCTAGTTGTTTCTCCCCATTGTAGGACTCATTGTTAAGTTTATAGGGTTGGACTTATTAATTGTAGATTTAGTTGGTTATTGCCTCCCATTGTCGGATTAACATAATAGAGTTGTTGATTGTGGATTTATAAGTTATGAGTTGATATAATTTTAATGCTAATTGTAATATTAAATCTTACCCAATAATAATAATAATAATAATGTTTCAGTTTAGGGTTAATTTCACTTTTCATCCTTATAGTTTGATTCGAATTTTACTTTAGTTTTTACAGTTTTAAATTGAACGATGTGGTACTTACACTCTAAATTCAGTTTCAATTTAGTCAGTCAGTCTAAATTTAAGTTTACAATTAACATTTTTTAGATACATGTCTATTTTCTAAGGTAGCATGTAAAAAAAAATTAACAAAGATTTGAATGAAATGAACAAATTAAAATTTGGACTTAAAGCGTAAAAACTGAATTGTTCAATTTGAAAATATAAGAATTAAGTAAAATTTGAATCAAAATATAAAGATGAAAAATATAATTAACCCTTTAGTTTAATAATATCTCGCTATTATTTATTATGATTTTTTTTTTTTTCAATATTGTTATAACAGTTGTGATTGGGGGCTCGAAAACGGGCGCCCCGAATGCCCCTAATTTTTTTTTTTTTTTTCTTTTCAGCAGAAGAAAGGAGGAAGACGAAGGGGGGAAGGAGGGAGAGGGGGAGGAAGGACTGGAGGGGGCCTAAAAAATGGAGGAGGAGGATGCGGTCGGAGGAGGAGGACACGATCGGCGGAGGCCGACGCGATCGACGACGATCGGTGCAGGCGGTGCAGGCGGCGCAGGCGACGCGACCTCTCTCTCTTTCTCTCCCTCTCCCTCTCTTTCTCTCCCTCTTCCTCTGCAAGTTGCAGAGGTCAACAATAGCGGAAAAAAAGAAAAAAAAAGAAAAAACAAAATGTCCAAAACGACGTCTTTTTGGACATTCAGAAAAAAAATTTCGAGGCACAAATCTTTATTCTTGTTATAAATATGTTAAATTCCTGACAACACCATCGATCGCCATCACCACGACTTACTTGCCAGTCCTTAGCCTATTGTTATTTAACTTTTACGAAAGTTGCCCGCGACTGGTCTCTCAATCCTTAGTCTATCACTGTTTACGAAAGTTGTCCACGACTAATCTATCAATTCTTATTGCTATTTAACTTTTACGACAATTGTCCACGACCAATCTCTCAATCCATAGCCCATAGCTATTTAATCTTTACGAAGGTTGCCAAACTGAATCTCGCTATTTAAACGTTGTCACCAATATCATTTTCCATTACTATTTGTCTTTAAGTTTTTTTTTTTTTGTCTTGTGATTTTGACATGTTAAGAATTTGACCAATAATGAGAAGACCCTATTTTCCTTTTGTTAGTTTTTCTATTTTTATTTTATTTTGTGATGCAATTATTTATTTATTTATTTTCATCCATGTAAGCCAAATGAGACGTGTTTTTTAAGCCAAATAAGCAATTGAGTTAGTTATATTTTTGATTTATATAGTTTGATTCAAATTTCATTTTAATTTTTATAATTTTGAATTAAATAATTTAATCTATACATTTTAAATTTAATTTAGTCATTCTAACTAAATTTCAGGTTAAAATTAACAATTTTAAGGCATTTGTCAATTTTCTAAGGTGACATGTAGAGAATATTAATAGAAATAAAAGACTAAATTAAATTTAGACTTAAAGTATAGGGATTAAATTATTTAATTTGAAACTATAAGTACCAAAGTGAAATTTGGATTAAATTATGAGGTGAAAAATATAATTAACCCTAACCATTTTAAAGTAGTGTTACTCTAATCCAAAAGTTAGATCCACTTTTTAAACCCGATGATATAGTGGTCTATTAAACTATGGACTAGGCTCCCCTTTAGTCACCCACCTAGACTGAAGTGCAGGCTAGGTCCTTGGGTGCACCACTGATCTAGTTTTGATTATCCAAATCATTTATTTTGTAGGGTTCTTCCTGTATATTATTCACAAAAAAAATTTAAATCAATCCAATAATTATAATTTTTTTTTTAATTTATAGCATTTGTTTGAAAAAACAAATGAATGGCAAATGTGTTGTTTTTAAAAATTAGCCATTCATTTTTTTGGTAACAACCGCAACAAATTGAATATTTATAATTATCGGATTGATATAATTTTTTGTATATATGATATTCATAAAGAATCATATAAAATGAACAATTTAAATCATTGAAATTAGATCTGTAATGGGCTTCACAGGCCTAGACAACACCCTCCAGTTTAGATGGACGATTGGAGGGGAGTCTAGTTAAAATATCTAAGGCAATCCTAGCTCTCATATGTTTTTTAATCGTTAATTGGAGGGGAGTCTAGTTAAAATATCTAAGGCAATCCTAGCTCTCATATGTTTTTTAATCGTTAATTAATCATCTCTTTTACACATCAATGGGTCTAGAAAGTAGCTTTAAATGTTTGGTTTGTGTTTTGAGGGAAAAAAAATCAACTTATTTTATTTATTTATTTTGAGAAAATGGAAACTAATTGGATAAAAATAAAAAATATATATAATTTAAAATTCTTAATATTTTTTTTCTGGCCTTGCATAATATAAAATTATATAAAAATGATAATGATTTTTTATTTTTTTATTTCTCTCATTAAATTAATTTTTAATTTTCTATTTTTTTAAAAAAAATTATGAAAATCAAATTAAACATGACCAAAATTGTATATTATTTTTCAACAATTTAACGTAAAAGGATGATGTGACTTGATAATTTTCTTCTCTTTTATTTGTCTTGTCATTTTCTCTCACTATTATCATCTTCTACCAAATTTAATATAACAGTGGTGTCAATGACCTGATGTCACTATTTAATAATTTTTTTTTACAAGGTGATTAGTCAGGTTTATCTTTTCCATACAATATTTATTATTAATTTGTGATACCAGGTGCGACTATGACATGATATCATTATTGTTTTTATTCTAAAATTAGAGAAGTGTCTAGGCCACAATTATGACTATTAGAGCATTCACAATGAAAGAGCTAAAATTGTGTGGTAAAATGTATGTTATATGATAAAAAGTCATAAAAATGAGATTAAAAAATGTATATTAAGAATTTGCTAATTTAAAGAGTAAATTGTGATATAATGAAATTGTTAAGATACATGTTAATGATATATAAATATATATATATATATATAAATAATAGATCAAATAAATAATATAATATAAAATGTACAGTGGGTCCCACCCACTGCACACAGTGCTCCTCTCCCCTATTTTCCCTCTCTGTCTCCCTATAGCAGTGATCCAGACCCCCTCCAATCACCACTCTCACCACGCTCCACACACACGTAGGGGCTGGTAATCAGAGGATAAGAGAGAAAAAAAAAAAATAAAATAAAATAAAAACTGGCCAATTACAGCCAGAGGGGGTCGTGGGGTGCCTCTCTTTTGGAGTCCAAGCCATTTTTCGTCTCCCTGTGCCTCTCCTTTTGTCCTTTCTTTGTTTGTCAAGTTGCTAGTGACAATTATTTCTTCTTATTATTATTATTTTAAGAGAATCTTCTCTTTAGGCCACTGTATGAATTTGAATGTATTGTTAGGTCTGTAAAACTCATTATACGTCCCGTTTTGATAATCTAAATCGATTAATATGTAAAGTTCGTCGAGTACTTCATGTTTGTAAAAAATTACGTTTATCGGATATTGATAACCCTTTGATTGTAGTATATATTTTTGTCAACAATTTATTTTTAAAATTATATTTATTATTGACAAAAATATGTTTCAATTAAGAGAATACCGATATCCAATCAACGTAATTGTTTATAGGCATGAAATACTTGACGAATTCTACACATTAGTGATTCCGATCATCGAAATAAAACCCGTATTAGGGATCATAAGTCTAACAATACGCTCCAAACTACGCAATAAAGCATCTCCTTTGTTTCCCATGCATGTGTGACAAGGTGATTCGTAAGAAATTTGTCCTCTCCATATAATATTTTATTATTAATTTATGATACTGATGTAATATTATCGTTATAGCGATTTTTTATTCCAAAAGTAGAGTAGTGTCTAAGCCACACAATTATCGCTATTATCGTAACTGACCTCAAGGTTCTCGGTCTTTTGCTATTTAACACTTACGAACGAAGGGTGCCCAAATCGCTATTGATATTTAAATCACCAATATCACTTTTCTATTATGGTTTCTCTTAATTATATTCCGGCATTATTTGAAAATTAATTATTTTAATTAATTTTTTATAAAAATATATATAAATAAAAAAAATTATATAATAACTTGTAATAATGTTTTAGTTAAAAACAAAAAAAAATCGCGATACGGGCCTCAATCATGATCTTTTATTAAGACTTTTACGAATTACTCAAATCACTCTCCCTATTTGACTTCTATCACCAAATCACTTTCCCTGTTTAACTTCTATCACCAATCTCACTTTCCACTGCCGATCTTTTTAGGCATATTCATCAGTCTTGACTTATGATTATTAAGTCTTTTCTTGATTTTTTATTTTTTGGTGGAACTTCTTAATGATTATTATTATTTTCTATTACACGTTACTTGATAGTAAAAAATGGAACAACACAAAAAATATTGAATTTCACTTCATATAATTTAAACGTGTATCTTCATTCCAGAAAATAGTGTTACACAATTATATGCCTGATTAAAAATTCTCTTATATATTAACCAAATAGTAAAACTAAAAAGACAATTCGTATGTATTTTGATGTATTTAGTAGTTTTATATTCAACATGATTAAATTGTAATTCAAAAAATATAAAATACAGTTATTACTATCATACTTTATGGTCAATCTCACTTTACATCCTCAGTTTGTAATTGAGGTAGTTAAATTAATTCCCTTCACTTTGGTCAGGTAAAAATTTCAACCTTCTGCATAGATTTGTCAGAGATTTTGATAAAAATTCTCACTTGTCATCGTAAAAAATAGACACATGTTGCACACATGACAATTTTCTATCAATTTTTTGCAGCAGATCAAAGTGTAAGGGTTTGATAATCATAATTAAAAAGTAATAGTATAAAGTGGGTTTGAGAATGTAAAGTATACAAAGTATAATTTACCAAATTAAAAGATTTGGATATGAGTTTGAGAATCTTAATGGATATTTTTAATTTTATGTATCAATTTGTAATTTTTAATACCGGGTGATTCTTTGGTGAATTTGTTAAAATTAACTTTTTATCTTCAAATTTTCATAGAATTTCGAATAATATAAAGGAGAACTATAGATTCGAAGGTTAATAAAACTTGTCAAAATTCATTTTGTAAGTGAAAAAATCAATCCATTGTCCTACTGAAAAATTAACTAGGTCTTATTGCTGTGAATCCACACCATTGTGGAAGCTCCTGGAAGTCAAGGTTAGAGCCTAACCAGGGGCTGAAAGGAGCTAGAAGGAAGCTTCAAAAAGTTGGGAATGGGGGCTGCCAACTGGCCAACTGTAAGAAGAAACGACTGCCAACCCGACTGTTCATACCTCTTAGCTTTGTGTATAAATTGAGAGGGAGGGGAAAGCTAATTTGTATTAGAAATTTGAGAGAGAGAGAGAGAGAGAGAGAGAGAGAGAGAGAGAGAGAGCTATGAGTTGAGAGATAATTCTTCTCCTCCTCCATTTTTGTAATTGCTCTGTTTTAGTGAAAACTTGATTTCTGCTCCATGGACGTAGGCATTCTGCCGAATCACATAAATTATGTATTATCTATGTGTGTGTGTGTGTGTGTGTATGTTTGTTCGATTGAGTTTTGGGTGTCCATAATTCTAATAAGTGGTATCAGAGTCTCGTTGGTTGATTTTTCAGTGAAGTAGGGGGCATTTGTCAGAATTGCCCAGATTTCAAAGTGGTCGAAATCCACTTTTGATCACACCAGGTTGAAGCTCTCGAGAAGACGAGCACACAACAAAAAGCCGCGTAGGAAAAGGACGCTAGAGGACACCACATGCGCCCTACGCGCCGGTGACGCCGTGCCTATGCGCCTACGGCTAAGACAATGCGTGCCACGCGTCGTCCCCAGGGAAAAACCAAAGCTGACGTCATTCTAATGACGTCACCTTGCTAACGTCATCCCACTCTGACCCACGTCGACTCGCTCCAACCCGCGTTGATCGAGTTGCTTATCGTGCCGTCGACCAAGCCGCACCGCCAAGCGACCAAGCCGCGCCACCACTTCGCCAAGCCGCGCCGCTGACGTCAACTTGATGCTAGCTGAATCAGAGAAATTATCCAATGCTTCTCAGCTACTCCGGATTTCTCCAATCTAATCCGTTCAACTTGTTTTCGCTAGATCTAAGCCGTTTGGAATCTGATTTTGGTGATCCAATAGTGCTTTCTAACTATTTGGAATATTCCGAACACATCTGTATGGTTGGATTTTCCAAATTAAATTTCAAAAATTTGCATATTTTTATTTGGCGATTTGAAGTCCCTTTCCAACTATTTTGACCACTTTGGACTCAACGGTGAAGTCTGATTTTTCCAACAGAGATAATTTATGTAGAGAAAATTGTTGATTGAGGAATCAACGTCAATTTGCAAATCCATGTTCAAGCTAAATGCTTCCAACTATGCAATTTGGAAGCCTAGAATAGAGGATGTTCTGTATTGTCGAAATTTGTTTGACCCCATTGGGCTTACAATAGCTTCAATTTCTGTGGGTCTACCGATATACCATCCCCGTTGATCACATGGCCTAGAAAGGCTACGCTGTCCAGCCAAAATTCACATTTGGAAAATTTTGCATATAACTTCTTTTCCCGCAGGATTTGTAAGGTAGTTCTCAAATGATTCTCATATTCTTCCCTGCTTTTGGAGTAAATCAATATATCATCAATAAAGGCAACAACAAATTCATCCAGAAATGGTTTGAACACCCTATTCATTAAATCCACAAACACCGCAGGTGCATTAGTTACCCCAAATGGCATTACCAAAAATTCATAATGTCCATATCTAATTTTGAATGCAGTTTTCTCTATATCTTCTGCCTTGACCTTTAACTAGTGATACCCGGATCTAATGTCAGTTTTAGAAAACACTTGGGCTTCCTGGAGTTGGTCAAATAGGTCATCTGTTTGAGGTAATGGATATTTGTTTTTCACGGTTACTTTATTCAACTCACGGTAGTCAATACACAGCCTCAAAGATCCGTCTTTCTTTTTGACAAACAACACTGAGGCTCTCCAAGGTGAGGTACTTAGACGGATGAATTTCTTATCTAAGAGTTCTTGGAGTTGAACTTTTAATTCTTTCAGTTCAGAAGTCGACATTCTATACGGAGTCTTAGAGATAGGTTATGTTCCAGGTACTACATCAATGGTAAACTCAATTTCTCTATCAATTAAGTTTCCGGGCAAGTCATTAGGAAACACATCAGGAAATTCACAAACTACAGGAATAGTTTCCACACTGGTACTATTCGAAGATACAATCATTACACTGCACAAGTAACCCCAACAACCTTTTCTCAACAATTTTCTGGCTTTCATAAATAAAACCAAGTATAGTGGAGGAACTACCCCATTCCCAGTGAAAACAAACTCAGACATACCAGGTGGTTTAAACGTGACGGCTTTATTTACACAATCAATAGTGGCACAATATTTCGACAATCAATCCATACTCGATATACAATCAAAGTGGTCAATGCTCAGAGGCAGCAAATCAACGTACAATATCACATCACCAATCAAAACATCACATGCAGGATATACATAAGTGCACATCATAGAACTTCCCAATGGTGTAGACACAGATAGTATCCAATTCATAGGTTCTAATGATCTAGCCAACTTCTGAGAAAAAGCTTGCGATACAAATGAATGCGTAGAACCAGAATCAATCAGTACATAGTTATTCTGTGCAGAGATAAAAATTATACCTGACACAACTGGTTCAGTATTCTATACATCTCCGGGTACTAGAGCAAACACTCTCCCTTGCCTTAGTGTTTCATTCTCGGTGTTATTCCTGGCATTAGTTCTTGCATTAGGCTTCGTTAGAGGAGTAGATTTGGTTGAACTTGCTGCTGGATGATTTGCATTGTCAAACCTCATTGGATAGTCCTTAATTATGTGACTGGTTTTACCACACCAAAAACATGCGCCTGATGCACGATGACACATGCCTTTATGTTTCCTTCTATATTGTGAACAGATTGGCATAGACCCATTACTTTGGCTTGAGCTGCTTGAAGATCCCATATTTTGCATTTTGTTTCCGACGAAGGAACGGTCTTTCCGAAAATTAGACCCAGATCTTTTACTTCTCAATTTTGTTGTTGGTGCCTTGGCTTGTTTCATTGCTGCTAGGGTGGCTTCCGCCATTATCGCTTTGTTTAAAACTTCCACATAGGTAGGCAATTTCAAGATGCCTACTCAGTCAAAGACTTCCAAATCCAGTCCGCCTTCAAATTTCCGTGCCTTCTTGTAATCAGTATTCACCACATGTGGAGCAAATCGAGCTAATTTAGTAAATTTGGCCTCATACTCAGCCATGGACATCTTGCCTTGTTTAATTTCTTGAAATTTAAAAACTTTTCAATCCCGAAAACACTGAGGAAAGTATTTATCATAGAAGATCGCATTAAATTGTGCCCACGTCATATTTCCATTACTGTTTCAGATTAGCAACCACCACTTCCAGGCTTCATCTTTTAGAGTGTAGGTGGCCAGAAGGACTTTCTGAATCTCAAGAACAAGAGACTACTTCAAATAGTTTCTCTATTTCAAGTAAACATGTTTATGCTTTTAACGGTTCAATGCCATCCAAAAAGGTCGGCAGTTTCATTTTCAGGAACTTCTGAGTTAAATTTATGAGATCATTATTATCTGGCTCAACTTGGACCGGTAGAGGAGGTAAGGGTTGTTGCCTCTATTGTTGTTAAGTTATTGCCTCAGTTAAAGTTGCAAGAATTTGTTCCATGCGGCTCATTCGAGTCTTAGATGATTCAGCTGTTCCATCACTTCTTGTATTTTCCATTTGCTATAGATAAACAGAACATTATAAACATAGGCAAATAGTTCTTTTACAATATTCAGATTATTTGTTTCTATATCATGTGATCATAATCAGATTTAGGTTTTCATTTTCTATGAACACACACTTACACATGCAGATGGAATGCCCCTACTTCTTACTAAGACATCTTAAGCTCATATGGACTCCTGTGTGCGGTAGAACACGTGCTCTGATACCACTCTGTCACGACTCAAATCCGCCCCTATAGGTTTAGCGTCGTAATCGGCCAGTAATCCTTGGATTACCAAAGGCCTCTTAACATAATAATATATAATTAGGGGCTGCGGAAGCAAATACATGAAATATACATAGTCCATCGAGCTGTGAAGACATACATGGGACAGATAATCTTAATTTTTTTTTTAAACATACAAGTGATGTCAAAAGATACAGTATTTACACGTCACTTCATGTACATATAAACGGAAAAACTTGTTCATGGAGCAAAAGAAACAAAGTCTTATACATTCATAACAACACAACCACTAGACTTGACTTAATCCGGAACCTCCTCAGGAGGCACAGAGGTTGGTTGACAAAAATTGAAACGCCAGGTCTTCAACTCTGAGCCTAGTCACATGCCTGATCACCTACATACATAATATACATAGTGAGCAGGAGCCCAGTGAATAATAACAGAGTAAAAGGTTAAATGAATGATGTCCCATAATTAAGTCCGTACATAAAATAGATACATATACGTATTCTTGTTTGAGTCATTGACAGAAATCAGAATTCATGCTTGATCATACATGGTTTATCCATTAGCACTAATAGATCATATACAGAGCATCATAGATCATACTTGTCAGTTCCATAGAGGAACCTCCAGTCGGGTACGGATAACTTGTCAGTTCCTTAAAGGAACCTCCGGACTGGGAACGGATAATTGTCAGTTCCACATAGGAACCTCCAGCCGGGTATAGATAACTTGTCAGTTCCAAAAAGGAATCTTTAGTTCGGGTACAGACTGCATACTTGAATCACAGCATTAATGTCACAATTATTTGTCAGATATGGACAATTATTCATAGTGCAAAAACATAGCATTCCTAGAATAGATCTTATTTCATATACATAAAATAATTTAACTTGAACATAGCTTTACTAAGTTATTACTCACAGATAACAGATGGCTCCAAATAAACGGACAAAGTAGGCAATTCAGATATCTTGTAGCGCGTGACCTACACAGATACAGAATAAATACGTACTAAATTACACACCCGGAATCATTAACTTAATTCTTTTTTTTCTTGGTGTATTCCTACTCCTCTATCTTCATCATGGTGTCTTAAACTTGGCCTAGGTATGCTTAGGATGGAATGATGATGGAAAAATGCACTTGAAAACACTTAACAAAACTTGCTGAAAATAAGGTCCTCGCTTGAGCGTAACTTCCTACGCTCGAGCGGACATGTAAAATGTGAGTGGTCGCTCAAGCGGTTTGTAAACTTTTGCAAAAGTGCTGCTTGCATGATTTTTCCGCTTGATGCTTACTTGACGCTCACTCGAGCGTGAGAGACATGCCCTCGCTCGAGCGCAACTTTTGTCGCTTGAGCGGACTGCAAAACATAAGAACTTCTAGGAGCATGCATTTCACGCTCGAGCGGACTTCAGGTCGCTCGAGTGGAAGTGCACGCACTCAGAGTGGTCGCTCGAGCGTGGATTCCTTCGCTCGAGCGTAGAAGTAGAATTCTGGAATTTCCAAATTTGCTTCCAAGCTCAAAACTTAGATTTAAAGTTGTAAAACATGGTCTCTAGGGCCAATAACTTGAGGAAACCATAGGAAACACTTATAAATGGTAAAACCATGGTGAATTCAAAATCATTTCACAAAACCAAAGCTCAAAAGCTTGTCAATTATACAAAAGCAAACTTGAAATGTTGAAAATATAACTTGCATGTAATGGTATGAGTTTTCACCTTCCAAAACATAACCAAATGAGGTAGAAACATGTGAAATGTGATGAACTTCCAAAATCAAGCCATGATCAATGGATGCATGTGAGACTTTCTCAAAATCAAGCTCGAAATGCAAAAGCATTTGCATGCAAGTATGATTATCTTCTTAATTCTTCTTCCTAAGCTTAATTCTTAGCTTAATTAACTAACTCTCTTCAATTCATGCATTAAAAACTACAAAGATACAACTAAAGGAGTGAATTTCTACCTCAAGCCTTGAATTCTCAAGTGTGTGAGCTCAATTTCTCAAGATCTTTCCAAATCCTTCTATTTTCTAATAATTCCTCCCCTCTCCTAGCTTTGATCTCAACTCCTTCCTTCTTTTGCTCTCTCTCATGTTTTGTTGCCTCAAGGATGGTAAAATAGAAGTGTGTAGTTGAGTGGCTTGACTCATATAAGCCTTATTTAGGCTTGTTTAATGAAGCTTAACTAATCTTGGCTTATTCTAACCAAATGAGCATTAATTATTCTAATTTAATCGTTCCGAATCGAATTTCAATTAAATCTACCATAAATTCTAAAAATTCTAATTAACACATAAATCAAGTCAATTTCTAAATCAGATGTCAATAAGGCCTTCAATTCGCAAACTGAAACAAAAATATGAATAGATCTTTCTACGTTAAACAGATATAAACACACATAAGGCAACATATGACGCAAAATTTCTCTTTAATTACTTGTTAGGCATAATTAAGCATGGATTAACGTTAATCATGGGTCGGAGTTGTTACAATATTCCATTGAAAGCACTATTATAACTATTATGCCCTTGCTCATTGGTCACTTAAAATATGCATTTCAAAATCATTTAAGCAATTTAACAAGGAAGATGTCGTGATTGATTTTCTTATTTATAGTCTCTCCCTCGTCTCTCTCTCTCTCTCTCTCTCTCTCTCTCTGTGTGGAAAAAACCAGAGGAACGTCTAGATCACAACTGTGGGGAAATGATTTTGGAAATACTCTTCAGATCCTGGTAGACGCTCTTGATACTCACCTAGTCACCTGCAAAGACAAATACTCCGGTCGGGGGTGCCGGGATTAGCACTCCGACGGGCAAGTCAGCTCTAGTATTCGAGAAAGCTTGTTTACTAAGTTTAGTGAAGTGATTCTTACATACCTTTCTAAATCTGAAGCTCTTGTATTTATACTCATTCTTTGGACCTCGGGTCCAGAGCCCACTTTTTACTTATTATCCTTTTGTTTATTCCAATACACATCTCCTCGTCTATTCGGCGATCTCAACTATTCGGCATCTTAGTTGATTAGTACGGAGCCGAACAGTCTCTGACTTCTGGGATATGTCCCTTCTAACTCTTCTATTTATTCGGCTCCCACAATTGCCCCCCAAGCATTCTCCCAACGTCTTTTGGCTGGGGTGCTTGGTTCCGAATTCTGAATACTCAAGCAAAACTTTGGCGATTGGGCCCACAAAATATTCGTCTAAGTACATCCCCTTTTGGTTGTCACACCGACTTCCCGCCTCTTCGTACATACCTATTCATTGTGATTTTAAAGATTGGCGTCCCTTCGGATTCGCATTCCATAGTGCTGGTCACTGGGTTGCCTTTTGGATCGTTCTTGCAGTTTTGTCTCCTCCAATATCTTCTTCACCCTCTGTAAGTTTTCCACTTCTTTGCTTTGAGAACTATTCCCATTTTATTCTTTGGCATATCTGTGTCAACTGTAGGGCATGGCGAAACATTTAAAAGACCTCCTCTCATCAGATCGAATTGCTGGTTTTAGACGCCATTTCTCTATTCCTGATGACGTCCGTCTGTCGCTTTTGGCAGACGGCACCCTTGACATGGAGAGGGAGGACGAAACCACAATCGTCTTCCCTCTCTTGTCAATCGCAGAGGGTGGAGTCCGCTTCCCTCTACACCCATTTCTAAGGGTTGTGCTTCGCCATTGGGATTTAATCCCTTCTCAACCTAACGTGAATTTCTTTAGAATTATAATGGGGATTGTAGCGTTGAATCGTCGCCTTGGAATTAACCTTGGCATTCCGGCTATCCGGCACTGCTACGCCTTGGCTAAGTCCTCCGGTCGGCAAGGGCGTTATTTCCTTAGAGCTATGGACACCGACCATCAGCTAATCACTATGCTTTCCGGCTCTGGGAAACGAGTTGATGACGTTATGGTCGTTGTCCAGGGTAACTAGGAATTTGGCAAAGGGGAGGATCGTGTTGACCCTATTCCTAGATGGAGGGGCGAGCCAGGTCGCTGAGTATCTCCTTGTTTTTGTCATGTGTTCATTTTTATTGTAAAACCTATTCCATTGAAATCTTACGGCTTCGTCTCGTGCAGGGAGGGGTTTGAAAAAGATACTATCTTCCACCCACGACGTCGTTCTTTCAGATATCAGGGTTGCTCTCAGGTATTTCGGCCGTCGAAGTCTTCAGAAACAGGGGAGGACAGCTCACATTCTGCTTTGTTACGAGCCGACCTACACAACCTTCTCGGCGGCGGAAAACATACCGATTCCGAAGGGTGAAGATTCTGTTACAACTCTTATTCTGTCTGACTTCAAAAACTTGAGGCAGGTAGGCTTTGAAGGGTTCGATTCGGAGCGAAATGAGGTAGCTGATATCGCTGAATCAGATCAATCCGAGACCGAGTCTGAGGAGGTATTGGATTCTGCCGATCCTCCATTCACATCGGGACCAGGGAATCTTCCTTCTGCCGACGTTGTTCAACGCTTAGAGGATCTCCCATCATAGACTCCGTGGATATGGCCGGATTGAGTCTGACAAAGCTTGCCAAAAAGGCGAATGCGGAGAGGTTAGTTGCACGGCGTAGAGCGGAGGGCCTTTCGTTTGAAATACCGCCCGCCATCGAATCTCGACTCTGCCTCCCCGCTGCCGAATCAGAGTCCTTGGGGGTTGTAGAGACGGAAAAAGGTCTGAATGCCGAATCTCCGTTGGTCGGGGAAGTCGGCCAAAAAGTTGAGGAAAAGGCAGAGAAACGCCCTGCTGACCTTAAGGCCGGTTCAGACGAACAAGGTGGTAAGCGTCCTCGATTGGAGGGATCTAGTGAGGTTGTTCCTTTTGTCATTCGTCCAATGGTAAAGGACATGCCGGTCCCCTCTAACGCTTCGGCGCTTAAAGATCCAGAAGTCGCATTCGGTGTGGCTACGTCCGTGTCGTTGCCGTCTGATATGGAGGCTTTCCGGGTGGAACCAGATATGAATGCGACAGCATTGGCCGCGCAATCGGCACTCCTGGTACGTATTCTGACTTTTCTTCACTTTATCCAAGTACTGTTGAGGTCATGTTTTTGGGTTCTTCCTTTGCAGACCGTCGGCAGGATAGCCGACATGGGACGCCGACATCTCGACGCCGTCAAACAGATTGACCGCTTACGAAAGCAAGTAGAGGGCCAGAGGAAGAGGGCCGAGGATGCAGTTTTGAGAGCGAACAAGGAAGCTTCTCGGGCCGAGGCCGAGGTAGAAAAGGCTCGCATTGCAGATCAATCCCGAGCGGACGCCGAGAAGAGGGCGGACGCGAGCGAAACGGCGCTGGGATTGTCCCAGAAGGCGGTTGCCAGCCTGGAGGCTGAGTTGGCTGACGTGAAGGCGGCTGCTTCCAAAGTATTCGAAGCCGGGAAAGATGCTGGGCTCGCCGAATATGTGGACCAGGTCTCGCGCTTCGAAAACAGGGGGTTCAAGCATGGCTGGCACAAAGCCCTTGCTGCAGCTGGAGTTTCACTGACTATGCCAGTGCCGTATGAGCAAGTGGATGTCGAGCCGTTGGAGACTGATTCCGAAGGCTGAGCTGGGCGATTCACTTAGGGTTTCACAAATGTATTAGGACATTAGGATTTTACAAATGTATTAGGATTTTACAAATGTATTGTTAAGCTTTGTCAGACATTTTTGTGGGGGCTTATAGCTTATTGATTTTGTATATATAAAATGTCACGAGTTGTGGTCAATTTTGCTGTTGATGAAGAATGACATTACTTAATTTTGAGCCCGGACCAGGACGTGGGCTCGCGAAGCCGAATGAGCCGATGGCTTTGAATCGTGGGCTGGCTCAGGCATAAGTCACTCGGTGATCTTTTGAAAAGATAGCCGGCTAGATTAATGAATCTGCCCTTGCCTTAGCCAGGGCGCGAGCGAGGGACCGAATGAGCCGATGGCTCTGAATCGAGGGCTGGCTGAGGCATAAATTACTCGGCGTTATCGTTTGAAAAGATAGCCGGCTAGATTAATGAATCTGCCCTTGCCTTAGCCAGGGCGCGAGCGAGGGACCGAATGAGCCGATGGCTTTGAATCGAGGGCTGGCTGAGGCATAAATTACTCGGCGTTATCGTTTGAAAATATAGCCGGCTAGGTTAATGAATCTAGCCCTTGCCCCAGCGATACCGGCGATAGCGCTTGAAATATAGCCGAATAGATTAATGAATCTGCCCTTGCCTTAGCCAGGGCGCGAGCGAGGGACTGAATGAGCCGATGGCTCTGAATCGAAGGCTGGCTGAGGCATAAATTACTCGGCGTTATCGTTTGAAAATATAGCCAGCTAGGTTAATGAATCTAGCCCTTGCCTCATCAATACCGGCGATAGTGCTTGAAATATAGCCGAATAGATTAATGAATCTGCCCTTGCCTTAGCCAGGGCGCGAGCGAGGGACCGAATGAGCCGATGGCTCTGATTCGAGGGCTGGGTAAGAGGCATACGACTTTTGGCGCTCAGTCTTTCTGACGTTTTCTCGGGGGAGCTACATGTACCCCAGAATAAATGGGCGAGTTCATGCCAGCAACTTGACTCATTCCTTATTCAGGCTTGATCCAGACCTGGCAGGGGCCAACATTGGCTGGGTTTAGAGGTTAAAATGAGTCGCAGAAGCGAGCCTATTCACACGGGAAGGAGAGCATCCATGGATCGGGAAAAAGGGCGGCCCCCTAGTCGTCGAAGCAGATCACCCCGAAAAGACGGACAACGGGGAGATTCCTCGCGCCCACGACCCCTTGTTGAGCCGGACGCGGAACCACGACCGTTGAGTTTTGCAGTTCTCGTGAAGAATAGACCAATGACGGAGGCGGACTCTATAATTAAAGATCCAGATGCGGCGGTCGAGTTCGCTCGGTAGATTTTTCCGCCGGAGGTCCAACAGTCGATGGTCGGACGTCGAGATTTCGAAGTATTTCGGGATGGCATACATGGGGCTGTCAAGGGACTGTATAGCGCTTATGAAATCGGGATGCGTCTGTGCGAAGCCCGACGTGAGATCGAGAAAAACAACGAAAGGAATCGCAGTCTGGAGGCTCGCGCGAAAAAGGCTGAGAGTGAGCTTCGGGAGCTGAAGAGTGTTTGAGCGGCCGAGTCGGCGGTGGACAGCCAAACGAAAAGCATGGGGGAGAGGGCGAACCGAGAGGCCTCGGGTTATGAGAGCGGATATCAGGACGGCTTGAAGGCCGGGATCAGGAAGGCCAAAACAGACCTAGCTGAGGAGGTCTGCCGATGTGAAAATCGTGGTTTCAAGCATGGCTGGATCAAGGCCCTTCAAACTGTGGAAGCTCTTGGGTCCGTGGGCATAAATTCGGCTTCGCCCCTATATCATTGGCATTACCTTCCGTATTCCGAGTTCGAAATTGAGAAAAGCGACGACGAAGACGCCGACTTAGTGGGCCATAATGTTGAATAAATAGAATTACTTTATCAAATGCTTGAAATGTATAGCGGTTTTTGAATAAATAGAATTTCTTTATTAGCAGGTTTTGAAATGTTTTGCGCGTAATTAAACACCCTATCTCAATTTATTATCAGCTTTTGTATTGCGTGATGTAAACGCTCGAACATGCATCGATCGGCTCCAATTTAGGAACCATGTAGTTGGTCAGTTAAATCGTGATCCCCACGAAGGGTGCTCCGAATCCGGAGACTTATTCGGCCGATCGTGGAATCCACGAAGGGCGCTCCGAATCTGGAGACTTATTCGGCCCTTAGAGGTCATGCACCCAAAGGGGCTCCGAATCCGGAGACTTATTTGGCCAATCGTGGTATCCACGAAGGGCGCTCCGAATCCGGAGACTTATTCGGCCCTTGGACGTCTTGCACCCAAAGGGGCTCCGAATCCGGAGACTTATTTGGCCAATCGTGGTATCCACGAAGGGCGCTCCGAATCCGGAGACTTATTCGGCCCTTAGATGTCATGCACCCAAAGGGGCTCCGAATCCGGAGACTTATTTGGCCAATTGTGGTATCCACGAAGGGCGCTCCGAATCCGGAGACTTATTGGCCTTTAGAGGTCATGCACCCAAAGGGGCTCCGAATCCGGAGACTTATTTGGCCAATCGTGGTATCCATGAAGGGCGCTCCGAATCTGGAGACTTATTCGGCCCTTGGACGTCTTGCACCCAAAGGGGGCTCCGAATCCGAAGACTTATTTGGTCAATCGTGGTATCCACGAAGGGCGCTCCGAATCCGGAGACTTATTCGGCCCTTGGACGTCTTGCACCCAAAGGGGCTCCGAATTCGGAGACTTATTTGGCCAATCGTGGTATCCACGAAGGGCGCTCCGAATCCGGAGACTTATTCGGCCCTTAGATGTCATGCACCCAAAGGGGCTCCGAATCCGGAGACTTATTTGGCCAATCGTGGTATCCACGAAGGGCGCTCCGAATCCGGAGACTTATTGGGCCAATCGTGGTATCCACGAAGGGCGCTCCGAATCCGGAGACTTGTTCGGCCCTTAGATGTCATGCACCCAAAGGGGTTCTATTAAACTATGGACTAGGCTCCCTAAACATTTTAAAGTAGTGTTACTCTAATCCGAAAGTTAGATCCACTTTTTAAACCCGATGATATAGTGGTCTATTAAACTATGGACTAGGTTCCCCTTTAGTCACCCACCTAGACTGAAGTGTAGGCTAGGTCCTTGGGTTCACCACTGATCTAGTTTTGATTATCCAAATCATTTATTTTGTAGGGTTCTTCCTGTATATTATTCATAAATTTTTTTTAAATCAATCCAATAATTATAATTTTTTTTTTAATTTATAGCATTTGTTTGAAAAAACAAATGAATGGCAAATGTGTTGTTTTTAAAAATTAGCCATTCATTTTTTTGGTAACAACCGCAACAAATTGAATATTTATAATTATCGGATTGATATAATTTTTTGTATAGATGATATTCACAAAACATCATATAAAATGAACAATTTAAATCATCGAAATTAGATCCGTGGTGGGCTCTACAGGCCTAGACAACACCCTCCAGTTTAGATGGACGATTGGAGGGGAGTCTAGTTAAAATATCTAAGGCAACCCTATCTCTCATATGTTTTTTAATCGTTAATTAATCATCTCTTTTACACATCAACGGGTCTAGAAAGTAGCTTTAAATGTTTGGCTTGTGTTTTAAGGGAAAAAAAATGAACTTATTATATTTATTTATTTTGAGAAAATGGAAACTAATGGGATAAGAATAAAAAAAAAATATAATTTAAAATTCTTAAATTTTTTTTTTGGCCTTGCATAATATAAAATTATATAAAAATGATAATGGTTTTTTATTTTTTATTTTTTTATTTCTCTCATTAAATTAATTTTTAATTTTCTATATTTTTAAAAAAATTTATGAAAATCAAACTAAACATGACCAAAATTGTATATTATTTTCCAACAATTTAACGTAAAAGGATGATGTGACTTGATAATTATCTTCTCTTTTATTTGTCTTGTCATTTTCTCTCACTATTATCATCTTCTACCAAATTTAATATAACAGTGGTATCAATGACCTGATATCACTATTTAATAATTTTTTTTACAAGGTGATTAGTCAGGTTTATCTTTTCCATACAATATTTATTATTAATTTGTGATACCAGGTGAGACTATGACATGATATTATTATTGTAGTGAATTTTTATTCTAAAATTAGAGAAGTGTCTAGGCCACAATTATCACTATTAGAGTATTCACAATGGAAGAGCTAAAATTGTGTGGTAAAATGTATATTATATGATAAAAAGTCATAAAAATGAGATTAAAAAATGTATATTAAGAGTTTACTAATTTAAAGAGTAAATTGTGATATAATGAAATTGTTAAGATACATGTTAATGATATATATATATAATAGATCAAATAAATAATATAATATAAAATGTATATTATAATTAGCCATTCGTTTTTTTGGTAACAATCGCAACAAATTGAATATTTATAATTATCGGATTGATATAATTTTTTGTATAGATGATATTCACAAAGAATCATATAAAATGAACTATTTAAATCATCGAAATTAGATCCGTGGTAGACTCTACAGGCTTGGACAACACCCTCCAATTTAGATGGACGATTGGAGGGGAGTCTAGTTAAAATATCTAAGACAACCCTATCTCTCATATGTTTTTTAATCGTTAATTAATCATCTCTTTTACGCATCAAGGGGTCTAGAAAGTAGCTTTAAATGTTTGGTTTGTGTTTTAAGGGAAAAAAATCAACTTATTTTATTTATTTATTTTGAGAAAATGGAAACTAATTGGATAAAAATAAAAAATATATATATAATTTAAAATTCTTAAAAATTATTTCTGGCCTTGCATAATATAAAATTATATAAAAATGATAATAATTTTTTATTTTTTATTTTTTTATTTCTCTCACTGAATTAATTTTTAATTTTCTATTTTTTTTAAAAAAAAATTATGAAAATCAAATCAAACATAACCAAAATTGTATATTACTTTCCAACAATTTAACGTAAAAGATAATGTGACTTGATAATTTTCTTATCTTTTATTTGTCTTGTCATTTTCTCTCACTATTATCATCTTCTACCAAATTTAATATAACAGTGGTATCAATGACACGGTATCACTATTTAATAGTTTTTTTTTCAAGGGTGATTAGTTAGGTTTATCTTTTCCATACAATATGTATAATTAATTTGTGATACCAGGTGTGACTATGACATGATATTATTATTGTAGTGAATTTTTATTCTAAAATTAGAGAAGTGTCTAGGCCACAATTATCACTATTAGAGTATTCACAATGGAAGAGTTAAAATTGTGTAGTAAAATGTATGTTATATGATAAAAAGTCATAAAAATGATATTAAAAAATGTATATTAAGAGTTTGTTAATTTAAAGAGTAAATTGTGATATAATGAAATTGTTAAGATACATGTTAATGATATATAAATATATATAAATAATAGATCAAATAAATAATATAATATAAAATGTACACAGTGCTCCTCTCCCCTATTTCCCCCCTCTATCTCCCTACAGCAGTGATCCAGACCTCCTCGAATCACTATCCCCATCACTCTCCACACACACGTGGGGGCTGGTGATTGGAGGATACGAAAAAAAAGAAAAGAAAAGAAAAACTGGCCAATTACAGCCAGAGGGGGTCGTGGGGTGCCTCTCCTCTGGGGTCCAAGCCATTTTTCCTCTCCCTGTCTCTCCTTTTGTCCTTTCTTTGTTTGTGAAGTTGCTAGCGACAATTATTTCTTATTATGATTATTATTTTAAGGGAATCTTCTCTTTAGGCTACTGTATGAATTTGAATGTATTGTTAGGTCTATAGAACTCATTACACGTTCCATTTTGATAATCTAAACCGATTAATATGTAAAGTTCATCGAGTACTTCATGTTTGTAAAAAATTACATTTATCGAATATTGGTAACCCCTTGATCGGAATATATTTTTGTCAATAATTTATTTTTAAAATGATATTTATTATTGACAAAAATATGTTTCAATCAAGAAAATACCGATATCCAATCAACGTAATTGTTTATAGGCATGAAATACTTGACGAGTTCTACACATTAGTAATTTTGATCATCGAAATAAAATCCGTATTAGGGATCATAAGTCTAACAATACGCTCCAAATTACGCAATAAAGCATCTCCTTTGTTTCCTATGCATGTGTGACAAGGTGATTCGTAAGATTTGCCCTCTCCATATAATATTTTGTTATTAATTTATGATACTGATGTAATATTATTGTTGTAGCGATTTTTTATTCCAAAACTAGAGAAGTGTCTAAGCCACAATTATCGCTATTATCGTAACTGACCTCGTGGCTCTCGGTCTTTGCTATTTAACACTTACCAAGGGTTTCCAAATCGCTATTGATATTTAAATCACCAATATCACTTTTCTATTATGGTTTCTCTTAATTATATTCCGGCATTATTTGAAAATTGATTATTTTAATTAATTTTTTAATTTCTTTTATATAAAAATATATATAAATAAAAAAAATTATATAATAACTTATATTAATATTTTAGTTAAAAACAAAAAAAATCGCGATACGGGTCTCAATCATGATCCTTTATTAAGAATTTGACCAATTACTCAAATCACTCTCCCTATTTAACTTCTATCACCAATATCACTTTCCCTGTTTAACTTCTATCACCAATTTCACCTTCGACTGCCTTTCCTTTTGGGCATATTCATCAGTCTTGACTTATGATTATTAAGGTCAAGTTTGGCAACACCAAAATAATTAATTTTTTTCTCTTTTTATCTTTCTTTCATCACATCACCTCTCTACTTTTCTGCACATCTTTTCATAAAAAGACAAAAAGCGTACTTATTTAAATCATCCCAAACAACCCCTAAGTCTTTTCTTGATTTTTTATTTTTTGGTGGAACTTCTTAATGATTGTTATTATTTTCTATTACACGTTAGTTGGTAGTAAAAAATGGAACAAACACAAAAAATATTGAATTTCACTTCATATAATTTAAACGTGTAACTTCATTCCAGAAAATAGTGTTACACAATTATATGCCTGATTAAAAATTCTCTTATATATTAACCAAATAGTAAAACTAAAAAGACAATTCATATGTATTTTGATGTATTTAGTAGTTTTATATTCAACATGATTAAATTGTAATTTAAAAAAATATAAAATACAGTTATTACTATCATACTTTATGGTCAATCTCACTTTACATCCGCAGTTTGTAATTGAGGTGGTTAAATTAATTCCCTTCACTTTGGTCGGGTAAAAATTTCAACCTTCTGTATAGATTTGTCAGAGATTTTGATAAAAAATTTTCACTTGTCATCGTAAAAAATAGATACATGTTGCACACATGACAATTTTCTATCAATTTTTTGTAGCAGATCTGGCTAGAGTTGGGTACTTGATCAAAAGTGTAAGGGTTTGATAATCATAATTAAAAAGTAATAGTATAAAGTGGGTTTGAGAATGTAAAGTATACAAAGTATAATTTACCAAATTAAAAGATTTGGATATGAGTTTGAGAATCTTAATGGATATTTTTAATTTTATGTATCAATTTTTAATTTTTAATACCAGGTGATTCTTTGGTGAATATGTTAAAATTAACTTTTTATCTTCAAATTTTCATAGAATTTCGAATAATATAAAGGAGAACTATAGATTCAAAGGTTAATAAAACTTGTCAAAATTCATTTTGTAAGTGAAAAAATCAATCCATTGTCCTACTGAAAAATTAACGAGGTCATATTGTTGTGAATCCACACCATTGTGGAAGCTCCTGGAAGTCAAGATTAGAGCCTAACCAGGGGCTGAAAGGAGCTGGAAGGAAGCTTCAAAAAGTTGGGAATAGGGGCTGCCAACTGGCCAACTGTAAGAAGAAACGACTGCCAACCCGACTGTTTATACCTTTTAGCTTTGTGTATAAATTAAGAGGGAGGGGAAAGCTAATTTGTATTAGAAATTTGAGAGAGAGAGAGAGAGGGAGAGAGAGAGAGAGAGAGCTATGAGTTGAGAGAGAATTCTTCTCCTCCTCCATTTTTGTAATTGCCCTGTTTTAGTGAAAACTTGATTTCTGCTCCATGGACGTAGGCATTCTGCCGAATCACATAAATTATGTATTATCTCTGTGTGCACGCGCGCGTGTGTGTGTTTGTTTGATTGAGTTTTGGGTGTCCATAATCCTAATAAGTGTTATTAGAGTCTCGTTGGTTGATTTTTCAGTGAAGTAAGGGGCATTTGTCAGAATTGCCCAGATTTCAAAGTGGTCGAAATCCACTTTTGAGCACACCAAGTTGAAGCTCTCGAGAAGACGAGCACACAGGAAAAAGCCGCGTAGGAAAAGGACGCTAGAGGACACCACATGCGCGCTACGCGCCGGTGACGACGTGCCTATGCGCCTAAGGCTAAGACAATGCGTACCACGCGTCGTTCCCAGGGAAAACCAAAGCTGACATCATTCTGATGACGTCACCTTGCTAACGTCATCCCACTCTGACCCACGTCGACTCGCTCCAACCCGCATTGATAGAGCTGCTTACCGTGCCGTCGACCAAGCCGCACCAGCAAGCGACCAAGCCGCGCCACCATTTCGCCAAGCCGCGCCGCTGACGTCAACTTGATGCTAGCTGAATCAGAGAAATTATGCAATGCTTCTCAGCTGCTCCGGATTTCTCCAATCTAATCCGTTCAACTTGTTTTGGCTAGTCTAAGCCGTTTGGAATCTGATTTTGGCGATCCAATAGTGCTTTCCAACTATTTGGAATATTCTGAACACATCTATATGGTTGGATTTTCCAAATTAAATTTCAAAAATTTGCATATTTTTATTTGGCGATTTGAAGTCCCTTTCCAACTATTTTGACCACTCTGGACTCAACGGTGAAGTCCGATTTTTCTAACAGAGATAATTTATGTAGAGAAAATTGTTGATTGAGGAATCAACGTCAACTTCGAGATCCATGTTCAAGCTAAATGCTTCCAACTATGCAATTTGGAAGCCTAGAATGGAGGATGTTCTGTGCTGTTGAAATTTCTTTGACCCCATTGAGCTTGGAGAAGTCAAACTAGCAAAAGAGAAGGATGATGACTGGAAGCAGAAGAACTGAAAGAATGTTGGTCAGATCAGACAATGCATTGACCACAGTGTGTTCAATCACGTTGCCCAGGAGACAAATGTCCACGCCCTCTGGATAAAGTTAGAAGACATGTACCAGTAAAAGACCACCTGGAATAAAGCTTTGGTGATGAGAAGGCTTGTAAACCTAAAGTTGAAGAATGGCGTTTTTGTCACTGAACACACCAGTGAATTCCAAAATCTAGTGAATCAGCTTGCAACCATCAATATACGCTTAGACGATGAAATGCAAGCCCTACCACTGCTCAATTCCTTACTTGACATCTGGGAGATGTTGGTGGTTTCTCTCAGCAACTCTACACCAGAAGGGAAACTGACCATGAGCATGGTCACCAATACCATATTCAACGAAGAGACGAGAAAGAAAGACATGGGGGGTAATCAGTCCCATGCTCTATTCACAGAAGATAGAGGTAGAGATAGAAGTAGAGGAAAAGACAGAGGAAGAAGTATGAACAGAAGCAGATGGAACAACAGTAATAAATCTAGAGACAACAAAGGTCAAGGAAACTCTAACTTTACTTGCTTTCAATGTGGCCAGAAGGGTCACATAAAGAGAAACTGCCCAACCTGGAAAGATAAAGGCCAAAGCAGTAAATCAAACGGAGATGAGAACATGACAGCCACAATAACTGATGAAATACTTCTTGTAGTTGGTGAAGAGAAGGATTGCCTTCACGTGGCTGACCACAGCTATATAGAGTAAGTGATAGATACAGCTGCATCCTATCACGCCACTTCCCACAGAGAACTCTTCAGCTCGTACAACACTCGAGATTTCGGCACTGTTCAAATGGAAAATTCTGGCTATTCAAAGATTATGGGTATTGAAGACATTAGCATTTAGACTATTGTCGGATACAAGCTGGTTCTCAAAGATATGAGTCATGTTCCAGATTTGCGCTTCAATCTTATCTCCAGAAGTGCCCTGGACCGACAGGGCTATACAAGTACATTCGGTAATGGCCGTTGGAAGCTAACAGGAGGGGCTTTGACAATCGCTAGAGGAGAAAATGTCTCCAACACTGTACAAGACTCAAATGAAGATCTGTCCAGGGAGTCTCAATGCAGTAGAAGACAATGAGTCACTAGACGTATGACACAAAATACTGGCTTATATGAGTGAGAAGGGATTGCATCTGTTGGCAAAACAATCCAGGATACCCTTGTCCAAAGGGAGTGCCTCTAAGCTGTGTAATCATTGCTTTTACGACAAGCAACATCAAGTATCATTCATTTCAACGAGCAAGAGGAAAATAAAAGTGCTCAGTATGGTCTACTTAGATGTTTGTGGCCCAATTGAAGTAGAGTCACTTGGCGGCCGCAAGTATTTTCTAACTTTCATTAATGATGCATCAAGGAAGTTGTGAGTGTATTTCCTGAAGACAAAGGATGAGGTATTCCAACACTTTCAGGAGTTCCATGCACTGGCGGAAAGAGAGATCGGGAAGAAGTTGAAGTGTCTTCGCATAGACAATGGTGGTGATTACACTTCTAATGCTTTTGAAGCATATTGTGCCAGCAGAGGTATCCAGCATGAGACAACAGTTCCTGGCATCCCACAACACAATGGTTTGGCAAAGAGGATGAACCGCACAGTTATTGAGAGAGTTAGATGCATGCTCAGAATGACAAAGTTGCCAAAGTCATTCTAGGCTGAAGCTACCCGTATAACCTATTATCTCATCAATAGGTTGCCTTTAGTCCCGCTGAATTTTGCGATACTTGAGGAAGTCTGGTCCAGAAAAAAGGTATCATATTCTCACTTGAAAGTCTTTGAGTGTAAGGCATTTGCACATATCTCCAAGGAAAACAGATAGCAGCTTGATGACGAGTCCACTCCATGCATATTTGTGGGTTATTTAGATGCAGCATTTGGGTACAAATTGTGGGACCCAGTGAACAAAAGATGTTCAGAAACTGAGATGTTGTATTCTAGGAAGACCAGACAGTAGTAGATTTTGAGAAGTCTGCAAAGTCTAGAGTTGTCATCACTCCAAACTTGTTTCCATCTCTCGAACTATCACAACATGCTAGATTTGATGGGGTGCAACCAGACGTGCCAAAGTTGCAAGATCCTATGCCAGAAATTAAGGATCAATAAGAAAGAGATGAAGACCCAGATAAAGAGGGTGTTGAGCAGGGAGAGCAAACCCCTCTACTAGAGGCAATTGGGCTTCAGTTGCGGAGATCGGGAAGAGCTATCGTGCCATCATCCAAACATCCCGCTTCTCAGTATATTCTGTTTACTGATGAGGAGGAGCCCATAAGTTTTTCAGAAGCGAAGATTCATACAAAGAAAGACTGTTGGAAGCAACCCACGAAAGAGACGATGAGTTCTTTGTAGAAGAACCACACTTATGAGCTTGTTCCACTTCCAAGAAGCAGGAGAGCTTTGAAGAACAAATGGGTGTATAAGTTGAAGAAAGATGGTAGTGTAAAACTACTACAACATAAAGCTCGCTTAGTTGTCAAGGGTTTTGGTTAGAAGAAGGGAATTGACTTTGACGAGATATTCTCCCTAGTTGTGAAGATGACTTCCATTTGAGTACCTCTGGGATTAGAAGCTCGCCTGAATCTAGTTCGGATGGAAACTTCATTATTCTACTGTTGTATGTCGATGATATGCTAATCATCGAACAAGATATTGCTATGATCAACAAGTTGAAAAAGGATTTGTTGAAGTATTTTGACATGAAGAATTTAGGCCTAGCACAACAGACCTACAAGAAATAACACTTTTAGCGACCAACTTTTGGTCACTGAAAGATAATAAATGGTTAGTAATAATATTTAGCGACCATCAAAATTTGGTCACCATGTAGTCGCAAAAAGCCCATCAAAGAAGGTTTTGGGTGACCAAGAATTAAGTTGGTCATGGAAAGTTAACATTAACGGCCATATAGTTTGGTCACAAAAAGGATTTAAGTTTGTTGAAGATTAACCATTTGCGGCAAAAAAATTGGTTACGGAAATGAAGGTTTTTGGCAACCAATAATGAAGTTGGTCACGGAAAGTTACCATTAGCAACCATATAGTTTCATCGCTAAAAGGATTTAAATTTGTTAAGAATGTTCATTTGCGACAAAATATTGGTTGTAGAAATGAAGGCTTTTGGTGACCAATAATTAAGTTGGTCACGAAAAGTGTACATTTTAGCGACTACATTAGTGGTCGCCAGTAGTTATTCCGAGAACCTTACTATGACTAAAATCTTTTTGGTCACAAAAAAGCTTTTAATTTCAAAAATGAATTTTTTAGATATAATGCTAATTATTTTTAATACCTATAATACATTTGCAATTAATACATAATTCGTGTCCATCCAATCAATTTCAATATACCAACCCATCAACAATCCAATCTAAAACAAAAAACCATCAATTATGAAGTCAAAATAGTAGTTGATGTATGTAATTACAACCACCTATCAATATGAACACATTACACGTCCAAAATAACTATCCATCCTTATAACCATCCAAAATAACCATCCATTCGTACAACGAATTCACCACATCAAAAAGTATTTAACAAAACCATCAAAAATTTCAAATGCATCTTATATTTGTCCAATGCGAAGTATCTCAAAAACTCCACGTATATGCACAACTTGGAATTAATGTACTGGAAAACTCAGGTCCATAAACACGCATGACTACGCCTCTAGCTACCTGCAATAAAAAAATTGAAGAAAACGTTGTTAATAATAATATTTTTGTTTACATTTATATTTTAATTTTGTAAAAATCTATGAATCTAACTCCACTCCCAAAACTAACAATCACACACAACCTTATTGCCCAGTTCCAAAAAATAAAATAAAAATAAAATAAAATAAATAACAACAACACGAAAGAAAATAGGGAATTAATCTAACTAAATATATCATAGCAAAAGTAAATGATCACAATTAGAATGGCAGCGAAAAAAAAGCCCAATCATTTACTAGTACAACACCAAGGGTTGACAAGTGACTAACCAAAAACAAACACGAAAACAAAACAAAGTACAACAACCCAAACAACCATTGAAAACAGAAATAGTAGTAGCCACAAAAGTAAACAACTCTACAATATAGTGTCCTTCCTAAATGCAAACAGTAGCAACACTTCAACTCAGATGCATATCATACCACGTTGCCCCAGATTGTTACACCATTGTCATGCCTGTTATAACAACTTGCCTTACATGAAAACAAAATCTAAACACTCAAGACCAAATCACCTTTTCATCGAAATAATAATTACAATAGGACATAACCAACATATGGGTTATAACCAAATATCACTTGAAACATAAGAAAAAATGTCCAAAGAAACTTGAATACTTTGTGAGAGTAGATATCAAGAAAAACAAGCCACCTGCATAGTCCTACAATCAATTTTTTTCCTTACCTTTCGCTTGTGTTTTTGAGAAATACCTATTGTACCTAGAATTATATGATTAGAACATCATATGATCACAATAGCTAGATTCCTAGTATTTTGAACTGTTTCTTATCATTTTATAGAATTAGATTATGGGGAAAAAATTGAAGGTTCTTTATATTAGTTCCCAGGTTCCTTTACTTTCCTTGCAACTCATTGCAACGAGGATATCATGTGGTAATTCCTACACTTCAATACTAAACTAGACCTTGGAAGGCTACGAATAGCTTGAACTGAAGGATAACCATGTTGTGAATCTGTTAGATATGAAGCAATTATTGAAGCAAAATCTGGGAGGGAAATAAGTGAAATTGGCTAGTTATAAGCTAAGATTGAAATTGGTTGATTTAGTGGCTGAATCTAGATCACTAACTGAATCAGAGGAAGGTAGAAGAAGGGAGGTCAGATCTATATAATAGTCTTATTACATCTAGCCATTCAACTATGTACCTAAATTCGAATGAAATCAGCCTATGAAACCAAACAAATCAATATTAGACCATCATATGAATGGAAACCAACACGACATTCATAGATCAACTGTCAAAATTAGATCTATGAGCTGATAAATTGAAGCAAATCCCAGAAGTATTCACAAACCATCAAAAGCAATAGTACTATTTGAAAAACACTCGTATATGTAATAAAATTTGAAGTACTTACTCATCAAAAGAGTCGTATCCACTATGATTGCCTTGCATTTGTCTCATAAAGTGTTCGAACTACTCAAAGCGTCCTTCATATGATTGAATTATCCTTTTCAGTGATGCTACCTCTTCTTTAAGGACCTTAACCTTTTCATCATGTGCTTGTGATCGAGCTGTAGAATTGAATGCAGAAGACAGCTTTGGACCAACCCCGAAACCTTTCAAATACCCTGACCGCTTCCCAAGGACTTGAATAGTAATTTGCTCCTGTGTCAGTGGGATTGCTCCAGGCTGTGAAGCTTCCTCACGAAGTTGGTCCATCTTTTCTTGTTAGTGTTAAAAAAAGGAAAAAAAATAATTTAGATAAGCAATTATCCTATTTTACAAGTACACTAACTAGTTAAGCATTATATAGGAATATGAATAACACATATAGTAAAGGTATACTTACATATAACACCCCACAAACTGGTTCAATCTAATCTGTTACTCCAATGTGAGGTCTTGTAAAAATCTACAATGTGAGGCTTCTTCCCATTTTCAATTCCCTGCGTGAAACACATAAAATGCAAGCTTAGTAATATTATTAATAAAAAAAATGCAGCATTTACTAATAGCTTAAAACAAAAAATATGTTATCTCAATTGAGATTGCTGCTGAAAATGATCTTGAACCCATGGTTTGATTATAGGGTAACTTTTTCCTGTTGGCTATATTTCTTTTTGACCGTTTCTATAATGCAATAAAAATATTAACTTACAAAATCAGTATCCAAGCTTGCGTTATTCATATTCAAACATCCATGGATTTGTAGTACAATTAGAAGAAACATCCATGACTGTTAAGTCAATTACCTTGTATGTGTCACCAAGAAACACTTCATCAATCATGTACCTCTAATCTTCTTGGCTCACCCCAATAAATGGCCTACTATAAGGATCTGTACCTTCTTTCACCAACTCTTTGTAATGTTGATTCATATGATATCGCCAGCCTTTGAACAAATGTGTGGACTTTGTGTCAATAATTTCTTGTGGAAGTGGGCTCTCATCATATCCTTCAATCTCAAACTTATCCTATCCCAATTAAACACAAAATGAAAATTAAACATGATATATATTAACTACTTCAATCTCAACAACTATAAAAGTTAAATTACCCGCAAGGATTGTACGATAGCTACTCTAATGGCTCGTGGAACGTCCTTCCAATTTTTTGTTCCTTGCAATGGGGCTTGCAATCGAATTTGTGCCCTCAATTCATTAGCCACCTTAGTGGCATTAAGCCCCAAAAATTTTCTCCACTCAATAGAAACTCCAACAAAAAGCTTCTTGCCACCATGTTTGGTGATAAGTCTACTAGGGTTCTTACCCCTCGTTGGACCTCGTACTCGCTTCACTGGTGAACCTATATTATAAACACAAAATGAAACACTATTATTTCTTTCAATCCATATGCTATAAACAATGTAATGTCCACACTTTACAAGAATAAGGACAATTAAAGAATTGCTTATAGGCTGCTGCTATAAGTTGCTGCTATATATACACTTTGATGGCTTATATAGGCTGTTTATAAGCTGCTGCTATATAGGAAAATTGTTAGTACTATTTATAGGCTGTTGCTATATAGGTTACTGTTGCTGTATATACAGATAGCAGATTTTAAGAACTCTCTTTAAATAGCATATGTGAATGAAGATTACTATGTATCATGGAATGTATATAGGTTGCTGTTGCTGTTGCTGCTACTACTGCTATATAGGTTGCTGTAGATTTTAAGAACTCCCAAGTTTAATGCATCATGGAATGTATATGCCTGTAGATTTTAAGAACTCTCAAGTTGAATGCATTATGGAATGTATATGCCTTTATTCAAGCTTGCAATTATTTTATGTTCATGATTATAAGATTACTATGTCTACAATAATATGATTTCTTCTCTCTTTTTAAAGAAGCCAACCTTCAATTCAATTCACCATGCATACTTCACTAACATTATAAGTTTTTGTTTGTACCCCACTGAGTTGAAAAAAGAAAATGAGCTTTTAATCACTAACAAATTTTCAATCATAATCACTCCAAAAAGAGTAAGCATGTAGTAACTATGCAACATTGATTACAATTTCAGGAGCAAGAATCAAATTGTTCTATGCAAAGGATGAAACACTTACCAATATCAGCTGTTTGCAAAGATGGAGATGCATCCACAAGAGATAGATCTGCAGATGCATCCACAGGAGATGAAGCTGTTGACATGTGAGCTGGGACCTCAATTGAGGTTGCCTCTCTGACACTGAAGTCGTCAACCTCCTCTTATTGGCTTGCCTAGGTGGCATATGTGTAGTCTTTGTATGTAACAAATGAATTGTAAGCAATGCATTAATAAAGATTTAAAATGCATGACAATTCATGAAATTGTAAGATAACCTAACAGTCTAATATTAGAACTACATTTCAAGTAATGAAATTATCAACAAAAAAATTCATTACAATTTCAATCATAACTAAACGTGACTTCATTAACAAGTGCATGCCATTACAATCAAGGACATTACAATGAAAATGACTTCATAATGTAAAAAGGAAAGGACATTACAATCAAGGCTCTATATCATGATCTGCATCTGAGTTACTATGACTATGAAGTTCATCTTCATCATCACTAGGATCATTTGAATGTTGATCATTATCATCACAGATTAAATCATATCTGTTTGAACCCTCTACATATACACCTCTACCAGATTGCAGAACCACTGGACTTGGAATAATATCAGGTGCGATATCAGTCCTACGTAAAGTGTAGCTAATGGAATCTACAATGGTGATTTGGACAATTTTAGTGGTCTCGAAATAGGCAATTCCTTATCATTGGGATCTACATCCTCAAGCTCCGGCACATTCCATATTCCTCAACGTTGAAATCGCTCTATGACTTTCCAATGTTCACCTAATTTGGTATCATTCACATAAAAAACTTTTTGCACCTGACTTGGCAAGACAAATGGGTCATTTTGATACCAACGGCTTCTTACATCAATGGTTGTCAAATGAGTTTCAGTGCGAAATGTTCTATTACTACTAGTGTTAAATCATTCGCATTGAAACAACACAACTCGATGCCCGAACATGTATGTCATTTCCCAAACTTTAGTCAACTAACCATAGAAATCAATTGACATACTGTGATGATCCCCTTGAACAACCAACCCGCTATTTTGAATTTTATGACGATTGTCTCGCTCTTTCATATGGAATCGAATGCCATTACAAATACAACCTGAATAAATATTCACTACTGGACCAGGTCTATTAGCTAATGGCTACAACCCATCAGTTGCTTCCGATTATCCTTGAGCTCATAATTGATTTATTTACATGAACATATGACAAGGATGCATGATGTTAATATCAATCTAGGAACAGTGAATTATGTTTATGATGTTTATTACATATTATCTATATATCTTACCCGTTCTTTGAACCACCTAGGAAATTCTTCTTGTTGTCGTCTTGTAATGTCATGTACATTTGCATTTTGTAACTGATTCTTGTGTTCTCTTCTTGATAAAAGAATGTGAATAATTAGTACTTGAGTGTGATCATAATGAAAAAGCATTTTGCATATACTTAACTAAATGAGAACATACTCTTGATATTCATCAATTTCAGGACTATTGTACAAGATAAACCAATGTGCCACTTTTCTTTCTTTCTCAGATATGTCAACTGCCCTTTGAGTTAGCCCAAAAGTACAGACTTTTTGTGAAAAAACTAAATGCCCTGAGTCAACATCACAACCATCTTCATTTCTTTCCTCTCTGTTAAATACGGCTTCAATCCCACCAAGATACATAGAGCATAAAGTGAGGCATTTTTTGACAATGTAAGCTTATGCAATTGAACCTTTTGGGCGAGCTTGATTTGCTACATACCATTTCAAAATCCCGAGTAATCTTCAAGAAATAACAAGAAATTATTATATAAACCACATATATGGTAATATAATATTAAAAAAATATAATTTCAAAGTAAACACATAAAAATACCTTTCAATAGGGTACATCCATCGATATTGCACTGGTCCTCCAAGAATGGCTTCGCGAGGCAAGTGAATAGCTAAGTGAACCATCACATCAAAGAATGCAGGTGGAAATTTTTTTTCTAACTTGCAAAGTATGAGTACTATGCTCTCTTGTAATTTCTCCAAATCATTCACCCTCACTGTTTTTTAACATAACTGTTGAAAGTAATTTCCCAACTCAAACAATGCAATAGAAATGTCCTTGTTAAGATACCCATGCATTCCAATAGGAAGTCGTTGTATAAGGACATAGCAATCATGACTTTTCAAACTGGATAACTTGCTTCCCTTAGTGCTTACACACCTAGAGATGTTTGCTGCATCAGGATACCTAATCGATTTTAAGAACTCACAAAAACCTTGTCTTTCCTTTAGGGAAAATGTGTACAATGCAATGGTCTTTTCAAAGGACCCATCCGCGCACCTCTTTAAGTGCAAATCTTTCCTAATTTTCATATCCGCTAAGTCTATGCGTGCTTTTTCTGTGCTCTTGTTCTTTTCATCAATGCTCAACAAAGTCCCAATCAATTTATCATATATGTTCTTCTCTATGTGCATGACATGAAGGTTATGTTGTAACTTGAGTGTCTTCCAGTAAGGCAGTTCAAAAAATATGCTTTTCTTTGTCCAATTCAGGATGGTATTTTTATCCCTTTTTCTTTTTTGGTTGCTTGGATGCTTCCCAAATGGTTTAAATGTTCTTGAATCTAATTGATCTCATATTTGTTCCCCTACCAACTCCAAAGGTCTTGCTCGATCATCTAGTTTACCATTAAGGGGCTTACTTTTTCGCCAAGGATGGTCTTCAGGTAAGTATCAGCGAGCACCAATGTATCCTATCTTACTTCTTAACCGTTGTGATGATGCATTCGCATTACAGTTGGGACAAGCCAAATATCCTTTTGTACTCCACCCTGACAAGTTACTATATGCAGGAAAGTCATTAATAGTCCGTATAACAGTTGCATGCATTTGAAAACTTGCCCCAGTTGAGGCATCATAAGTAACTACACCATCTTCCGATAACTCCTTCAACTCGTCAATTAATGGCCTCAAGTAAACATCAATATCTCTCCCCGGTGCTTGTGGTCCAGGAATAAGCAATGACATCATGGAAAATGGTTGTTTCATACACTTCCACGATGGTAGGTTATAAGGCATAACTACCACAGGCCACATACTATATAAGTTGCTCATATTTCCAAAAGGGTTGAAACCATCGGTGGCCAACCCAAACCTCACATTACCTGGTTCTTGGAAAAACATAGTATGTTGCCTATCAAAATCCTTCCACGCCTCCTCATCGGCTAGATGCCTTAATATGCCATCATCAACATGTTTTTCTTTATGCCATCTCATATCTCCAGCTGTTTTTCTCAACATATATAATCTTTGCAACCTTGGTGTTAACGGGAAATATCTCAAAATTTTATGAAGTATCTTCTCACTTTTGCCATCATTCAGTTTGAATCTAGGTTCCTTACAAATCAGACAATTTTCTAAATTTGAATTTTCCTTCCAAAAAATAGCACAATCATAATTACATGCATGAGTAGGCACATATCCTAAACCCAAGTCACGTAAAAATTTCTTCACTTCATAAAGGGTCCATGGAACCTTTTGATCACTTTCTAGTAAAAGGTCTTTCAACACACCCAACAACATGTCAAAAGACTTATTGCTCCACTTGTTTAACACTTTCATATGAAGCATCTTAATGACAAACGATAACAAAGTAAACTTCTAATAGCCAAGGTATAATGGACGCCGAGCATCCTCTACCAATTTATCAAGGTTTCGTGCATCCTCTCTTTGCTCATTATCATGCCATCCATCCTCTTCATCATCATCAAAAATATTCACCATGTGACGGTCTTCTAACATATCATACAATTCATCTTCAACGTCAAGGCATTCATTGGTTGTCCCTTCATCACCAACACCTTCAATGTCATTGTCATTATTCCACACACGAGGTTGATTTACGGAAACAGTTTCCCCATGGTGCATCCAAGTCTTGTATGAAAGCGATATCCCTTTTCAGATCAAATGATATTCCACATCCTTAAAGGTATGATGTTCAAATTTTAGGCAATCCATACACGGACAACGAATTCTATTATCTAGGTCAACATTTGTCATTGCAAATTGGAGAAATGACTTAACATACTCTGAACTCAATCTATTTCTACTTGACATCCAACTCTTGTCCATATTTGGTGACCTACAAAGTGAAGATTAAGTTAGGCGAATAAACCAAGAACCAATTAACTAAATATGAATTAAATATGAATTTTATTCCTATTTTAGAGGCTAATTTTTTTATAAGGTGAAAAAGTTATTTATACGATTGAGGCAAGAATAAAAATCTCACATTCTTTCCTGTATTATTCAACTATAATAGTTATTGATTCCATTATGGTTGTTTTCGTATTGAATAAGCATGATATTGAATATTGCTACTGTTGCTGCCAAGAAAAGAAGAGAAATAGATTAAGAACTAATAAGAAGCTGCTGCTGCAGACAATGCACAAAGAACCAACATGAAGATGCTGCCACCACAATGCTGCTACAACTGCTGCTGCCACAATGCTCACACTGGAAGCATGATTCTGTACCACAAATAGCGAGATAAAGTATGATTCTAACAAATAGCAGGACAAATAGCAGCAGGAGGACCTCACCCAAAAACAAGACCACTAACACTCGGACCTCACCCAAAAACAAGACCACTAACACTCGGACCTCAGACTCAACACAAACAGTAACAGCCTCACCAAGCAAATGTAGACTGAAATTTGCCTTAAACATAGACTAAGAGCCAAACAAACAGATAGTAGTAGACTATAACTTGTTGATGCTACTGTAGACTTTAACGAATGTAGGGCAGCAAACAAACATCAGTATATTTTAACATATACACCAACAGGACAGCCAAACAACCTCAACCAGTGCAGACTTTAACTGGACAATATTGACACAGGTTAAGTTGAAAGTTCTTCTCTCTCTCTATATATATATATATATTATACATATATGTTTTACTATTTAAATCAATCATACTTCTGGTTCATGTTTTCTTAGTAAAAATTTGTATTTCCTAATGCAAATGGTTTGATTTATTTTGAAGATCTATTGGAGGACACATCACTGTCCTCTAGTTTAAATATTCTAGAAAAGGATTATGCCGATCCAACTTGTAACAAGGGTGAACTACATGAGAGGGTGTTTTGTAATGTTTGGTTTATTGTAATGAGATGAAATTAAATAATCATTCCATTATGCAACCTAACTAAAAATAAATTGTAAAGTTCAATACTTTTCCTACATTTTAACTTAATTTTCTTAGCAAATAAACATTGGGATTGTAATGTCTGCTTACAAAATAATGATTTTTAGAGCAGATCACATTAATTCATGACTATAATGATTTAATAAATAAACAAACAAAACAATTGACTATGTTCTATTGCAAACCCAGAGAAAAATTTACAAAATCTCATAGAAGAAACATATAACATCAAATTCAACCCTTTAACTCCTCTAAAGTTTTGGTTATACATTCTTTCCAATCAAATAGTTCAGGGATTATATATCACAGAATTAATAGTCCAATTGATTACAATCCCCTTTTCTCCAGTCCATCTAGACAAACACGAACTAAATGTGTCTATTAACAAAGCTAACTATGCATTTTGCCTCACAAAGTAGATGGATGTTATGTGATTATTTTTAAATGTCTAGCAGTGATTTGTACGTAGGTCAAATTGCAGTGATTTAATTTTAAATTTTATTTCAATTTGATCCAATTGATAACGAGTTAATTAGAATTAGAAGGATCAAAATGACATAAGGATATCCCACCGCAGGCCCAATTAAAATCAAGATAAATCCCTGTTTGGATTAATTCCAAACAATTATTTGCACTTAGGAGATTTTGAACGTAAAACCATTAAAAAGAGTACACTCCTAAGTCCAGATTTTGACCATGAGGCTAACCTCGAGCTCTTTGTTCATCCAATTCAAGACAACAACTGATACATTTATATGCAATAGTAACAACTTTGTTCATCTAATACATGGTAGCTTTACAATTCCTTGGAGCACACAGTAATATTCCAAAACCTAGTGTATCTTATTACTGAACTATATATCTTAGTAGCATCCATTAGAATTGAATTTTTACAAGGTATAATAAACAAGAATAGTTTTTATGCCAAATTAAAATAATTTTAATCTACCTCTTATTTGCAAAACAAATGTGACATTTGCGGTTTTCTAAAATTTATTATTACCAAATTCTAAAACCAATTCAGCTTAGGTAAACAAAATAAAAATGAAAAGAAATTAATTCAACTTGGACTATATCTTGTACAAAGTGAATATACAATCATAATTTTATTTTTTTTGTCAACAAAACAAAAACTTTATTGATGAAAATACAATGTAAAATAAAATATTGAGATATACCAAAAAAGAGCAGTGTGTGGAGCATCATAACAATAATTTTATTAATCACACTGGAGCAAATTATGGTATGAGTAATGCTAAGGCTACATTTGGATTTAGAATTCGAAAAGAGATTTATAGACAGAAAGAAAAGGGAATAGAATACAAAAATTGAACAGATATTTTATTTACGCGTTCCATATCTGTATGTTTCAGAAGTATGAGCCAGATATATCACACGTGTTGGATTGGATGGAGTTAGAGGTAGACGAGGATGCCTCGTATAAGGAGAGACCGGTTAGAGTTTTAGATACTCGAGACCAAGTCTTACGAGGCAAGACGATTCCTTTGGTAAAAGTGTTGTGGCGACACCATGGGGTTGAGGAAGCCACTTGGGAGCGTGAGGCGGAAGTCCATGTGAAGTATTCGGACCAGTTTCTATTTGATTACATATTAAAAACTTTGTTATGTTAATGAATTATAAACATTGCATATGTTTTGGAAATGTGAATTGTATATTTAGTGTTGAAAACTCATTTATCATGTTGATGGGAATGGATGACTGGTGGATGAGTCATGGTAATGAATTGGAATTATTACCATTGCTGTAATTGGTTAAAACATGGTTTTAATGAGTAATTTAGAATTTCAGGGACGAAATTCCTAAAGGAGGGGAAGATTATAGCGATTCTGGTTTGGAACCGACCAGTTTGATGTTTTGGATCCGGGTTTTGTTGTCATATATAGTTATTCATTTCTTGTTTCCCATTGTCTCTCTTTGAGTTTATCTTTTAGGATGTGTTGATTGTGTTTGGAACAGGTCGGTAGCTTGTTTTTCAAACTTTTGTTGCTCAGAATTTTGTTCCTTTCACTCGAGCGTCACTTCTTGCGCTCGAGCGGTCTTTGTGAACTCTTAATACTTTTGCAAGTCTGCAAAAGTACTGGGAAGTGGTATTCTACGCTCAAGCGATGCTTCTTACGCTCGAGTGGTGTCGGCTCGAGCGACCAATGTTGAGCTCGAGCGATTGTCTGCTGTCTGTAAAACTTCTGGGAGTTCGTATTTTGCGCTCAAGTGGTCACATCTTTTGTGTCTGGACGCTCGAGCGACACTTCTTGTGCTCGAGGGGTCTGTGCGTATCTCAGTCCGTAAAAGTCACTTTTTACATCACTTTTTTCATCTTTCTCTCTCTCTAAAACTCATCTATTTCACTTGAATCCACCTAGATCCATCGATCTTTGTCCTCGTGTGCTTTTGTTAAAAAGATAGAGCTTGATGAGGGCTTCGTTCTAGTCGGAGCCAAGTTGATTTTCGGCGTGTTTGAGTTTCTTACACTTCCTCTCTCGTCTTCTAAAACTTGAGGTAGGGATTCTTCGCACCTTCTATGAGTTTTAACTTAGTTATTTGTGATTTCTAAACAACATTGTGATTTTGGAGGTTTTTGGAAAAAAAACCTAGGGTTTTGGTAAAATCAAAAGAGGGGTTTTTCAAATGGATCCTTGAAAATAATTATGATGTTGGTAAAAATATTGAGTTGGGAAGAAATGGTTGATTTTGAGACTTGGGTTGATTTTGGAGAGAAAATGAATTTTGCCCTAAATGCCTCAAATATTGATTTTATATAAATAATGAAATTGATATTGAAATTGTGAAATTGGATTGATATTGATGAGGATGGTGGAGTTGGATATATATTATCACCCACCTCTTGAAATTTAGAAATGTATATCTGTTGAGAAATATCTGTTTTGGGCTATCGATGGAGGATAGCTATGATTGTTGCTATGATTGTTGTAAAAATTGCATGAGAATTAGGGGAATTGAAACTATTTTCTCATTCATTTGCATCGATCATTATTTCACATTTATACATTTCATATACATATTGTTTTGAGAAAATGAGTGAATCTGGAAAGGAGTTGTTGTTGCTTCAAATAAGTTAGCCTTTGTGTCAAGGGTGAAAGTCTTGAAAATCGTGCATATACATAGGTGCCGATCCCGCGAGCAAATTTTTTGTGAAATAGCAATAATAGTGCTTGTATAGCCTACGTTTACATGTGTCTCGGTTTATGGTTTCCTCCGGACGAAATTTTCAGAAAAAAGTTGTATTGTTTGAAATCCCAAAGCATGATTCATTGTCCTATATTTTTATTCCAAAGGAAAAGATTTATGTTATTATTATGGCATTGCATACTTTTGGAAAGAGATACAAAAATGTTTTCGCATGAGCATTGCATATGCATCCACTTTATAGCTTTGTTAAGATTCATATACTGTGTTGGATTATTTCTACTGGGCTTTGGCTCACCCTATGTGGGAAAAGTTTTCAAGTGTTGATGATATGCCTCCGCCAAGGCAATAGCTTGGCAGGACTTAGAATGAGAGCTTCTCTTGTGCATTTACTATATTTGCTTTGTACAAGCCAAGAGCTTTAACTGTATTGGACTTAAGTCCACTTTTGTTGTAACCAAGAATTGTCTTGGAAAGTTGTAAGCCTTTAGGGCAACTATTTATCTATTTTACTTTCTCATCTTATTTCTTATTGTACATATGTTATAGATTCATGGCTAGACTTATGAATTTATATCTGCATATGTCACCTTTTGTACAAGTGATTAGGATAAACGAAAAATAATTATTTCATCATATGTTGTTATGAAATTTATATTGTGGATGGTTTATAGCAATTATTTCAGAGCATTGTAACTAGAGACTGAATGGTGGTGTAATAGATGTGTTACGGTGTATGTTAAGGATATATAAATCAAAAAGTCTAGGCGCACAGATGATCGAACACAGAAATTGTGCATCCGATCGTCCAGTTGGGCGACTTCCCGGACGATCGGCCAGAGCTTGTCGATTGCGGCTATCATGGTGTTGACCACGGCTATCATAGTGTCTTCTAGGTGTTCGAGCGTTTGGCTGAATGATCGCCCAGTGGAACAGTTTCTGTGTTTGGTCTCTATGTGCATTGCATTACTATATATAAATATATATAAATAATGGATAACATATATAAGTAATATAAAAAGTACAATGGGTCCCACCTCATAGTCACCTAAACACATAAGCACACCACATAAGCACCTTGTCACATAGAGCACATACGAACCACCCCTCTAAGATATCAACATGTTCCATGGCGCTCAAAGATTCCCAAGTGAAAAAAGCATTGATCAAGTACCCTTCCAAAAGGACTTACATGAGTGGAAAAAATGCAAGTTGTATCCTAGAAGTTTGATCCCATACCCACATAGTTACCTAAACACATACTCATGTTAAGCAATAGACATTCTTTCCTAGCATGGCAACCCATTATGGCGCTAGCCACTTCCCACGAGCTCAAGGTATTCAAACCTGGTTGGCTCCAATACCAATTTGTAAACCCCCGAATTACTAATAATAAAACATTACTTATAATATAATTAATTCTACACCATTCTTCGCCAACCAACAACATTAATCCAACACCCTCTTTCTCATTAAACTACAACCTCAAGATAACAAATGTCATGTTCAACTTTTAGTTACATCGACATTAACATAGTTCAAGAAGTTAGAGGAGATGATACAAAAATGTCCTATTGGCTTACAAATATCAAGGTCACGCCTTGTTACAACAAAATGGACTCATAGTCCCAAAACATGTATGCTTGGAGCTTCCACAAAATATATTCATGAGCTTTGCGCTCCAACCAATACAAAACTTGCACTTCCTTCTCATTGGGGCAGTGTGGCACATTACGAAGTCCTAAAATGTTAGATAGGAATGAGTTAGATGCTCAATAGAAAAACTTTTAACAAGTATTTAGTTATTCAAAGACCCATATGGTGTCATCACAACCAAACCTTATTTAGTTTAACTAAAAATATTACTTTAAAGGAGAAAGTGAGAACCCACAATTTCTGCCAATTTGATAAATTTAACACTGGGGGTAAATACGCTATGAAGTCCTTTAAGAGAGTCCCAATACATACATATATATAGGTTTACATAAAAAAATATCCCCACATTAGCTGGCTATTTATACGGCGGGAAATAGGCACCCCAAATCATCTATTTTTCCACTTTTACCGACTATAATATGGCAAGGCCAGTGGACACCCAAAAATATTTCCCCACATTCGTCCGACGATATAGCGATTCTCATTTAGACCCAACCCGTTGATGTTTTGAATCTGAGTTTCATTATCTTATATAATTTTTCATGTCTTATTTCTCTTTATTCCTCATTGAGTTTGGTTATTAAAATGTCTTGGTTGCGTTCGGAACAAGTCGGGAGTTAGTTTTTCAAAATGGTTCATGCCTCTTCGCTCAAGCGACAATTCTTGCACTCAAACTATTTTTGAGAATTCTTAGTACTTTTACAGGACTGTAAAGATACTGGGAGTTGGCATTCTACGCTCGAGCGGTGTTGGCTCAAGCAGTCCTTCTTGAGCTCAAGCTATGGTCCTCTGTCCGTAAAACTTCTGGGATTTTGTATTCTTCGCTCAAGTGATAAACTTTTTTGTTCGAGTGGTCTCACTTATTTTGTTTGGTCACTCAAGTGACATTTCCTTTGCTCGAGTGGTTTGCGTGTATATCAGTCTATAAAAGTCACTTTTTGAGTCATTTTTTCATATCTCTCTCTCTCTAAACATTCTAAAAACCCTAGTTCTAAGATTCTCTCTCTAAAACTAACCTTTTCTCTACAAATATACTCTCATCCATTGATTTCTCAGCCTTAGTCCACTTGTTAAAAAGGTAGAGCTCATCTAGAGCTTCATTCTAATCAGAACAAAGTTGGGTTTCTGTGTTTTTGAAGTTTCTCCATTCTCTCTTGTCTTCTAAGCTTGAGGTAGGGATTCTCCGCACTTTTTTTATGATTTTTAACTTAGTTATTTGCTATTTCTAAAATAATATTGTGATTTGGAGATTTTTGAACAAACCTAGGGTTTTGGTTTAAAAATCAAAATGAGGTTTTTAAATGGTTGTGGGATTGGAAATGAGGTGGAGTTGGGATAAAATGGTTGGTTTTGATACTTGGGATTGATTGTGGAAGAAAATGGGATTTTTTCCCTAAATACCTGAAAGGTTGATTTTGTATAAATAATTGGAATTGATGTTGGAAATATGAAGTTGGGTTGATATTGATGAGGATGGTGGAGTTGGGTATGTATTACCACTCACATCTTAGAATTTGGAAAGTTTATCTTTATGAAAATTATTTATCTATTTAGAGATATCTGTTTTGGGCTATCGGTGGAGAATAACTATGATTGTTGTGGAAATTGTATGAGAATTAGGAGAATTGAAATTATTTTCTCATCCATTGCATTGAGCATTGTTGCATATTTAACACATTGAAAATGTTGTTGTTTTTAGAAAAATGGATAAATACCTGGGTGAATTTGAGTAGGAGTGTAGTTGTGGTATTAAGTTGGCCTGTGTATCATTGGTGAAAGGCTAAAAACCCACGTGGTTAGGTGTTGAGCCTTCCGGTTAATACAAGTAAAAATGAAAATTTGGTAATGCTTGTAGCCTACTTGTAGACACACCCTAGAGATTCACAGGGTTGTATTTATTACCCTGTTTTCTATTGTAAAGGAAGTGATATCATGAATTGAGATATAAATTTGGCATTGCACAGTTTTGGAAAGAAAAATGAAAATGTTTTGGCACAAGCATTTCATATGCATTCACTTTATATCTTTGTTAAGATTCATAAACTGTGTTGTAGTATCTTTACTGGGCTTTGACTCACACTATGTGGGAAAACCATTTTTAGGTGCTGATGATATGCCTTTGCCAAGACAATAGCTTGGGAGGACATGGAGCTGAAGGCTTCCTTTCGTGTATCGTTGTATTCATTTTGTACAAGCCATGAGCTTAAGCTGTATTGGATTTAAATCCATTTTGATTGTGACCAAGCATTGCCTTGGAAAGATGTAGCCAATAGGGCACTATTATATATGTTTAATTCTTACTTCATATCTTTTGTTTATAACACATGCTATAGATTCAGAGTTAGGGCTTATGAATATATAACTGCATGTGTTATCTTTTGTACTATGGAATCATATGAAATGGAAGAGACATTGTATTTAGAATGGTATGATTATTTATTAATATTGCGGATGGTTTTATTGTAATTATTTTCGGGACGTTACAGATGATAAGCTCAAGACATGGCAATTGGGCACCTAAACTTCCCCGCGCGGGTATTAACCATACACAACGTTTTTCCAAAACCGACTCTCTACCCAAACTCACATGCTATTTACCTCCCCCTTAATAATCTTTCCAAAGCTTCCGAGTATTCATACATTCATTAGAATAAAAGTATTCTTTCACCATCCAAGCAATTGGGGCAAATATAAATGACAATATCCAATATCTCAAGAACATTCCAAATTCACAATTCTCCATTCAAATACCACTTTAATATCATAAACCAATCATCAATTTAAAGAATTAAGGGTTAATTTCATTTTTATTACATTATTTCTAAAACTCTAAAATTATGGGTTTTTTTTTTAAAAAATAAAATTCGAGGCTTTGGCCCCTCCAACATATATCATATTAATTTTCATTAAAAACTTCCATAATGCATGGCTAAAAGTAGAAATCTTAAGAAAATTGTAGGGAAAATACTATTTTTGTAAGAAAAACTTCAATTCATAAACTCAAACATTCATTAACTCATCAATGTCATGGCAACACTACATAATCATCTCCAAATTAAAGAGATACAAGGTTAAAAGTAGTTCTACCTCAAGAATCAAGACAAAGAAGCTAGGTTTTTTAAGAACTCTTTGTAAAATCCAAGTCCAATCAATAGAATCTAAGATCTCTAAACTTCAATTTTTGGAAGAGCTTTTAGCTTGAATCTTAGTGTGATGAGACATTTCTAGAGAGAAATAGCTAGGGTTTTCGGAGCTAGAGAGAGAGAGAGAGAGAGAGAGAGAGAGAGAAAAAGAAAAAGAAAAAGTGAGGAAAATGATCTAAAAGTCACTTTTTAAGTGGCTGATATCGCGGAAACGGCTCGAGCGATCTTTTCAATGCTCAAGTGGTGAATGAAACCTCTTAGTATCTTTGCAAGCAAAACGAGATATTGGGAACCCCTCATCTTTGCTTGAGCGACCACTTGTTCGCTCCATTGGTACTTTGACCTACAAAACAAACTATTGAGAGCACCTCAGCTCTGCTTGAGCTGTATTTTCACTACTCAGCAGTCACCTTAAACGAATTGTCACAATCTCTTCCCCTTAAGGAATTTCGCCCTTGAAATAACTTCAATCCTCAATACAACATCAACAATATGATACCAATACAATAATAACCAATTCCAAACGGTCCCCAAATAGCGAACGAACAACTTCTAATAGCAATATAAAGAAAATATAAGAGGAATAATACATCACATCCGGTTTACTCCATATCAAAGGAAAAGCAATTCAAGTGAAAACGTTACATATTTTGAAATAAATCTGGGTATTTCTCGTGGGCCTTAGCCTCACGCTCCCAAGTTGCTTCCTCAATGTCGTGATGATGCTACAACATTTTAACTAATGGAATGGTCTTACCCTTTAATACTTTTTCTCAAGTGTCTAGGACTTGAACCGGTCTCTCTGCATAAGAGGCATCCTCATCAACCTCAAGATTTGTCCAATCTAACACATGGAAAGGATCGGGCCCATACTTACAGAGCACTGGCACGTAGAACACGTTATGCACTCTGGAGAGTTGTGGTGGTAAAGCAAGATGATAAACAACTTCTTCTATCCATTCTATGATGTCAAAAGGACCGATAAATCGAGGAGATAATTTCCCGCTTCAAACAAACCTCGTCAATCCCTTTTTAGGTGAGATTTTTAGAAATACATGATCTCCTACCTAAAAGGACAACGGTCTCTGCCTACGATTGGCATAACTTTTTTGATGGCTTTGAGCCATAACTAATCTCTTCCGAATGAGAGCCACCCTCTCGGTGGTCTCACGAACCAACTCGGGCCTAAGCATATGTGAATCCCTTACCTTGGCCCAACAAACCGGTGATCTACAAGGATACCCGTAAGGAGCTTCGAAAGGTGCCATCTTAATGCTAGCCTGATAACTATTATAGTAAGCAAACTCGACTAAATGTAAATGTTTCTCCCAAGGCCTTTTGAAGTCTAACAGACAAGCTTTTAACATGTCTTCTAAAATTTGAATGGTGCGCTTGGATTGTCCATTGGTTTGAGGGTGGTAGGGGGTACTAAAGTTCAGTTGAGTATCCAAGGCACTCTAAAGATTCTGCCAGAATCGAGAAGTCACGCAAGGGTCTCTTTCAGATACTATACTCATCGAAACTCCATCGAGTTGAATAATTTCATAGATGTAAAGTTCAGCTAAATATTCAACAGAATCCCCCACACTCATGGCAAGAAAATAGGCTGACATGGTGAGTCGATCTACAATCACCCATATCGCATCATTACCCTTTTGCGTTTTAGGAATACCCATAACAACGTCCATGTTGACATGTTCCCATTTCCACTCGGTAATAGGTAAAGGTTGCAATAATCCCGCAGGTTTTTGATTTTCGGCCTTGATTTATAGATAGGTTACCTAGACACAAATGAGGCTACATTCTTCTTCATACCCCTCTACCAAAACTGACGACTAAGGTCATGTAATATTTTTGTGCCTCCTGGATGTACCACAAGGTGAGAGTAGTGGAATTCCTGAAAGACTTCATCTCTAATAGACTCAGGTACAAAACAACCGGTCAAGATAACAAACACTTGAATCAGCGTAAATATTCAAACACTTCTCCTCATTTCCCTTGGAGATTCCCTCTCAAATAGTCTCCACTTTCGAGTCACCCTGTTGTGCTTCCACTACTCTTGTGACAAGTGTGGGTTGTACAAAAGCGATGAACAAGGTGGCTTGTTCTGTGGACTTGCGAAGTTGCAAGTCAAACTCACTAATGTCCCGCATCATCTTCCATTCCCTCACTGCGAGACTAGTTGAGGCACTTATGAATTTTCTACTCAAGGCATCGACCACTACATTGGCCTTTTTGGGGTGATAGTGCAGCTCAAAGTCGTAATCCTCCATAAATTCCATCCATCTCCGTTGACACAAATTCAAATCTTTCTGAGAAAATAGGTACTTGAGACTCTTATGATTCGAGAATACTTCATACAAATAATGTCTCCAAAGTTTCAAGGAAAAAATGATGGCAGGAAGTTCTAGGTTGTGAGTTAGAAAATTTCTCTCATGAATTTTTAGTTGTCGAGTACCGTATGCCACTACCCTGTCCTCTTGCATCAAAACACACCCAAACCCTTCCTTAGAAGGATCACAATGAACCATATACCCTAAACCACGTTATGGTATAATGATAATAGGAGCGGTAGTCAACCTGAGCTTCAATTCTTGAAGGGGTCTCTCACAAGCTTCACTTCAAACGAATTTTAGCCCCTTACGAGTCAATCTAGTAAAAGGTGATGCTATAAAAGAGAAATTCCTTACAAAGCGATAGTAGTAACTAGTTAGACCCAAGAAACTATAGATTTCACAGGCATTTTTATGTTGATCCCAATTCTGTACAGCCTTAATTTTGGAGGAGTCCACTGTAACCCCATCCTCGGAAACTACATGACCCAAAAACTTCACTTCTGAGAGCCAAAACTCACGCTTTTCAAATTTCACATACAAACAATGTTCCCTAAGAAGTTATAAAATAATATAGAGGTGCTCCTCGTGCTCCTCTTTGGAAGATGAGGAGATAAGAATGTCGTCCACAAAGACGACTACAAACTTGTCAAGAAATTCTTGGAAGACTCGATTCATTAAGTCCATGAATGTAGCAACCAAACGACATTATTAGAAACTCATAACGGCCATATCTGGTACAAAAGGCCATTGTAGGAATATCCTCGTCCCTAACCATAGTTGATGGTAACCTGACCTCAAATCTATCTTCGAAAAGCAACGTAAACCTTTGAGTTGGTCAAAAAGATTGTCTATTCTAGGCAATGGATACTTATTTATTATTGTACTTTATTTAATTTGCAAATAATCTATACACAATCTCAACGAACCATCTTTCTTTTTAGCAAAAAAGGTCAGAGCTCCCCACAACAAAGTGCTAGGGTGTATGAAGCCCTTATCTAGCAACTGTTGCAATTGTTCATTTAGAACAATCAAATCTATGGCAATTGTTCATTTAGAACAATCATTTAGAACAATCAAATCTATGCTAGGGTGCGAACTTATACGGTGACATGGAGATAGGTGTCGTGCTCGGCACCAAATCTATGGTAAACTTAACCTCCTGGTGATATAGTAATTCAGTGAGATCCTCTAGAAAGACGTCTAAATACTTACAAACCACTCTAGGAAATACATCTCGAATCATACCACTCTCATCATCTAAGAAGGTTACAAGGAGAGAGCTAAGTTTACCTCGACCACGTGGGTCATACAATGTTGGCAACAATATTTTGGTTCTATCCCCTAGAAAGGAGAACCAATCACCACCCGACGTGCACATAGTAACTCTCATACGGTAACAGTCGATGACGGAACAGTTAGAGGACAACCAATCTATGCCGAGGATGATATCAAAACCTAACATATCTTATAACATAAAGCTAAAAGGATGTCGACGGTCAGCAATGTCAATCACATACCTACGATATCCCCGATTCAAGACAATCTTATCCTCACCAGGTGACTCTACCATAAACGAAGACTGTAGTTCCATAATTTCTAACCTTAAAATAGATGCGAACACAGATGCTATGAATAAGTGAGATGTCTCGGTATCTACTAACACACTGCCCAAGTATTGAAGATAAAATATATACCTGTCACAAGGGATGGTCTTGTAGACTGCTCATATGTGGTGACGGTATATACCCTTCCTTGTGGCCTCTGCTTTTCTAGGTCACCTCCCGGAACATAGGCCTGCTGCACAGATTGTGTGGATGTGGCCCCGTGCACTACTCTGGATGCCTGGCCTGACTGGACTGGCTGATGAGACTACCTTTGCCCCTGCCCTGTCTGGAAACCTCCTAACTGACGAGATCTCGATACGCTAACTGACCCTGCTCTCTGTGGGCAAAACTTCTCCAAATGCCCTAGCTGACCGCACTAATAACAAGATGGCGCCTGACCTCTATTCTGAGATTGGCTCTAGGAACAATCCGACTGAGACTATGGCTAGCCCTTCTGTCTACACTCTAAAGCTTTATGACCCAACTGGCCACATCGATAACATGCACCATGGGTTTGACCCGTGATCCTGGAACTTCCCCCCATCACAAAACCCGAAGACTTAGTCTGCTGCAGTGGTGACTGAAAAGATAATGAACCCTTAGATTTCTTAGAGGGCTCCAAATCATCCCGTGATTTCAAGTATCCTGACCTCTTCAACTTCTGCCTTGCCTCCTCTACCTCTACCATGATTTTCACATATGCTACGGCCTCCACTAACTAATCGTAATCCCTAATCATGCTACTCATCACCTTCATCAAAATTTTCAGTCTCAATTCCTTCTCGAATTCTAAACATCAGCGCTCTTCCATCGCTACAAGCTCAGGTGTAAAACAGGAAAGACTGGTAAATGTGGCTTCAAACTTAACCCCTGGTATGTCAAACTGTAATAACTCCTTAAACTACCTTATCAACCGCTCCCTAGCAATGGGAGGAAGGAATTTCTCCCAGAAATCTTGTGCAAATGCTTCCTAGGTGTGCTCAATGTAGTTCTTGGCATATTTTCACCACTGCCCAACCTCTTCTTTTAGTTAGCAGATTGCCAATGCCACTCGAAGTTCACCCTCATGGATGTCTAAGATCTCAAAAGATTTGACTATATGCCCTAACCATTCATATGCTTTAATAGGGTCAGGCCCGCCATTGAACTCAGCGGGGTTGGAACGAAAGAATTCATTTTTTAGAAAAGTAGTTCTAGTTTCTCCTTCTACGGTCCTAGCCGCTTGCTCAGCACTCAATATGTCCATGGACTCTCTAAGAGCCCCTGCCATCTCTCGGACCAAAGCTCCCATTGCATCTTAGGCCGGTGAAGCGGCCACGTTGTTTTGACTTACTCATTCTTCTTAAAAAGGGATCTTTGTTTGGACCGGAACATCCTAACCATCCTGACGAGGTCTGCCATGGCCTCTACCACGTCCTAATATCCTATAAGAAAGAGAGATAATTTAAATTCATGAATCACATACCTCATACATAGTCTTACTCGTCACACACGCACTAGCATGAGACCACACATATGTTTAAAATGCATTGAACAAACCACATAAGCACCTTGTCACATAAAGCACATACGAACCACTCCTCTAAGATATCAACATGTTCCACGACGCTCAAAGATTCCTAACCGGAAAAAGCATTGATCAAGTGCCTTTCCAAAAGGACTTAAATAAGTGCAAAGAATGCAAGTCGTATCCTAGAAGTTTGATCCCAAACCCACATAGTCACCCACTAAACATATAATCATGTTAAGCAATTGACATCCTTTCCTAGCATCGCAACCCATTATTGCGCTAGCCACTTCCCACGAGCTCAAGGTATTCAAACCTGGTTGGCTTTGATACCAATTCAAAAACCCCTGCATTATTAATAATAAAAACATTACTCATAACATAATTAATTCTAAACCATTCTTCACCAACCAACAACATTAATCCAAAACCCTCTTTCTCATTAAACTACAACCTTAAGATTACAAACATCATGTTCAACTTTTAGTTTCATCAACATTAACACGGTTCAAGAAGTTAGAGGAGATGATACAAAAAAGCCTTATTGGCTTACAAATATCAAGGCCATGCCGTGTTATAAAAAAATGGAATCCCAGTCCCAAAACGCGTATGCTCAGAGTTTCCACAAAATGCATTCATGAGCTTTTGTGCTCCAACCAATACAAAACTTCCACCTCCTTATTGGGGTGGTGGCACATCACCAAGTTTTGAAATGTTAGATAGCAATGAGCTAGATGCTCAGTAGAAATTTTTTTAACAAAGTATCTAGTTATTCAAAGACCCATATGGTATCATCACAACCAAATCGTATTTAATTCAACTAATAATATTACTTTAAAGGAGAAAGCGAGAACCCATAGGTTCTACAAATTTGATAAATTTAACACTGGGGGTAAATACGCCATGAAATCCCTAAAGAGAATCCTAATACATACATATACATAGGTTTACATCAAAAAATATCCCCACATTTGTTGGCTATTAATATGGCGGGAATGGGCACCAAAAATCATCTTTTTTTTTCCACTTTTACCGACTACAATATCGCAGCACCAGTGGATACCCAAAAATATTTTCTCACATTCGTCTGGCGATAAGATCAAGATAGGGAAATTGGGCACCTGGACTTCCCCACACGAGTGTCAACCGTACACAACACTTTTCCAAAATCGACTCTCTACCCAGACTCACATGCTATTTATCTCCCCCTAAATAATCTTTCCAAAGCTTCCGAATATTGATACATTCATTGGAATAAAAGTAATCTTTTACTATCCAAGCAATTGGGGCAAAGATAAATGACAATATCCAATATCTCATGAACATTCGAAATTCACAATTCTCCATTCAAATACCACTTTAATATCATAAACCAATCATCAATTTAAAGAATTATGGGTTATTTTCATTTTTATTACATCATTTCTAAAACTTTAAAATTAGGGTTTTTTTTATATAAAATTTGGTGCTTTTGTCCCTCCAACATATATCATATTAATTTTCGTCAAAAACTTCCATAATCCATGTCAAAAAGTAGAAATCTTAAGAAAATTGTAGAGAAAATGCTATTTTTGTAAGAAAAACTTTAATTCATAAGCTCAAACATTCATTAACTCATCAATGTCATGGAAACACCACATAATCATCTCGAAATTAAAGAGATATAAGGTTAAAAGTAGTCCTACCTCAAGAATCAAGACAAATAAGCTAGGTTTTTGAAGAACTCTTAGTAAAATCCAAATCCAATTGGTAGAATCCAAGATCTTCTAGTGAACTTCAACTTTTGCAAGAGCTTTTAGCTTGAATCTTAGTGTAATGAGACATTTTCTAGAGAGAAATGGCTAGGGTTTTCGGAGCTAGAGAGAGGGAGAGTGAAAAAAGAAAAAGGAAAAGAAAAAGTAAAGAAAATTATCTAAAAAGTCACTTTTTAAGTGGATGATATCGTGCAGACAGCTTGAGCGATGAATGAAATCAATCAATATCTCTGCCTATAAAATGAGATACTGGGAACCCCCTTATCTTCGCTCGAGTGACCACTTGCTCACTCGAGTGGTACTTCGACCTCCAAAACAAACTATTGAGAGTACCTCATCTCCGCTCGAGCGGTCACTTGTCACACAACAAGTATACAAAGAAGGGGTCACAAATGTCTCTTCGACCCACATAACTTGTTGGGGTCTACAAGACAAGAAAACAAACAACGGTTACCACTCACACCAAAAGACGTCAACTACGTCCTAATCATCAACAAGCACACAAATCACCACCAAGCACTCAACACTCAAACACAGAGGAAAAAAGAAAACCATCCTCACAATAGAACTCCCAGTCAACTTTCATCAAAGAAGAGGACTCACTACGCAACATGGCTCAAAAGACAACATGTCAGCCCAACAAGCCCCAACAATGCTAAACTCTCCTCAAAACAAAAACACGCAGACCCATGACTAGCAATCCAAGCTAACTCACTACACAACCCAACCATGCAAGGCAAAATAATTAACAACACATCCTTGTAAACAAAAATATTTTCTGATTTCCTTTAAAAATATTGGTTTTGTATATAAAATCCTCTAGAAGGTGCTCAAACTTGCACCGCCCACTACCAAAATACATTTTTCGATTTCCATGTAAAACTTAAAAATTCGCAAATAGTTTCTGAAAACATTAAATGTTACTCACAGCACATAATCAACCATATTCTCATGTTTAATTAGATTCAACTTTTATTAAATCAAATAAACGACTCATTGAAATTCCTCATTACAACTTAGATTAAATCTACAACATTCTCAATTTAATAATGCCATCCAAGGCCACCACATAAGGGGTGAAAAAAAAAGTCATTTTTCGAATTATTTTGAATACACCAACTAGTGAACCTCAACCATCACCCAACAGCACCCATCACTCTTATAGTGATGTCGCAGCACAAACACAACATTTCTATAATAATAAGTAATAGAAATAACAAGCATGCTAATAACACAATAAAGCATAAAGGAAAGTTACAATCTATTGGGGTCTCATCCCATCACAATCACCAATCACATGCAGGCACAAAAGCACCCACAAAACTAAAGCTCCAATATGTAACCACAACATAGAGGATTACCATAAGCCCACACACTCATCTACATGTGACTTCAAGCTCACAAGCCCGACCTAGGGCACTCATAACGTTACAACCCTCTCAATTCCAAGCTAACCCTAAAGTGACTATTTGTCAACCAAACTCCAATATCAATCAACCGACCGACCAAACCAACACTACTCTACACTCGACATCAAACACCAACATGTTATCCAGCACCATTCACTCCTAGATCGAATTCCACACACAACCCATCGTATCATTTGAATCACACCACTATTGTTCCCAACACATTACCACTCACGTGCCTATATGGAAAACACACCCCTTTACATCACGAACACAAGATTGATAGGGTCAACGGAAAAACACATAATCCCAGACACACAAAACAACAAGCACATGCTACCCCTTTCCCCGAGAACACAAACATCGCTTTCTCTCAAGGAACACTCTCGTATCTAGCCAATAAGTTCTCATCACCATTACATATCCCACACAACTAGTAGCAATGCCACCCAACACTCATCACAAACTAATTTACAACTACTCGCAACCACTAAGTCTCAACATACCATAACACAAGCTCTACCTTCATCATTAAAAGATACGAGTCTCATACTCCCTCAAAACACTTTCACAATCCACTAGGTAACTCTTACCACCCTCACAAAACTCAAAGTATCACACCACCCCAAAACAAACACACTTAGCACTATACAACTCAATTCTCACTACATTCAAGACTAGTAATAACAACAAACTCTCCCGTCTCTCAACTAATAACTCCAAAAAAATCTAAGGCTCAAAAGGTAACACATGCTCAACCTAAGAAGATAACACAGGTGCACAACAAAATTAAGATTTTCATTTCCCACAACACTTCTCAATACAAGGAAGTTCAAGATTAATTACATACCCACACCAGTTGGGTTCACAACAATAGATATACACATATATACCATCTGTTGGCATAAAGCCCTTCATAAAATAACATAACATTATAACAACTAAGCAATACCACTTCACAACATCACCACCGTCCCCACCTAGACTACAGAGGGCAACGATGCCGAATATGACCCGACTGACCACACCTAGAACATGTATCTATTTTGCGATTGACTCAAAAAAGCTTGAGTCTAATTGGACCTCTCAAAGGACGAGTCTGAAGAAACAAAAGTAGATTAAATAGTGCCTATGCCTGAGATCTCGCTCGTCTCCAATTCTTGCTAGGTCTACTACCTCCCCAAACAGTCATAATTTGCGATATGGCCTCCTCTTCCCCATCCTGACCAACATCAAGAATAACAACTTCTACGTGAGCCATTACCTTTGCAAGTGTGTGATAATCTTAGCAACCTTTCCTTTGATATCATCACACAATCTTCCCTAAAACTCAAGACAATGATGCTCCTCTGTTGCGACCAACTATGGTGCGAACATCACCTCAAACTGTGTCAAAAGAGTATCATCCTGGTGTAACTGAATAAACTGTTTTCTCAATGTTTCTGGAGCAAAAGGAGGAAAATACTTAGCCAAAAAGGCCTCAGTGAAAGCAGCCCAAGTGTGCCCACAGAAATCCTCGTAGACTTCTACCAATAATCGACGTCTCCCTTTAGTTGGAAACCAGCCAAAACTAGCCTCAACTCTTCATCCTCGGCTCTAAGCATATCAACAGTCCTGATAATCTATTCCAACCAATCTTTTGCCTCTAATGGTTTAGGCTCTCCCAAAAAGTCAAGTGGATTGGAGCAGAGAAACTCCTTGGTAAGCTTAAGGGTACGACCATGGTCCCCCTCATTGTGAGCTCGAGCATCCCTTACCACTCTTACAATCTCGCGTGCAACTTCCTCGCCCACAATCGATGTTGCAAAGGCAGGTTCTAACAGAATAACTGTGCTCCTCTCGACTCTTCTACTCACAACACGACCTCTACTCTATCGTGTAAACATCCTATAAGCCAAAAGCAAAACCAAACTTAGTGAACAACACAACAGCCTTCCCTGAGTCACACACACTTACCACCGCCAATATACAAGACATACACTTAGCATAAAATCACACAATCCTATTCACATAAACAGTTAAACATTTAATTACATAATCTAATCAAGTCTAAAAAGATAGCTACTCATCCCGGAACTCTCAAGAAATTCTCATCAGAAACCACGTTAATCAAGCATGTTTTCAAAAAGACCTCAAATCAAGTTCATCAGCTGCCAGAACTATCCATGAAACTTAACCCTAGGCTCATATAAATGCAACACATGGAGTCCTAACACTTATCCTTACTATATGCAAACGTCCTCACAAAACATAATAAACTCATTGTGGTAAAAACCACTTCCCACGAGCCCAGGATGTTCAAACCTGATTAGCTCTGATACTAAGTTGTCACGCCCCATTTTTTTATTAGTTGGATCATCTTACTATATCCATCAACATAATCCAATTCCATTAATAACATGCGGAAACTATACATACATTACAACCATAATTAATTGAAAGTTCTCTTAATTGTACATATATTGAATGCAACATGATTTACATTTAAACAAAATGCCCACAGGCTCACATCTTTACATAAAAATGAAGGGCATAACCCTTTTACAACAAAGGCATTCCGCCAACAGATACATGGCCACGTAGCCAACAATTAAAAAAAATCACCAATCTTGAACCATCTTTCAACTTATACTTGAAAAATAATTAGCAACGTGAATGAACATAAAATCCAGTATAGATCCCAACATGATCCTAAACAATAACAACATACAGATAGCTATGATCATTAATGCACCACGACATACAATATAAGTAATGTGACAATTCATACTAAAATTATACTTATATAGGTACATTTTCCCAAAATCATCATCTTTAACACAACCAAACGTAAAATCTCTTCTTTTCTTTTTGATTTCCATTTTAGTTAAAAAAAACATTTCATCACAACACTTGCTTCTTACTTAAACCTTCCACGTTGATATAAAAGGGTTTCATCTAAACATTTGTTTTTAAAACATATTCGCACATATAATTCATAACCCGGTCTTACATTCCCAAACACTATACACTTATACACACAAATACATCTACTACCTTCCCTGGCCATAGGTCTAAGGGCAAGGAACAACCACAACAATATCTCAAGACATATATATTTCTAAACATTTATAACCAAAAGTAATACATACTTCCATTAGCACAAAAATGCTTTAACGGCCTTACCCGAAGGGGAACGACCCCAAGGTCACACTTTATCGGGCGTAAATTGGAAGAGCGAAGAACTTATCTCAAGGCACCAAGCTTTACCAGCCTAACTGCAAAAAAAAAAAAAAAAAAAAAAAAATGGACCTCAATTCACACCTCATTGGGCGCAAATCGGAAGGAAGAGGAAGCCTCTGTCAAGGTGCCACGCTTTGCCAGCTTAACTAGGGAGAAATGGACCTCCAAACAATATCACAACAAGCTAGATTCATAAATGCAATGCTAGTATAATATATACACACAATCTACTCATCAACAGCAATATGATCCTCCATCGATAACCAATGACAAAAGCTCTAACAGTGAAATACTAAACTCTTACGAATTAAACTCCACAACATGTTCCACAATTCCAAAACATTTTAATGAAATTATTTCATAAATAGCCATTTTTCCTTTTCATTTCACAAAAGTGATATGTACTTCATTTTGTTTTCAAAATCAAACCCATTGTTCCAAATCCTCAACACTTCCAACTCTTAACCAAATTTTCTTTTTCTTTAACAAAGTTTCAAATTGCTATACATAACTCCCTAGCACAACACAACAATAACTAATAAACACATTTAAATCCTCTTTAGCAACCAAAGCACTCATTCATTCACATAACGTATGACTCAACTATTATCCAACTTCACTCATTTTTATAATACTATACCCTTAATAACTAATTAGGGCTTTTTGCCACTATCAACCTAACCACGACTAACCAGTTTACAATTTACCAAAATAACTAAAAACATACAATTTCAACTCCCAAAACTCAAACCCTAAACCTCTTTTCATGCTTTTGGAAAAAAAAACTTTAACAACCTTGCTTTTAAATGTAATAAAAACTACCACATGTCTATCTATTACGAGTATTAAAAAGGAGCAAAATAATCTTTACCTCTCGAAGCGAAGAGGAGAAAGTGAAAAAACCCACGGTAACGAAAACACAATCCACTTAGATTAAATGAAAGCCCTTGACAAGCTCTACATTTTGGTATAACTAGGGGTAGGAAATGGGTAGAAATAGATGAAACCCAAGCCTAAAAGTTTAAAGGACACAAAAATGGCGGAGAGAGAGAGAGAGAGAGAGAGAGAGAGAGAGAGAGAATCAGAAGGAAAAAAAATGAGAAAAAGACCTATCCTCGCAGTTTTATACAAACAGACTGCTTGAGCGAACAAAACACTGCTCGAATGTCAGACACAACATGTTGCTCGGGCGACCAAAACTAGGCTAGAGCGAAGAAACCAAACTCCAAGAAGATCAACTCTGCAGGACAGACCGCTCGAGTGACACCACTCGAACGCAGAATAAAAACTCTTAGAATTTCATACTACAAACCCAGAAACTGGGAGAAACGAAAGACTGCTTAAGTGACAACACACTGCTCAAGCGAACCCTAGAACAGGCAACCAACATTTCCCTAGAGAATATTTCAAAAAGTAAATATGCTCCACTAGCATAAATGATCTTGATGCAGTACATATATGCAATATGCCCAATCCATTTTAAAATCCATTCTGATTTCTCAACAAAAATCCCTTTTCATTTCAATCCTCAAAACCACTTGTTTAGTCAAAACGTTTTCAAATTCAAAACATCTATTTGAAAAAAATCCATTTCCAAAACGAACTTGGTATATTACAATACCAACTAGCAAAAAAATTGCTAAATCAAATGCAAATACATCGCTAAACAACAACCAATACATTGCTAAAACCATTTTCCAAAACATCATTTTCAAAACCAAAGCGACAATAAATAAAATGGGTAAATCTCCAGGACTAGTGTTCATAATAGTGCGCTATACAAACCACTATGCCATTTTACCGGGATTGTCCGAATGGATTGGCACCTATAGCCCAGGTTTTCGGACTTTCACCATGGACACACAGGCCAACTTAATTCTGCTCTAACACCCCCTTACAACTTTACAACTTTATTTACCCTTTCCAATAGCACAATTCATGTGATCCAAAATATTGTTTTCAAAATGATATAAATGTTCTTAAAACATAATACGAGAATTTCCAAAACATTCTTTCCAAACCATACAATTCCTATTCTAAAATCTATTCCAAAACCATGTTACGCACCATGATATGTATGATTTTACAACATTGCAGTTTGCCTAGTCCACATGTAATTTCTAACACACGACAATGCAATCCTCCACCGATAGCCAAAACAGTTATCCATAATGCAATAATTAAAAGATGACAATATATATATATTCTCCAAAAAATTCCAATCCTGTATATTTCTCAACAAACCAAGATTTCCCAAAAGTGTAATAATACTCATTGTTTTCGAAATCCCACAACCATTTCCTTTCCAACCAAACCATTTACCAAAATCAACCCAACTCCCTAAAACAATATATGTTAGGGTTTTTTTCACACATTGGGCCTTTTCTATTTTTAGAAATTTATATGCAATTATGTATACCGAAAATAGCTATAGGAGAAAAACTATAGCCCAATAACCCTGAATTTAACATAACCCTTAAGCCCAAAACATAATTTCAAAATCAACCAAATGACCACAAAATCTATATAACAAAATACACCACAAATACACTAACAAACTCATATTGAGTTAAGAAAATAGACCCTACCTCTTGAAGCGAAGAAGAGACAAGTCGGAAAAATTGCCAGCGACAAAAAGACCATTAACTCAGATTAAATGAAAGCCCTCCTCGAGCTCTACATTTTGGTATACGGAACTAGGAGTGAAAAAGTAGTAAAAGTAGATGAAACCAAGCTCAAAGAGCTAAAAGGGTCGGAAATGGCGAAGAAGAGAGAGAGAAAGAAGATGAAACCAAGAAAAATAGATATTTTCAGCTTTTGGAGACTTTTATAGGCAGACAAATTGAGAGTGCGAAGGCCACACTGTGGCCGCAAACAAGTCGACACAATAGGTCGCGGATGTGACCCATACAACTACAGGCGCGACTATGCTATTTGCGGCCCACACCACAGCCAACACACTTCCCCCAGCCAAAGGACCGAAGAGCCACTTCTGGTCACATTCCCTCAAGAGCGCGACCCCCCCAGCACAGCCCATCATAAGCTCATCCTACCTAGTCACGAGTGTGACCAACGCAACTTAGAAGACCAGGGTTGCTGCCCAACAACCAGCCTAACGCATGCCAAAGGTCCCAACCACACAGAAAGGTTTAAGCCACTCGGGACAACTCTGTGTCCCTACCAAAAAGAAAATGGGTTGAGTTAAACTGACATGGGCCACAACAATCTCTCTCACTAAGGAAATTTTATCCCCAAAATTGAAGAAACATCAAAACCAAAAAGGCCACCTGTAGACACCCCATTTTTGACCGACCCTTAAGATTCGGGACACGGAGATTGAATTTATTGAGGTGATATTGATATTGCTGTTGCCAGAAGTCTGAGTCTCTAGAAGTCTTTGCCTCCTCTGACTCCCGAACCATTTCTGCTTCTTGCCCCGGTTTGTGAATTGACCCTAAGGCCACTTCTTTTCTTCCAAACAACCACATATTTGTGTGTTACACAGGGAGGACAACATCACTGTGCCACTAATTTCACTTGGCTTTTGAGCCTTGCCTGCCCATGGGGTGGTGTGGTGGGACCACCACGCCCCAATACTTGGCTAGCCTTTTAGCCCTGTTTGACATACACATTACATATATTTTTTTTTTTTTTTTTTCTCCCATCCTGGGGGGGAGGGGACAACTTTTTTGGCTTTTTTTTCCCCCCATTTTTTCTTCTCTCCCCTCTTTGGTCCATATAACATTTCCTTCTTCTCTTGAGGCTGGGAGACACACATTTTCAGTCCAAGAGGCAGCCAAGCATCTCTTCATTCCCCTTCTCTTATGCCATAATTTTGTTATGTTTTTTTTGGCTGTGTAATCTGTTTTGGGGCATGATATAAAGTCATTGTACCCTTTTGGTCCCCCATTTTTGCATGATTTATTATAGCCCTCTTGGTGGCCTCATTTTGCATGATATTCTCCATAAAAAAAAAAAAAAAAATCCTTTTTACTCTTCTCTTCAACATTTGGAGGGGACTTTTTTTTGAGACCTCTCCATGCACCTTTGCTTTTTTGCCTTTTTTAGTAGAAGGCTTTTCTGGGGCCAGAAATTTTGACTGACTTCATTACCCCCCCTTGCAGAGCCCATTTTGTATTTGTCTCGGGTTTCCTTGCTTCTGTATTTTCATCTCATATTCAAATTATGTATGCATTGTATAGTTATAGGCCATTTATGCGCCAAAAACCCGTGTTTGGGACTCGCTTTCATGCATCGGGTTTCATGTCCATATTGCCTTGTGTATGCCATTTCATTCATTGTGATAGATAGGAGTTAGGCCGGGCACGAAGCGAGTCGTTCCGTTACTCACCTCAGGGGGGCGTGTATGATTGGTGGCACGAGGATCGAGACATGCATACCATGAGCTAATTGCTTATGATAAACCTAGGCTAATAATACGAATAATAAACGCAATGTTTTCAAAAATCGGATATCATTAAAAAAACATTTGGTTCAAAATTAAGAACCGTGACATTTGAGTCTACACCACCCAATCTATAAAAGAAAACACAACACCAATCCAAGCTTATATCCATCTGGGGATAAGTTCCCAGATCCCGGTCCAATACCTTGGGGCCCCAAAGGCACCCGAACACCAAGAATTCTAAGAAAATCCCACGAATATCCCTCTGACCCACATAACACGCTATGGTCTTTGAGACAAGAAACAACAACCGCCACAATAACAACGACAACATCTACTCAGACTCAAAGACAACAACTATGTCTCGACTGTTGGCAACATGCAAACCACCACCAAGTGCTTAACACTCGAACACAGAGAACAAGAAAATCACTTGCACAAAAAACCCTCAGTGAACTCTCGTAAAACGAGAATAGAGAATAAAATATGGTCAAACAAAGAACGTTATGGCACATTAACTCCCAAAAAATTATAAAAATCTTACAAACTAAACATATAACACATAACTAGCAACTTAGGCTAGATCATGACACAACTCCATAATACAAGGTATAATACAACCCATTTAGGTTTAAGTAAACTTTCTCTTTTCTCTATTTTCCTTAAAATACTTCATTTTTCTCAAAAGGTGCTCAATCTCGCACCGCCCACAACCAGAACATGTTTTCGACCTTTCGCAACAAAATCCATAGATTTCAAAATTGGTTTTCGAAAACCAGAAGTGTTATTCGTAACACAAAACTAATTCCATTGTTTTTTGATTTGTTGGATTCAACTTTTTATTATACCGAAAACTTACATTTCAAACCCAAATCATTTTAGTTCAAGAAGACCACCCAAGGCCACAACACCAAAAATATTTGTTTTTCCCCAAAATCACTTCCTCAGCATTCTTCCGGTGACCCACAACATGGTCACCCAACAACACCTGTTACACCCTCGGTGATGACATAACACCAAAACAAAATCTCTACGACCATAATCCCTAGAAATTTTCAAAGTGCCAACAACACCACAAAACACAAGAAAAGAAATTTCACAACTACCAATCACATAATGGCGCAAAAGCACTCACAAGACCAAGGTTTCCACCTGTAACACCAAACCGGTTACCCCAAACTCACAATAACTTCATATCTGCCTATACGGGACTTGCATGCCATACTATGGCACTATTGACCTACATAATCCTCAAGTCTAACTCCAACCTAACTCAACATCAATACCTATATGTTTCCCAACTACGCTAACTCTGAGATGGAGTTCCTCACACAGTCTCACAGATTCATTAAATCACACTGGATTCTTCAAAGTCAACCCATACTACTTCAATCCTCATATAACCCACCACACATATGCCTATATGGCAAGCACATCCTCAACTCAAATATGCGTTCGAGCTAGATTCCTATAGGCCAAAACACATAACTCACACCTTCAAACTAACTCACTTATACACCCATGGTAACCAGTACCTCACACCACATACCCAAGGACTGATAAGGTCAATAATAAACCTACTGTAACATACAAACCGCTCTACACAACCTTACTACATCACACAGAGTTCCTCTCCAAACCAAAATCACAACAAGAAGCATCCCAATATAAGAGATTCCACACAAAACCACCAAACAACAAACACACACACCAAAGTGACTCAACACTATCGAACATTGGACCACTCAATCAATACATGAAACATACTATTGCCACACCGAGGCAACCTGCTGAGATAGTCCCATGACCAATCCCTTTCTACACATCACCTAACAGCACACAAACCATGTACCGTTACACACCACGCAAAGCAAAACCCTTTTACTCACTACACAACATCTCACCCTCAACTCCAAGTGGGTTATCTCAACCTTGGATCCCTTATTTTGCCAATGTTCACACAACATGACTGAACTCACAACAATCAACTATACATACTTGGCCTCTCGCATTACACCAACTCGTAAAAGCCTATCGCGCCACAACGCTGCCATTACCACGTAACAACCCAAACTGAACAACAAACATAACACCTCCATCCCTCAGTGACCAATAAGGTCAACCCTTGATCCACCATTCCATACCATCACCCATTACACTGGTACCAAAAAAAATAGAACTTTTCCTGGCTAACCTACCAGTTTGGTAACATTTATCGAACAATTATCCTGAACCAAACCCCAACAAATACATTATAGATATTTCAAAGTTATACTAACAAATGGAGTTCTTAATTGTCACACCCCGCCTTTTTATTATTCGGATTCCATTCCAAAACCATTATTATAAATTCAATTTCAGAGATAGCATACAGAAGCTCGTTATATTTACAAGGAATACATAAGTAAGAATTCTCTCATTCAAAAGTAAAATGAATGCAACATAAATTTATATTTAAATAAATTGCCCATAGGCTTACATTATTCAAATCAAGAGGAAGGGTTTAACCCTTTTACATCAATGGCATTCCGCCTACACATAAAAGGCGCCATGGCCAACAAATAAGGAAGATTCGTGACCTTGTAGCACATCTCAATATTCACCTGAAAAAGGATTAGCAACGTGGGATGAACATAAAGTCCAGTAGGGATCTCAGCATGATCCTCAACAATAATAACTTACAGATAGCTATGATTAGGAATGCTAGTATCATACCATATAAATAATGTGGCATTTTATAGCCAAAGTATACTTACACAGATACTTGTCTCAAAAACATTCAATTTATTCAACAACACCAAGGTTCACTTTTACTACCAATTTCCCCTTTAAACAATTATTACACGATAACCGTATTTTCCATTTATGACAAAATACCACATAATATCTATTTTGTTTCTTTGTTTTGAAAGCACGTTCACCAAATCTGATTTCTTCACATTATTTATAACCCAATATATAACCAAAGTCTGTCTACACACATTCATTACATTCTCAATCTTAGACACAAAATTTAAAGATATACCTTCAACAAAATAACTTATGGTAGGAAACTCCCTCGACACTCTCTAGCACGTCCAAATATACATGAATACATCTACTCAACATATATGACAACTCAACCTTACTGAATCATAATCATCATAACACAAGACACACATAGTCAAACTGAGACAACAATGAAAAATAATCTTTGCTCTACCTGCCTGAAGCATGGTAAGCCAATGATACATCTTTCCACAATGAAATGCCAATTTACTAGACACCAGCTGGAAGGGAATGGTACCTCTGCCAATTCTCCACGTGCTAGCTGGAAGGTAATGATACCTCTTATTCTCAGCGCAATACACGCTACCAGCCATCACAACATGGTAAAATACAACTAAGAAGTGTAACACATGCACACAACTATTCAGCACAATAATGTCATCCTCCACCGATGACCAAGGACAAAACCTCTAAGCAAAATGTTTTTAACTTACACACTAATAATAATCTAACTCACATGAAACTTTAGATCCAATTATAACAATAGTAAAATAAAATATATTTGTGATTCAATCTCAAGTTAATTTCTGAAATTCACACAGTGTTGGCGTTTCAATTCTTCCTTTTCAAAATCAATTATCTTATTATTCCACATTAATATTCTCCTTTGCCTCAATCCATTTATTTCATTTCACAAAAAAATGTGACCAACTCAATCTCCTTCATTTTAAATAAGGGATTTCAATCATGGCTAACAAAGTTATAATTTACTCAATTTCTATTTAACGGTAGTGTAGCCCAATAATATTCTAATCTCATGATTAATTTCATTTTTTCAATGTACACATTATCAATTCGCTGCAATCAACTTTGAACAACACAACACCAAGTCAAAGTTAAGAATTCATGAGGCTCGATTAATCTCTAATAAATCAACAATTCATCATTTAAAGCCCTAAATTCATAGCATGCTTATTCCACGATTAAAAACCTTTTTTTTTTATTTATCAAATAAGCATTATTATTAAAAAGTTAGGGCTTCACCTCCCCCTCTACATAAACAAATTAAGCCACTTCCCAAAATTAATCCTACAACAATAAATTTCCCAAATCTCAACCTCACACAACCCATCTTAGATCCCCATTCATGATTTTGAAAAAAAAAAACCCATAACAACATGGTTTTCATGCAATAAAAACTTACCACATGTCTATCTATAAAAGAGGTATTGAAAAAGACCAAGGGAATCCCTGCCTCAAAGAAAGAAGAGAAGAAAAGCTCAAAAATCAACTTTGCCGGAATACGATCTCCACCGGTGAAGACGAAGCCCTCGACATGCTCATCATTTTGGTATAAGGAACTAGTATCAAAATCGCAATGGATTCTTGAGATCCAAAGGAAATGTAAGGATTTGAGGGTTTAGGTAGGGAGAGATGAGAGAAAGAAAAAAAAAAGAAACATTGTAGAGAGAGAGAGAGTGATATATCAGAAATGAAGTGAACATAAGCAAAAACTCAATACATAGCTGAAATGCACAAAAACAAGGCAAAACACGCACCTAGCCGCACGTGTGGCACCCTCTCCCGCACGTGCGGAGTGCCTCTCCCGTACGCGTGACTCTCACCCCTATATGTGTGGTCTCTCCCGCACCTCCACTTCCGCACCTGCCTTTTAGGCAGTGTGCACACAGCCCTTTCCCTTGCTTCCCACATGTGCGGCCTCACCCTCCGCACGTGTGGCCCCCTTCTCCCGTATGTGGGCTCTGAAGATATTTTCCTCTAGCTGGCACAGCTGGAGGGCACTAAAGCTATCCTCTATACATGTGTATGGAGGGATTTTCTTGAACGTTAGCTTCTCCAAGAAGCTTTGCTTTTGATTCTCTATAAGAGAGAACCATCTCCTTCCTCCTCTAGGTTCAGAAAAAAGGGCCTTAAGTGATACATATAGCTTTGTATCTATATCTCCTTGTTTGCTCTTGTTTTGTGTTCAAAAGTGTCATTTTGTCTCACTTTAACACATAAACACACACTCAAACACCTTACCCTTGGAGCTGAGGTCCCTTGAGGTTGTTCTTGAAGTTCTTGGACTGGTTTTGGATCAAAAAACCTGCTGGAGTTGCAGTAGTGAAGGTGGTTTTCAAGGGTGAGTCTTTAACCCTTAAATCCCCCATTCTTGCTTAAGCTTTTGGACCCTTTTGCATACTGTTTTGAGCTTAGCTTCCTACTACAAAAAGTTCTGTTTTTGTGTGTTTATGATCTTTGTTTAAGGTCACTTTTGTGTTTGGGGTTGTTTACCCCCTCTTAGGCCTTGTTTGGCCTTGCTTTTGTGCCTCCTTTTTGAGCTTTGGGATCACTTTGCATGACCTTTCTACCACTAAAATCCAGAGGATTTTTAGTGGTGGAGAGGAGGTTTTGAGGTCCCAAATAGGAGAGGGTCATCCCCTCTCCTTGTATTTTGAATACTTGCCATATATGCCTCATGTTTGAGCACCTTTGTTAAGCTTGTGTTGGCTTGTTCTTAGCATGTATTTGTGGTTGTTTTCCTGTGGCATGCCATTGTTTTTTCTTGGTTTTGTCACTCCATGCATGCATGATACACTTGTAGTGTAAATCACACACACTAGCTTTGTATGCTTCATAAAGTAGCATGTCATTGTAGCTTGTGTTGAGTCCATTTCAGTATGTTCTTGGGTTTGTTTTACCGTGTCATACCTCTGTTAGGGTTTGGTTTGGTTGGCCTTTGCATGCTCCATGCACTTGTAGTGCATTTCCATGAAATAGCCTAGTGTGTCTCATGCTTTAACATGTCATTCTAGCATGCTTTTGGCTTAACTTCATGAAGCTTTTGCCCATGTTTTAACATGCCTTAGCTCTGATTTTGGTTGTTTTGGCCATGCATGACTTGCTTTGTATGGCTATAATGCGTTCTAGCTTGTTAGCTTTGTGCATCAAGTCCACTAGCATGCTTTACTTGAACTATTTGAATGATTTGGCATCATTTATTATGTGATTTTAGTCCATGTTTCATGGCCATGCACTTGCATCTATCACTCATTCAATGCGCTGGAGGGTTTCCCCCTTTATGTCTTAACATGAGTCATTGCGTATGCCTTCATGCCTTAGCTTGCGAGCCATCATCTCAATGTGTTTTTGGGGTTATTTTGCCATGATATGACTCTAATTTTTGTTGGTTAAGTCTTCCCATGCTTGGTCTTAATAGGTGTAGTGTAATCCACCTTATTTGCCCTTGTATGCATCATGCCTTATGCCCTTCATGCTAGCTTATTTTGGCTTCCTTCCATGCATGTTTTAGAATTATTTTAACATGTTCTAGAACTGTTTTAGGTTGCCTTGATCACATGCTTCATGTTTTGCATGCTTGTAGTACAAGTGCTCTTGCTTGCTTCAGGCTTTGAGCACCATTGCATGCTTCATTTGTGTTGTATAGATGATTTGGCATCATCTAACATGCCATTTCAGAGCTTATAGCATTTCCATGTTCCCACTTCTTTCATGCTTTGAATGCCTTTAAGTGTTGTGCATTGTTGGCTAGTTTATGGCTTAGCTTGTATGCTTGCATGCCTAGGTCTTTGAGTCCTCATCTCAGCATGTTCAAGTCTTTGTTTTGACCTACTTGAGCTCTGTCCATGCTTAGTTCATGCTTATGTGCCATGTATTGCACACCCCCTTTGTAGTCCTCTTTGTTAGCTTTTATCCTTTAGGACCCTAGGATGCTTTACTTTCATTATTTAAGTGATTTGGCATCATTTCTTGTCTAATTTCAGTGCACTTAGTGTTGTCACACTTGCACATTTGTCACTCTTTGAGCCTTCTTGAGGGTTGTGCTCTTAGGCCTAGTTGGTTGGCCAATGCATTGTGCATGCATACCTTGCCTTTTGTGCCTTAATTTCATCACCAATGGCCACTAATTTGGGCATGACTGAGGTCTACCCCTTTTGGTTTAAGTCTATTTAGCATGTTTGTTTACATGTAGTTTGTGTGCTTATCTTGCTTTGCATCGAGTATGCATGTCCCTAGCATTGATAAGTTGCCCTTGTTTCATTGCATTGTGCATGCATGCATTACATTGTATTTAGAATCTTAAGTTGTTTTGCATTGAATATGCATGCCTTTGAGCATTGAGTATGCTTATATTACATCGCCTTGTGTATGCCATGTTCATCGCATTATGTATGCCTTATACTTTGCATTGTGTATGCTTAGGTAACATTGCATTGTGCATGCCATGTAGTTCATAGCATTGAGTATGCCATGTAGTTCTTGGCATTGTGTATGCTTAGGTTACATCATTGCATTGTGCATGCTAATTGTCATTTGCATTGTGTATGCTAGTTGTTGCATGCATTAGCATTATGCATGCCATTAACCTTGTTAGGTTATTCATATTGCATTGCATGTTTGCATGCTTAAGTCATATCGCTTACTTGCATGCTTGTGTTGCATTGCATTTCGCATACTCCAAGTTTCATAGCATTGTGCATGCCATGTTATGTGTTGCATTGTGTTTGGAATATGTGTTAGTCCAAACATGGGAAAAGAGGGACATTTCATACTCATAGTGATGAAACGTGCCTCGATTCCCGGTCGCCGACGCTCTTGATCATGCATGATAGAGTTTTAGGCTTTATGTGTTTACTTGTGCATTCATTTTCATATTGAATTGTGCAACTTTGCCTCTCGGCCATCATGCATTGAAATGCGTGATTGATGGCCTGAGGGTCAAGAACTACACTCCCTTGAGCTCATGACATGATAGGGAAGGTGGCTGTGCACACATATCTTGCAAATACATTGCCATGCCCTTTCTTGCTCTCTGTTGCAGCAAAGTGGAGTTCAGCAGCAACAACTGGTCGGCCAACCAGAAAAACTAGCTGGCCGACCACTTTTTCTGACTTTCAACAAAGGTAGATGGTCGGCCATGGCTGCAGATACCAACAACTGGTCGGCCACCCTCCTACAGGCCCCCAAGGTGGAGTTTAAGCTTTCTGAAGTTTGGTGCAAGGTTCTGAGAACAATTGAAACTAGAGACAAATCGAGGCATCGCATTGGATTTTCGAATGAGGAGACTGAGCATGCATCCAGTCTTCTCCCTCTGAGAACCTCATGCTTTTACTGCTTTCCTCAGCTGCAATACTTGCTAGTTTACACTTTGATTTGTACTTTAATAGTTAATGCGTTTAGCTATTTCAATTTGTTTTGTAATAATTAGTTAACTAGGATTAGTTAATTAATTGTGTTGTAATAATTAGTTTAATTAGCTTAGATTAGCTTGTTAGCTTCTTATTCGGTCCCTCCCTCGAGAGGGCGTAATGTTGTAATAAGCGTGCGTGCGTGTGTGTGATGCATGTCTTCCAACCCCCATTTCTTTCTCCCTTTTACTTAACCGCTTACGATGGTTAGTTTTAGGGCATGTTTCATTTAGCATACCTTATGCTTGCATGATTGCATCCATTCATCTGTTTTGCATGCACCGGGCTCTGTGCATCATACTAACTGCATTGTATTTCAATTCCAATTTGAATACATGTACCAAGTTGCATTTCACATGACATTCTAGAATAGCCGAGCCTATTTTAGCTGCATTTTCACATGTGTTACATTAGCCATTTTAACATGAACTAGGATCATGCATGATTTCTAACTAGTTCCTTGTTTTGACTCGCAGTACACTGTGAGTGTTTACGCTTTAGCATACTGCATGTGTATTAATGTTGCCATGAAAGCATGCTTGCCATGAGGCTAACTACTTATTTGATATAACTTCCTGAATGCCTGTGGGTGAAGGTTGGATTACTTGAATTGGAATAATTCATTGAAATCCTCGATTTAGCCTACTTGCGAGTAGCAAACTTCAAACCATTTCCAAACAAACGGATGTGCAATGTTTTGTTCCAAATTAGGCGATCTAGTCTATAGTTGTATGCTGTGCGCATCACGTAGTAAGATTAGCTAATTAACCAGAATAAGAGCACGTGTTTTCAAAAATGAATTATCATGTTTAGTACAGGCCGATCTTTGATCGGGTGAGCGGGGGTGCTCATTACATGACCTTCCCCTCTTGTACCCAAGTTCCCGAGCCGAGGCAACTTTGGTGATGACGGACACGTGGCCTTAAGCACGAGTCAGGGTTTCCTAAATTCCCCCAAAATAAAATATTTAGGTGGCGACTCTGTATCTAGCAAAGTAGTCTATGTTTGACACTTCTTTATAAAAATCAGTTTTCCAAAATGATTTGCCGGATTTGAACTCTTTGGTGATTTATCGGTCTTACATCGCACATTGTAAGATTAGATTCAAAACCGTGGCATTTGAGTCCGAACTGTGGTAGCTCAGAGAACAAGACGAGATCCTCGCCTCGCCCTCGCAGGCACAGCGCGCGCGGATGTCGGGGAGTTCTCGGGGGCGCGTCCACAATTTCTCCCAAGAACACAAAGAAGAGATTCACAGACGTCTCCTCGACCCATACTACTCACTGGGCCTATGAGACAAGAACAACAACAACCACAGTAACAACGCACATACCCAAGGCATCCATCACCACATGCCCAAACATTCTCGAACGCTTAACACCCCAACATGGAGGAAAATAAAGTTTTTACTACAAGATCCTTGGTTAACTCACTCAAAAGGAAAGGATTACAACAAAACCCGACCCAAGGCAAGACTTTGACCTAACAAGCCCGTACAACTCCGATCGACCCACATAACCGAACATACAAATACAAGATTAGTAATTTAATTAAGGAGGTTACATCATCTCATCCATGAAGGTATACTAATTAACAACTCAACCAAAAAAAAAAAAAAAAATGTAACATTTTCTCAATTCTTGGTAAAAATCATTTCGTTGCATATAAATCATTTTTCTTAAAGATGCTCAAATCTTACATCGGTCACAAGCCAAAATATAATTTCTGCCTTTCAAGCAAAACCCAAAATTCATTTATTTCAAATTTCGTTCCAACATAACAACCGGCAAATCTCTGCCGTTATCCAACAACGCCCATCACCCACACGGTGATGCCACAACCACATCAACATAATATTTTTACATTATTGATTAACAGGAATAACAACCGTGCCATCAACACAAATTACTACAATCATACCATTCTGTTCGGCCAAGATCATTATTATCACCACACAAGTTATCATCCACACAAGATAACGAAATGATCACATAACTAGTTAAAATGAGAGTTGTTCATAACATCTTGAATGAAAACTCTTTTTCTCATTTATACCTTTTCTCAAAAATTTACTTAAATTCATATCGTTTTCCAACAAAAGATTCATGTCATAAACTTCGAGTAAAACCAATTTATTTTGCAAATATTTTCCCAAAACAAACCTTAAAATCTCACCCCAAGGGTTTTAGTTGAAATAGAAATGCCATGAAAGTTTTCAAAAACCAACAAACACTTATCAATTTATCTTCTCAACAAACAACCGGTGAATCCCAACCATCACCTAATCACATCCATCACACTTTCAGTGATTTCCACAATGTGACAACTACATCTCTATAACCACAACCAATTAGATTTAAACACAATGCTAAAATAGACAATTACCACACGCATGACTTTCCAAACTCCGAAAGTTGCGCACCAATGCCAACACAGTTGAAATAAACCCTTGAAACACGAAGGCTTACGAGTGTTCTCAACAAAGAAGTTAACATCTTAGCCCAACTCATGGGTCTCAGGAACTCACACCAATAGCTGCACATCGATATTCACACGCACATAAGCAAAGCTCAACTTCCCAAACACAACCCTTGATACTACATTGCCTTATAGCCCAAACCGCACTAGATTTCCAAAAATCCAACCTCACAACTCTTATTCAAATCATCCGAAGTGACGATTTGTCACTTACCTTGATACGGATCAACTTAACTAATCACCCAAGAATTTTTGCTCTTGGCACTCAAACATCTACATTCCATTCCAGCTCCGTTTACCTAGAGACAGGTTTCCAAACACTGTTCCACATACTTTTAGAGTCTTCTCGGCTTCCCCAAAACAGACTACTCCACTATTGTTCCCGAAGGAATTCTACTCACACGCCTAGATGGCAAACACACTCTTATATTCAACACAAGACCGAAAAGGTCAATGGCGATCACACGATCCCGTTCACACTAGACAGTTCTTACAAATAATACGCTCGTTACCTAATAACACAAACCACTTATCACTCTAGTAATATTTCAAGCATCTACCCATGAAATTTCTTTCCCACTCAAAACTCTACCCAAAACCTAATAACATCCCCAACTCATAACTGACCATGGCACAACACTAACCCTATTCATAGTCGATGGGACCACAACGAACTCACTAATCAACAACTCAAGACACTAAGCAACACACACTAGTATCATCCTCACTACGCTAGGAAATGAATCTCACACTCCCCTAGACATTCCATCATAACTTCCACCAACTTCACAAAACTCTAAGGTCTCACATTTCCCTAGACTCAACGCATTTAAAGCCTCATAATTCACATTTAATGTACAACAACACTAGGATCATTAATCCCATTAAGAACTTTTCATTACATAAACATAACAGAGAGTTCAAGTTTTATTATATCCCTCAACACATGAGGGTAAACAAACAACAATACATATACATATGCAACACATAACCACGATGCCTTAGCACCCTATAACATACCGATCAATAGCGAAAGCTTCACAATTAATAACATAGATCTCTAAAACAAAAGTCCCGCTCAAGGGTGATACTATTGCGCTGGTTGAAAAGTCAACCCTCGCGAAGCTCTCGAAGCCTACCCTTTTTAGGTCTGGTATCGATATCGTCCCCGACTAACTGATGGGACAGGATTCGATTAGATTCTGAAACACCCAAAGAATTTACGCGCAAAAGACAAAAACGTCTAACATGGTCTTGCTGACCACAATTAAAACAAACAGCAGTTTCCCAACTCTGAATCTGGTTTGGAGCCCGAACCTCATTGGATCCCTCAATGGATGAGCTCGAAACCCCTGATGAAGACAAGGACCGAGTCTGGGAGTGAGCATGTGCTCGCCTCCACCTCTTACTAAGCCTAGAGTGCTTATGAACCATAGGAGTTATCGAAATGACCTTCTCCCTAACCCGACCAACACTGCTAACTATGGCCTCCATTTGGGTCGTCGCCTCAACTAAAGCAAAATAAATCTTCCTCATGGATCCAATCACCTTCTCCCAGATATCATCACGTAACCGCCTCCCAAACTCATAACAACGGCGCTCCGCTGTTGCCACTAACTCTGGAGCAAACCTCGACAAACTAGTGAACCTCATCTCAAACTGAGCCAAAGGAGTAGCATCCTAGTGCAACTCAACAAACTGTTCCCTCAACCTTTTCTGTGCAGAATGAGGGAAATACTTGGCCAAGAAGGCCTCGGTAAACGTAACCCACGTTGCACCTACAGTACCCTTCACATACTTCCACAAATACTTCGCATCTCCTTTCAATTGGAAGGTCACAAAAGAAATCCTCAACCCTTCATCCTTGACTCTAAGCATATCAAGAGTCTTGGTAATCTGTTCCAACCAATCCTCTGCTTCCAGCGGTTTCGCTTCCCCCAAAAACTCCGGTGGATTGGAGCGAAGAAACTCCTTAGTAAGCTTGAGGGCACGCTTGTTGTCCCGCTCTTTGCGAGCTAGAGTGTCTTGTACCGCTCTCACTATCTTGCGTGCAACTTCCTCGCTGACAGTCGATGCTGCAACGACAGGTGGTAAGGGAACCGCTGTGTCCCTACCAACACTCCTACTACCCATCCATCCTCCATTCCCTCGTGTAGGCATTCTATAAAATCCCAAAAGAACATCAACTTAGTGCACATCGCAACAGCCTCCCAGAGGCACACACTCGTCACCACTAAGCTACAAAACACACTTAACCCCCAAAACGTACAATTCTCAAAGCATATAAACAATCAAACATCTAAACACATAACCGAATCAAGTCCACAAAGATAACCACTTGTTCCGAAACTCTTAAAGAATTCCTATTAGAAACCACGTTGATCAGGCATGTTTCCAATAGGACCTCAAAGCAAGTTCACCGGCCGTAAGTACTATCCAGGAAACTTAATCCCACACTCACATAGATGCAACACATAAGTCCTAACATTGATCCTAACTATATGCAACGTCCTCACAAAGCATAGCAAATCCTTTTGTGGTAAAAACAACTTCACACGAGCCCAAGGTATTCAAACCCGGCTTGCTCTGATACCAAGTTGTCACGCCCCGCCTTTTTATTATTCGGATTCCATTCCAAAACCATTATTATAAATTCAATTTCAGAGATAGCATCTAGAAGCTCGTTATATTTACAAGGAATACATAAGTAAAATTCTCTCATTCGAATGTAAAATGAATGCGACATAAATTTATATTTAAATAAATTGCCCGTAGGCTTACATCATTCAAATCAAGAGGAAGGGTTTAACCCTTTTACATCAATGGCATTCTGTCTACACATAAAAGGCCTCGTGGCCAACAAATAAGGAAGATCCGTGACCTTGTATATTCACCTGAAAAAGGATTAGCAATGTGGGATTAACATAAAGTCTAGTAGGGATCTCAACATGATCTTCAACAATAACAACTTACAAATAGTTATGATTATGAATGCTAGTATCATACCATATAAATAATGTGACATTTTATAACCAAAGTATACTTACATAAATACTTTTCTCAAAAACATTCAGTTTATTCAACAAAACCAAGCTTTGCTTTTACTACCCATTTCCCCTTTAAACAATTATTACATGATAACCGTATTTTCCATTTGTGACAAAATACCACATAATATTCGTTTTATTTCTTTGTGTTGAAAGCACGTTCACCAAATCCGATTTCTTCACATTATTTATAACCCAATATATAACCAAAGTCTGTCTCCACACGTTCATCACATTCTCAATCGTAGACTCAAAATTTAAAGAGATACCTTCAATAAAATAACTTATGGTAGGAAACTCCCTTGACACTCTCTAGCATGTCCAAATATACATGAACACATATACTCAACATATATGACAACTCAGCCTTATTGAATCATAATCATCATAACACAAGACACAAACAGTCAAACTGAGACAACAATGATAAATAATCTCTGCTCTACCTGCCTGAAGCATGGTAAGCCAATGATACATCTTTCCACAATGAAATGCCAATTTACCAGACACCAGCTAGAATGGTACCTCTCATTCTCAGCGCAATACACGTTACCAGCCATCACAACAAGATAAAGTACAACCAACAAGTGTAATGCATACACACAACTATTCAACACAACAATGTCATCCTCCACCGATGACTAAGGACAAAACCTTTAAGTAAAATGTATTCAACTTACACACTAATAATAATCTAACTCACATGAAACTTTAGATCCAATTACAACAATAGTAAAATAAAATATATTTGTGATTCAATCTCAAGTTAATTTTCGAAATTCACACAGTGTTGGCGTTTCAATTCTTCCATTTCAAAATCAATTGTCTTGTTCTTCCACATTAATATTCTCCACCCTTTGCCTCAATCCATTTATTTCATTTCACAAAAAAATGTGACCAAGTCAATCTCCTTCATTTTAAATAGGGGATTTCAATCATGGCTAACAAAGTTATAATTTACTCAATTTCTATTTAACGGTAGTGTAACCCAATAATATTCTAATCTCATGGTTAATTTCATTTTTTCAATGTACACATTGTCAATTTGCTACAATCAACTTTGAACAACACAACACCTAGTCAAAGTTAAGAATTCATGAGGCTCGATTAGTCTCTAATAAATCAACAATTCATCATTTAAATCCCTAAATTCATAACAAGCTTATTCCACGATTAAAAACCCTTTTTATCAAATGAGCATTATTATTAAAAAGTTAGGGCTTCACCTCTCCCTCTACATAAACAAATTAAACCACTTCCCAAAATTAATCCTATAACAATAAATTTCCCAAATCTCAACCTCACACAACTCATCTTAGATCCCCATTCATGATTTTAAAAAAAAAAATCCATAACAACATGGTTTTTGTGCAATAAAAACTTGCCACATGTCTATCTATAAAAGAGGTATTGAAAAAGACCAAGGGAATCCCTACCTCAAAGAAAGAAGAGAAGAAAAGCTCAAAAATCAACTTTGCCGGAATACGATCTCCACCGGTGAAGACGAAGCCCTCGACATGCTCATCATTTTGGTATAAGGAACTAGTATCAAAATCTCAATGGATTCTTGAGATCCAAAGGAAATGTAAGGATTTGAGGGTTTAGGTAGGGAGAGATGAGAGAAAAAAAAAGAAACATTGTAGAGAGAGAGTGATATATCATAAATGAAGTGAAAAGAAGCAAAAACTCAATACATAGCTGAAATGCACGAAAAATGAGGCAAAATACGCTCTTGGCTGCATGTGGGGCACCCTCTCCCACACGTGCAGAGCGCCTCTCCAGTACGTGTGACTCTCACCCCCGCACGTGCGGTCTCTCCTGCACTTCTACTTCTGCACCTGCCTTTTAGGCAGTGTGCACATAGCCCTTTCCCCTGCTTCCCACACGTACAGCCTCACCCCCCAAGGCCTCGCACGTGCAGGGGTGAGAGTCGCAGCCCGGAAAAACTTCTGCTTCTCTCCCGACACTCCGGAGTCGACCTCGCACCCTTTGGGATAGGTGAAAACGCGGAAAAGAAATAATGCAACCGAAAATATTTAGAAAAAGAATTTTCAACAACAACTTGACCAACATAACTCAAAAAGAAACAAGGCGGCTTTCGAACCTCCTCCCCCCGAGTCACAACTCCACACTTTCAACTACCTTCTCAACTAACCTAGAATAATGCTTGAGCTAAAAATCACGGTTCACCTCCGAAAGATAATCACCTCTTCACCGCCATCCTAAACCTCGACCAACCACACAAAACTACTGTGACACTAAACATAGGTCACACACTAACCATGGGTTATATACCCGACCAACTATTCCAAACCTCTCCTATCTCCGTCCGACGCGAGGTACACACCTCCTGCACCCAAATACAATAATTAAATCCTAGAACTTAGAAAACATCCATTATACCACTTCCTAAAACACCACATAAGGTGTTCGAAACACATCACCCAACAAATATTACAATAAGGGACTAACATCCCTTCACAAGGAACAACCAAACATACATTACCGAGATCAGCTAACGTTATCTACAATTAAGATACAAGTCTATACCCAACCAAACAGTGTCTCTATTCCCAAAACACTGGTAACCCTAAGTCTCAATATACCCAAAATAAACCAAATCAACATAAAACTTCTAACACAACCACCAACAGGGATACTCCACCCTTGGATACACCCCAACACCATGTTGTATCATTCTACTAAGTCAACCCCAAACAAGCCCACTACGACAATCCGTCGCCGAGATGCCAACTCGAAACCACTTACACCATCCACAACAGCCTAGCACACCTCGCATTGTAACATGCTCGGGGGGAAGACTTGTGCACATTAAACAGTTTGGACCCTCGATTTCTTTGATCTAGTTTCACAAATGCAATGTGAAGCATAGATGAGAGTCCAGATTTGGCAACTTTTACAAAAAATCCATTTTATTACGAAATCTTTGCCAAAAATAGACTGCATCACTAGATCTTAGAGTCGTTACCAAATATTTTGGAGAAATTAGGAAACCAGTGACTCGTGCCAAGGACATTGTTCGTCTTCACAGAAGATGTCTTGGTTCGAAACCTTAGGTATGAGAGAGGAAGGTCATTATTGAGCACCTACGCTCACCCAATCAAAAGATCGGCCTCTAGGGGAAGGTCATTATTGAGCACCCACGCTCACCCAATCAAAAGATCGGCCTTTACTAAACCATGATATGAATTTTATTTTCTTTATATGTTCATGTTCCGATTATTTAATAAATCCTAAAATTTACTATGTGAAGCAAACAAGTATAGATTATGTCACCCACTTTGGAACAACTTGATGTCATGTAGTTTTGAAACAGTTTTGAAGATGTACAACCCAAATAAATTGAGTTCACAAACATGAAAAATCAATATCATTCCAAATTAAGTGACACAACCTCCATCCATCGGCATTCATACAGTTATGTCAAATAAATAAATAGCCTCATGGTAGGACGCTTAAACATAGTAAGAAACACACATACACAAATGAAATGCTAAAGCATAAAAACGTACATATTTACTGACATCTCGCGAACAACTACAAAACAAAGTAAAATATGCATGATCTTATATATAAAATCCTAATGCAATTCACACATGAGATGCAACTAAAGATTCGGCTTCTAGGATATGACATGTGAATCATCTCAAGAACATGAGGTAGTGCACATAATCACATAGGAATTGATTAAATCCACAAACGCAAACTTAACTGAATCAAGATGCTTGAAACATGGATGAAAAGCATAGATAGGATGAAAAATCAAAATATGATGCTTATACACAAATAAGGAAAGCAAGTAAAAGAATGGGATAGAAATGGGGCGGGAGATTATTACAACACTTTTAAAAAAAATAATTACAAACCAAATTAGAGAGAGAGAGGAGGAAAATATTACAACAAAATAAAAACCTCACAAAACACTCAAATAAAAAACAAAATACAAACTTCATGTTCTTTGGAAACCATCGAAAATTGGTCAACATCAAAAGGCTTCGCCATTTTGTCCAAAAGAAGCTAACCAGCCGACCGAATAAGTCGGGCGGCCAACTAGGCCTAACAAAACCTGTCATGTTGCAACACCAAGAAAAGAACAAACAAGAAATATGTAGGTGGCTCAACTAATCACTTCTGGTTAGCTTACAACAAAACTAATATACAACTTAAAACCAAAAAAAAAAAATGATTATAAGAATGAAAGTGCAAGAAAATGAAAGAATTGAAAACTAACGGCTTCCGGTTGGATTATAACAAAACAATATGAAACAAGGACAAGAAAATAAATATGAGCCAAACTAACCCCTTAGATTACAACAAAATACTATGAAATAGAAAGTAAGAAAATAAATATGAGTTAAACTAACCGCTTGGATTACAACAAAACACATGTAGACACCCCATTTTTGACCGTCCTTAAGACTTGGATGTCATCTTTTGAACACTCGATGGGTTTGTATGCTTGTGTTCGTTTTGAGTGCCTGAAGTTCTCGGCCGAGCACCTTGCCTTTGAGCCTCTACACTTGTCTGTTTTGTGCTTGGTTGTGGACCAAGAGCTTGTTGTTTCAAGTCTGGAAGAGATGGTGGCCTATCGGCCATCTCCACAGTCCATCGGCCATGGCTTGTGCGTGTCGGCCATCAGTGGTGGCCGGTCAGCCACATTGATGGCCGATCGGCCACTGATGATGGCCGACGGCCATTTTTCTCCTTTTTCAGATATTTGTTTGCCAACTGTGCCAGCTGTTGTTCACTGAAGTGCATCTCCATACACGTGTATTGAGGGATGAATACAAGCTTGAGCCTTGGTTTTCTATATATAGGCGGTGTCCTCCCCCATTTTGGAGGGTTAGAAAATTTGGATCAAATTTCTCTATCTCTCTCTCTAGAATTCTCTTTCTCTCTTCTTGTTTGGTGCCTTAAAGCCTTGTTTCTCTACACTTTTGTACATCAAGCCTTAACCAAACTTGACCACCTTGGAGCTGAGGTCCCTTGGAGCCTAGTTTGAGCCTTGGAAGGAGGTTTAAGCCTAAAATTGTGGCTGGTTTGTGCTGTGCTTTAAGAGGTGTAAGACTCACCTTGAATGCTTTGTTTTGACTACTTGTTTTACCATCTTTTTGTATTGTTTTTGGCCTAGTTTTCAACTATAAAAAACTCTATTTTTTGGAGGCTTAGAATGATGGTTTGAGGTCATTTTGTGTAAAGGGGTAGTCCACCCTTCTTGTTCCTTAATTACGTGAGGTTTTGTGCCATATTTCAGGGCTTTCAAATCAAAATTTTTGGGCCTTTAAACCACTGAAATTCAGAGTTATTTCAATGGTGGAAAACATGTTTTGAAGTCCAAAATTGGAGGGGGTAGCCTCCCCTCCTTGTGTCTTACTTGCATGCCTAGTAAGCTTCACATGGTAGCATGTTTTTGTAGCTTAACTTAGCTAATTTCCAGCATACGTTTGCCTCTGATTTGGACTATTTTAGCTCTATTTTGGGCTGCTTTGGTCATATGAGTTTTGTTTTGCATAGTTGTAGTGCAAATGACTTCACTAGTTTGGTGTTTTAGGCCTTTAAACATGATTTGCTTGAGTTGGTTGCATGTTCTAGTGTCTTTTTACATGTAATTTCAGCATATATAGCTCTGTCACATGCTCATTTGTATCACTTTTTCATTGCTTTTGAGAGTTGCTCTTGAGTCTTGCTTGCATGCCTAGATTGCTTAACATGTGAGCATGTTTTTCTAGCATTTTGTACCTTCATTTTAGCATGTTTTTGCTACTATTTTGACTGGTTTTAGCTCTCTTTTGAGCTGGTTTGGTCCTTTGAGGCTTGTGTTGTGTGGTTGTAGTGCAATCTTCTTCACTAGCTTAATGTTTTAAGCTTTTAAACATGAATTGCATGAGTTGCTTGCATGTTTTAGTGTCATTTTGCACTCCATTTCAGCACTGAAATCTCTGCAATCTCCCTCTATTCTTCACTCTTTCATTTATATTGAAAGTGACTTTGAACCCTTTGTTGGCTTGAGTGTGAAATTGAGACACTTATGCTTAGTGGTTTTAATCCTCTTTTGAGGGTTTCTACTAACCAACGGCATGAGGACTCTTTGATGCTCAAGGCACTTGTGGTTTAAGCCTACTTTCAATTAGAGGACACTCACTTTTGGACTAATCAATTAAAGAATGGATTGGTAAGCTAAAATGAGTAAATAAAACATAGCAAGTAAAAGAGGCAAGATTAAGCTTCTTTCATGTTGCATTGCATGTGTTCAGATCGAACGTTAATTCGAACACGAGGCAAATGAAAGATTTCATACTCAAAAGTGATGAAATGTGCCATTTTCCTTGGTCACCATCACCGTTGATCATGCATGATAGGGTGGTGGTCTTTTGAGTCTTGTTTTGCACTCATTAAACTTGTACAAGCTTGGTTATTTGGCCATCATGCATGAAAATAACTTGGTTGATGGTTTGAGAGCCAAGAGCTACACTTCTTTGAGCTTGTGTGATGATAAGGAGGGTAGCAATACATACACTCCTTGAGAATACACTGCTTTGCCTTTGTTTGCTATCTGTTGTAGCAAAAAAAATAAGTTCAGGGAAGGGGTGGCCGGCCGGCCACTAGTAGTGGCTGACTAGCCACCAATGGTAGCCGACAACCATCATTGGTAGCCGACCAGTGAGAAATGAAATTTTGCACAAGTGTGTTCCTGAGTTGGAGCAGAGGTGTTTTGAAAGTTGGCAGCACAGTTGGTGTTCAAACGAGTGCAAACAGAGGCATCCGATGGCAAGCTAGTGGCATTTTCGGGAGGAAGGCAACTGTGCATGCATGCGTGCCTCGCCCTCGAGGCCATTTAATCGCTTTAGTTAGCTTAGAATAGCTAGTTAACTCGAATGTTGAACTTAATTAGTTAGTATAACTAATTCTTCAATTTTGGTTTGTAATATTTAGTTAGCTTAGAATAGTTAGTTAATTTATTTCAATTGTTGTAATAATTAGCTAGAATAGTTAATTAGTTTTGTGTTGTAATAGTTAGCTTAATTAGCTTAGCTAGTTAGCTCTTATTCATTCAGACCCTCCTTTGCGAGGATGTGATGTTGTAATAAGTGTGCATGCATGTGTGCGTGTCTTCCAATCCCACGTTTTTCTCCATTTTATTTATCCGCTTTCGATGGTTAGATTAGGGACATTTTCGATTAGCATACCTTATGCTTGCATGTTTGCATCCCTTCATTTGTCTTGCATGCACCGAGGCTCGGCGCATCATTCAAATTGCATTGTCAATTTTAGTACTTCCTTGAATACGTGTTTCAAAGCATGCCATCAAAGTGTTGCAAATACCATGATTAGGTAGCCGAGCCTATTAATTTCAATTGTATGTGTTGCATTAGGCATTTGTATAGTTAGGATCATGCATTCTTTCAAACTAGTTTTTGTTTTAGCTTAGAGTACTCGGTAAGTTTTTATGTTTTAGCGTACTTGCATGAGTGTGATTGCCATATTGCCATGATTCTCATGCTTGCCATGAGGCTATGTGCTTAAATGCTAAACTACATGAATGCCTGTGGATGGAGGCTTTGTTGTTTGAATTGGAACGATTCAACGAATGTGAGTTTTAAGCCCACTTTGCGAAGTGGCAAATCATGTTTTGAAGCCCACTATGTTTGGTGGCAAATCCGCATTTCTAAGCCTACTTGAGGGTGGCAAATTCAAACCATTTTCGAAAACAAATATGAATTGAATTTCTTCCAATTCTTGCGACATAGTCTATACTTGTTTGTGTGCGTCACATAGTAAAGTTAGCTAATAACCGGAACAAGAACACATAAGGTTTATAAAACATCATATCATGATAGTAGAGGCGGATCTTTGATCGGGTGAGTGGGGGTGCTCATTTCAGGACCTTCCCCTCTCGTATCCAAGTTCCCGAGCGGAGGCAACTTTGGTGATGACGGACAAGTGGCCTTTGGCATGAGTCAGGGTTTCCTAAATTTCTCAAAAACAAAATATTTAGGTGGCGACTCTATAAACTGGCAAAGCAGTCCAATTTTGGCATTATTTAATTCAAAATCGATTTTCCAAAATAATTTTTCGGATTGGGCTCTTTGGTGTTTATCAATTTCACATTGCACTTTGTGAGATTAGATTCAAAACCACAGGTAGAGTCCGAACTGTGAGGTCTTCCTTTCAAACCCTTTCCGAAAGGTCGGGGGCACGAGAAAAAGGTGAGCCCACAGTTTCTAGCGACTCTGTTAGGGATTTAGAGAGCTTGACTTGAACTCATGATATGTTGTTTTATTCACACTCATGTGTTTCTTTGCATTTGCATTTACATTGGTGCACCTAAGTCACAGTGTTTGCCATCTGCTATTCTTGAGCGGTTTGCTGGAGGCTTGCTTGGAAAAGCTTGCCAAAAGGCTGACCGGTTGCGGGCTCTGCCACGATGGGAACATAACCCTTGGATCTGGACAACCGCTGTACCGTTTGATCATCCTTTCACTTCTCGGTGTTAGGTGTGAGAGGTATATTGGGTAGTTTTGCTGAGGTACCCTTTTTGATCAATCGGCCTAGTTGCATGTCGAAAGCCATAGAGACTGTTCCAAACTAGGACAGGTTGCTCACCCGAATGCAGGATTGCATTAAACCGCTTGTTTGCGTAGTGAGCCCCTAACTCCTGACGAGATTAGGACAGGGTAACCCTACCCCATCATAGGGGTGTTTTGGCTCTTACTTCCTTGATATGTGCTTTTAGAGTGAAACTTTGCAGGAATGTATGTATCAGTTGCAAGTCTGGGTATCAGTTTGGGGACATCAATTTTGAGGCAGAAATTTGTGGCAGAAATTAGTATTTGAGTACAGTCGTCCAGCCTAAGATTTCAACTGTGTGTTGTTTCTGTCTTAGCTGAGGTGTTGTGCATTATCTGATTTTTGTTTCTTTTGCTTTATTTTTCTTTTTGCAAGGTAGTGTTTCACACGTCAGACGAGGCAGTTACCCCCCAAGCACTTTGGACCCGAGTTATGAGAATTTATTGATCTGAGGATCTTATTGGAGGACAATCAGTGTTTGCTTCGCAACCCCTGGTTACAAGATGGAGGAGAGTCTGGCATAGCTCACCGGTTCAGCAGTTGCCAATTCAGTAATTACTGACTACTTCACCTGTGCTAAGTCGAACGCAGTTATCTACTTCTACTTCAGAAAGAGAGTATACACCAGTTCTGATAAATCAGCACCCCTCAGTCAACATGGAGGATATGATGCGCCAACTTCAACAGACTATCGAGAATATGCAGCTCGACGCTGTCCGCCAAGCGGAAGTCACCACTCGCCAAGCGAAAATTGCAGCTCAACAGGTTGAGTTGATTGCTAGGCTATAGCAACACTAGCCGCAACAGGCAACAGCTTCTGCATCCTATCCACCTCCTACAAACATTCCAGTATCCAGAGCTCTTGCTCCCATAGCCAATGTCCAGGAAAATGCGGACATCCCAGTGGATCCGATTCTACCCCAGATTTCAAAAGCACCAGTTTATCCAACGGAGGCACTGTTTGAATTTGAGGTCGACCCTACCGCACTAAAAGTGAGCAAGCTTGAGAAGCTTTTCAAACGAGCTCAGGGGGTCAATTCGATCCCAGATATAGAGGATGGCTATACCGATGCAGCGGTGACCTTGCCGGATAGGTTTAAAATGCCACATATAGACCGCTTTGATGGCTCAGGTGATCCTATGGCCCATTTGCGGCTATTTCCAGATATTCTACGGCCAATGGGCCTAACTACACTGTAGAAGTTATCCCTTTTCGGCCGGACCTTGTCGGGTATTGCAGCCATTTGGTATGCTAAACTTGAGGATTCTGTAAAGAAGGACTGGGAAGAGATGGCTGAGGCCTTTATCGCTCAATACTCCTATAACACTCAAATTGAGTCACGACTCGTGATCTCGAAGCAACTCGTCAAGAGTCGAAGGAGGGCTTCTCCGATTTTGTCACTCAGTGGAGGGCCAAGGCCTCCATGATGACCACCCGGCCAGCTGAAAAGGACCAAATCAGAATGGTCGTCTGTAATCTGCAACCGAGGCTGCTACAGAAGATGATAGTCTTATCTCTGCCTACATTTGCTGACCTCCATGAAATAGGGATGCAGATAGAGTATGCAATGAAACAAGGTCTAATAGATCATGAGAAAGAGCAGCCCAAGAGGGCTTTTACACGCAGTTCCAATGCGGCTACGAGTAGTAATGCAACTGCAAGGACCTCTGATGTTGGTATGGTCACCACCACACTGAAAATAGCCACCCCCTTTGCCGGTACATCCGACACGATCCCATAAACCGCGAAACACCAACCCTGAGGCCAGAGGGTTTTCACCCCACTCTATATGTCTTTATCTGCGGCCTTGAGGGTCTTGATCAAAAAAGGGTGTCTGAAGCCCCTAGAGCCACGCCCATTTTCTAATCCCTTCTCTCCTACACACAACCCAGCCAAATACTGCACCTTCCACCAACAGCATGGTCATGACACCGACCTATGCTTTAGACTCCGTCATGAGATTCAAGATCTCATTGATAACAAAGTGATAGCACCTCCTCAAAAGCCTAACACCATTACAAATCCTCTCCCACCACATAACCAAGCCCCTCTACCCTGGCAAATAAACCTTATCCAAACATTGGCTGTCCCATATGACCCCAGCAGATACATCACCCCCTCCCACCTACCTAAGCCGGAGCTGTTCATCCCGAAAAGCACATATTTGTGCATGATGAGCGCGTCCATATCCTAACCCGAACCTGTAGTGGTGGCTATAGTATAAGAAGGCATGCCTGAGGACTCCGTGAGCTTAACTGAAAAGGAATACAACCCGTGCCGCTACATTGTGCCAACCAGTCAAGCCAAATCAGGGGTGGAATTCCCGACAAGAATGGAGGTTAATATTTTCCGGGAGGACGGACCAAGTCAGGGACTGGATGACTTAGCCGAGCTCAAGGAGGACATCAGCAATCTGCAATTCTTCGATGAACAAGACTTGGGGAGTGTACAAATTGGCTGGTTTGATATGAACGGATCAGCGGATAATTTAGGGTGGCTTAGTGATGAACCGGATATTAATGATGCGTCTCAACCAAAGCAGGAACAACTGGAAGTAGGAATTACTACAACGGCAGGAATGGTCGATGACAAGAGAAAGTTGCTGGAGAGCACTGGTACTAAGAATTTTGCTCAGGAATTGAGTAGCGTTAGTACAGCCGATACAGAACAGGAGGCCGTCCTAAAGCGGTTCGAACATGAAAGAATTGAGAATGATCAGAAGGCTAGAAAAGCCAAAGGCCTTGTGGGGATTGACTGTGATGTGGATGTGGGAATATTTACAATGGAACCAAACAGTTGCTTGTCGGTTGCCGGAGGAATGTGGTGGGAAGATGATGATTTGCATCTTGTCCACACAGATGAAGATTGGGGATAGAATCTGCTAGATGATACTTGGTATTCCGAAGAAGTGGATCACATGACTAGGAGCGGGCGGTACTTTAAGCCCCCACATCTGGACCAACCAGAAGCATTTGGAAAGTATAAGAACGCTGAGAAATAGAAGGATAAACTGTTAGAAGAAGAAGTTGTACTGAAGTAGCTAAAGAAGATTCAAGCAGACATATCCAGTCGGGGATTGCTCATGGCTTCATGGGTGCACAGACAAGCCGTCCTATCAGTAATGGATAAGGTTAAGCTATCTATCGAGATGACCCCCGAGCAGTTAGTGGGACTGGTCTTCCCAGGAGGCGTTTCGCCAACTTTGACCTTTACGGATAAGGAATTGCCGCCTGAGGGCTCTAAGCACAACAAACCACTATACATCTCTATTGAATGTAAAGAGAAGTGGATACCATTCGCCTTGGTTGATACCGAGTCTGCAATTAATGCGTGTCCGTCGCGCACGGCCTATGCTATCGGCTTGAAGCCAACAGACTTTGTACCAACAACCCAGGTGATTTGGGCTTATGACAATATAAGTCGGGAAGTGATGGGGACAGTTCGAATCAAAACACAAGTTGGCCCGGCACAACAGGATATTTAGTTTTATGTATTGGATGTTCCGGCCACTTTTAACTTACTCCTTGGACGGCCGTGGCTGCACCAAGCGAAAGTTGTCTCTTCCACCCTGCATCAAATGTTGAAGTACCCCGATGGGAAGGGGGTAGCCATTGTTTTTGGGAATTCTTCCATACATCCTCCCCTGAAAGTCACTACACTAGTACTGGAAATTGTACACGACAATGAGGATGTCTTCTTGTCTGGATTCACCTTGGCTGAGGCCCGGGTAGTACAAGATATCCTAGCTATTGATGAGGGGTTGTACGTCAGTGCTCAATCAATCTACCTCATGAATAAGTTACAACATGTACTCGGAATGGGATTGGGAAGGAGAGGCCGGAAGGGCATTGCTGCATTGGCCGAAGTGCCACATAACCCTCATACCTTTGGTCTAGGTTACACACTTACCAAAGAAGACTGGGTGAGAAAAGGGAAGGAAATGGCAGGAAGAGCCAAAGCTAAGCAAAGTGAGAAGCACTATGAGCTGGTGCATAGACCCATTCAAGGAACCCTAAACGGCCGCTTTGTCTGGGAGGGGGAAGATTTCCTGTTTTGTGGCTTTCCTGAGCCATGGCTGAATTTTGAGAAGCGGCGTTTGCCCGACTTTGAGATCTTCTTCGACCTACAGTTGCAAGGGGATGAAGTTACAGAAGAATAGACTCAGCTAAGGCTGAACAGAGTATAGAGGATGAGTCCAATGGTAGTGAACTTGAGATAGGAGCAGAGCAGGCTTGTCTCTTTTTGGATCCTCAAACCAAATCGAAGAGCTTGGGGGATTACTTCACCGTTTCCATGATCGGAGATCAATCGGCTGTAGACCCTTCCGATGGTATTCTGGACGCATTTATTACACCCTCCCTTGTTTGGCAATTCGAGGAGCGCTTTTGGTCCAACAGTTCTGAATCAGGTAGTGAACCAGAATCTGATTCCACAGAGTCTGCGGAGTTGGAATCAGATTCTAGTTCTTCTGAGTCGGAGTCCGGTATTCCTGGGGTTGATAATCTGGATGCCGTTGTTTTATCCAGGTCGTCTTTTTCCTTTTCTTTTGAGTTGGTTGTAACCGAGGAATTGGACGAGCTGGAAGCTTTGAATGAGAATGGTACCACTGCTGTTTCTGAGTACTTTTCTGTGCCACTTGTATATTGCATTGATCATGACTTTCAAAATTTTGATAAAAACGATGAGGAAGGAATTCCTCTAGTTTTGAAACATTTGATTGATCGAGAGGAGGAGTGGTTTGTAAAACCCCCTGTTAATAAAATCATTTCAATTAATGTGGGTACTGAGAAGGATCCGAATCTGGTCCAGATCGGGTCAACGTTGTCTTCGGAGGAACGCGAGCGCTTAGTCGTTTTATTAAAAGTTTTCAAAGATGTTTTCGCGTTGTCCTACAAAGACATGCCTGGAATCGATCCTGAGATTGTATAGCACCAGATCCCTCTGGACCCTGAGGCCCTACCCATTAAGCAGAAGCTTTGGAGAATACGCTCGGATTGGGCTTTGAAGATTAAGGAAGAGGTCACCAAGCAGATAGATGCACGGTTTTTGCTAGTATCTGAGTATCCTACTTGGTTAGCCAACATTGTTCCAGTGCCGAAGCAAGATGGCAGAATTCGGGTGTGTATGGATTTCAGAGATCTGAACAAAGCTAGTCCGAAGGACGACTTTCCTCTACTGCACATCGACGAATTGGTGGACTTCACCGCAGGCCATGCGTTGTTCTCCTTGACGGATGGGTTTTCTGGGTATAACTAGATCTTGATGGCACCCGAAGATAGAGAGAAGACTACCTTCACCACGCCGTGGGGAACCTACTGCTACAGGGTCATGCCATTCAGTCTGAAAAATGCTGGGGCTACTTATTGATAGGCTGCAACCACGATCTTACATGATATGATCCACAAAGAGGTTGAGGTGTACGTGGACGACATGATTGTTAAGTCCAAGGAAAGAGAGGGCCACTACACCACGTTGAAGAAATTTTTCCAACAGATCAGAGAATATCGGTTGAGGCTGAACCCACAGAAATGCACTTTTGGTGTCATACCAGGGAAGATGCTGGGGTTCTTGATCATGCAGAGGGGCATCGAGGTCGATCCTTCCAAAATAAAGGCCATCCTAAAAATGCCACCACCAAGGACTGAAAAGGAGATGCGAGGCTTTCTAGGTAAAGTGCAATTCATAAGATGGTTTATTGCAAAATTAACCTTGACTTGTGAACCACTATTTGGTCTCTTGAAGAAAGGAAAGAAATTCCAATGGGATGACCGATGCCAAGTTGCTTTTGAGCAGATCAAATAGTATCTATAGAACCCACCTGTGTTATCACCACCAGAGCTGGGGAAGCCGTTGATTTTGTACTTGTCAGTAACCAACACGACAGTGGGCTGCATGCTTGCGCATAAATCTGAGGATAGAGTGGAGAAAGCCATCTATTACCTGAGCAAGAAGATGCTGGAATACGAGACTCGTTACACTCCACTGGAGAAGGCTTGCTTGGCCTTGGTATGGACTACCAGGAAGCTGAGGCACTAGTTGTTAGCTCACTCCATAATTCTGGTTTCGAAATTAGATCCCATCAAATATCTCTTTGAGAAACCAGCGCTTATGGGTAGGCTAGCTCGTTGGCTACTTCTTCTCTCCGAATTTGATTTGAAGTATATGACTCGCAAGTCTGTGAAGGAGAGAGCGGTAGCGAAGTTCCTAGCCGACCACCCAGTGGAGGGAGACGAAGTAGTAGAGTATCTGTTCCCAGATGAGGCTATTCTGCAAGTCGAGGAAGAGATTTGGACCATGTACTTTTATGGAGCGTCTAACCAATACGGCTATGGGATAGGGGTGTTGCTGATAGCACCCGACAATTCCTATATACCTTTAGCCTTCAAACTCTGGTTTAAAGTATCCAACAACGAAGCAGAATACAAGGCATGTATCGCTAGCTTAGAAGCCGCCATGGAACTAGGGGCAAAACAGTTGGACGTCATTGGGGACTCGAACCTAGTTATGTCTTAAGCAAAAGAAGATTGGAAAGTTAAGGAAGAAAGGATGAAAATATATCACCAAACCCTGGACGTTCTGATTCCCAAGTTTAAGAAGCTAACCTTCACGCATCTGTTAAGAGAGAACAACAGGTTCGCTGACGCTTTATCAACTCTATCTTTCATGATAGACATCTCTTTGGGAGTCCGGATGCGTCCGATCATTATTAAATAAAGGTATGTACCGGCCTACGAGCTGATCACCGCAATAGAAGAAGTACAATATCAAAACCCCTAGTATCATGACATCTGGAACTTCTTGGAAAAGGAAGCTTATCCACTAGGGGCAAATGCCAAAGATAAAAGGGCAATACGGTGAATGGTTGCTCAGTTTATCATCTGTAGGGGTAAATTGTATAAACGAGGCTATCTGGGAATGCATAAACTGTGTGTCGATGTAGAAGAATCAAAGCTCCTAATGGAGGCCATCCACGGAGGAGAGTGCGGATCACACATTAGTGGAGTAATGCTAGCTTGGAAGATTCTTAGGCAGGGTTATTATTGGTCAACCATGGAGGAGGATTGTATCGGTTTTGTTCGGCGATGCCACAAATATCATATTCATGCCAATCGCATTAACATCCCACCGTCGAAGCTGTACAACATGACTTTACCATGGCCATTTTTAGTCTGGGGAATTGATGTTATTAGGGCAATTACTCCGAAGGGGTCAAACGGGCATGAGTATATCCTGGTGGCAATAGACTATTTTACAAAGTGGGTCGAGGACCAATCCTATGCAGTGCTGAAAGCGTCGCCCGTAGCCAAGTTCTTCAGGAATAACATCATTTGTTGTTATGGAGTCCCGAATGAGATCATTTCAGACAATGGTTCCCACTTCAAGAAAGAAGTGATCGACTTGTTAGAGAAATACAACGTGGCTTTTCATAAGTCATCCACATATCGGCCGCAAACCAACGAAGCTGTTGAGACCGCCAACAAGAACATCAAGCACATTCTACAGAAGATGGTGGAGATCGACAGGGACTGGCTAGACGAGTTGCCATTTGCTCTTTGGGGCTACAGGACTTCAATTCGAACATCTACTGGGGCAACTCCGTATTCTCTGGTTTATGGGATGGAAGCTGTTCTGCCGATTGAAATTGAGGTTCCATAACTGCGGGTTATGGTTGAGTACCAGATAGCAGAAGCGGATTGGCAGCTGTAGACACCCCATTTTTGACCGCCCTCAAGACTTGGGCATTACTGATGGTTTGCTCGGTGTTGAGAGATGTGCAGGGCACAGGTTCAATTCCTTCGACAAGGAGAGAGGCAAACCCTTCAAAACACTTTGTCTAGGGGTTTGGAGTTGAAGAAAAGAGGAAAGGAGAGGAGAAAACTGGTTTGGCAGAAGTTCGGCATAGATCCGGGTAGAAGGGAATCGAGCAGCCCTCGCTAAATCGGGCTTATTCAATTCAATACTTGGAATTAAGCTATGAGGCCACCATCGTTGGAAAGAAGACTTCCGGGGCTTCACTTTGCACTCAAGAATCTCCTAGAGCCAAGTCCGGGTGGAGGAGATATGATTGGTTGAAGCTGGGCATCATCCCGGTTGGATCGAGTCTGCGCGACTTCACGGAAAAGGGCATAACTTTTTTCACAGAAGGAATTTTGATGCAAGGTTTGCGCCATTGGAAAGCTAACTTCCGGGGCTTCGATTTGCATACCCACCGGCCATGTTTTGACCAAGGAATCATCCATCGGCACTCTATTTAGCCGACCGGCAGAAAAGAGTGCCGACCGGCACTTTATTTTGGCCGATGATCACACCTTCTGGCCGACCTGAACTCTTTGAACCCCCCAAGCATAGTGCACACCAGCTGTGCCAGCTGGGATGCACAGAACCAGACCCACGTGCATCCATGTGCCTATTTTGCACCATTTTGCACCTTTTGGCCCTTATTTGGTGCACCCTTTGCTCATGGCTTCTTGAGGAAGCCTTGACCCTTTGTCTTGGCTTCCTCAAGAAGCCTTACCATTATCTTGGCTTCTTGGAGAAGCCCTTGCTTTAGCTTCTCTTGTAAGCCATTTGCTTGCTCTATATAAGAGCTCTTCCTCTCCATTGCTTAGGGTTGGGAGTTTGGAACAAAAACCAGAGATATATAGATATATATCTGATATAGATAGATACAACCCTCTATCTCCCTCTATATCTCACTCCTTTGCCTCCAAAAGTCCATTATTCTTGGCCATTCCTTCACCAACCCATAGCACAACACCACCACTTCCATTTCCAACGACTTGGGGCTGTTCTTCAGAGCTTAGGAGCACCTAAACTTGGTCCAAGAGGTGCTGGTTTGGTGGTCTTCAAGGGTAAGTTCTCATCTTCCCTTTTCTTGCAATTTCTTGCTTTGTATTTAAGCCTTGCTTGCAAGCACTTTTGGGCTCCGACCCAAACTTCAAATAGTCTTATTTTGGGGTCCTCTTCATGTTTTATTGAGGACCCCTTGTCGTTTGGTGGCTGCATCTAGCACCTATCTCAATATCCTCTTGTATGCCATGTTTCTTGCATAGAATATTTGGCTTATATATAATCTGTTTCAGAGCATGATGTAAGCTAAGAATAGGCTTATTTTGAGCCCTTCTTCAACATTGTTGAAGGGCTCAACATTGTTTGCATACTCCATGTGCTACTTGCTTTGAAATCCATGTGATTTACCGTAATCTTGCATGCTTTCTTAGCCTATCTTGCTTCTGTTTTTGTGGCTGGTCATACACTGAAAATGTGCTTATTTTGTCATGTATAAGATCTGTTTTTGGTTTTTTAGGCCATCCATGACTTGCCTTACATAGCCACTTTGCATTTTGGCTTGCTAGCCTTAAGTGCATGAGTATATAGCATGTGTTGCTTGCATCATTTTAGTGGTTTGGAACCATCTAGCATGCTATTTCAGTCCCTTTGGTGTGCTTGTATGCTTACCTTAGTTGTCTCTTTAGTGCTCTAAAAGCATGTGTTGTGTACTCCATGTTTTGGCCTTAATGCATACCTTTGAATTTGAACCATCTAGATGCCATCTAGGGGTCCTTTGGGCTTAGTTTTATGCGTTAAAACTCTGATTTTAATTGTTTAAGTATTGTCATGTGTGGTTGTACTAAGTGTGGTTCAAAGCCTCATTGGCTTGCCTTAATGCTTGGACCATTTGCATGCATGCTTAGCCTACTTTGTTGCTTGATTTGGCATCATTTTGTAGCATGGTTTCAGCTTTCCATGCATGCTAGTTGTTCATGTTTAGCTTCCTTTAAGTGTGCTTAAAGCTTGCTTCATTATGCCTAAGTGTCAAGCCATAACATGTGCATATGTGTGTGCATTTTGGCCTTCATTTCCATGGTTTTGGCCACTGTTTTGGACCTAACTTAGAGCTGTCCAATTAGTGTAAGTCCATCCCTTGCATGCCATTCAAGTGTTGTTGCATTATCCCATGTTTACATGCTTTGGTTGCATATATTGCATGCTTGGAATCACTTGCATTTGCCTTGCATTCCCTTGGCCAAGTTGCTTAACATGTTGCATGTCTTGCATACTTACATGTTTGCATTACATCTTGCAAGCTTGCATATGTTGTTGCATACTTCACATGTTTGCTTGCTTAGGTTGTATACCTAATACATGTTATATGTTTGCATGCTTGCCTCATATCCATGTTGCATATCTTAGCTCCCATGCCTAGGTTGCATCGCATTAGCATGCATGCTCTATCTCTTGACCAAGTCATGATGGAGGTAGAAGCCCTTGATTTGATTGTATGCATTGCATTTCATCTCATTGAAAGTGCACAACTTGGCTTTGGGCCATCACGCATCGAATGCGCGATTGGTCCGAGAACCAAGGACTATACTCCTTGAGTCACAAATATGATAAGGAGTATGGTTGGTGCAAACATTTGTCCCAAAATTCCATATCATGCACCGCTTCGTTGCTTTGTCAAACTGCTCGCAGAATTTAGTGTCGACCGGCATTCTTTAGTGCCGAGGCACATTTTTTGTGCCGATAACTTCCATTGCACGGTGGTCACCAAGCACGGTGGGCACCTCACCGGTGGCGTAAAGCAGAGCAAGGAAGGTATTCGGGACTTTGGCAATTTTGGAGAGACAGGCAAGAAAACAGAGGCAAAAGTGGCATGGTGCGGACTTTCCCAAGTAGTCGGATCAAGCATGCGTGCATCCTCTTCCCGAGGCCTTTTATGCTTTCGAGTTTAATTAATTTGTTAATTAATTAAGGGTCTGTAATAATTAATTAGCTAGGATAGTTGATTTATTATTTGGGATCAGATATTATTCTTTTGGTCCCTCCGAGTGAGGGCAAGTCTGTAATAAGTGTGGGTGAGTGGGTGTATGTCTTCCAACCCCATTTCTTTCTACCCTTTTATTTACCTCGCTTATGATGGTAGATTAGGGCATATTAAAATTAGCATACCTTATGCAATGCATGTGCATTCATGCATTTGTTTACATGCACCGGCTCTGCACATCATACAAATCGCATTGTATTTCAATTCCAAATTGAATACGTGTTATTTGTAGCATTTCACATGCCATGTCTAGGATAGCCGAGCTGCCTAGATTACATCATTGCATGTGTTGCATTAGACATTTCAAGATGCTTAGGTCTATGCATGGATTTCTAATAAGCTTGCTTTTGGCTTGGAGTACTAGGTGAGCTTTTATGCTTTAGCATATCGCATGCGTGTGAATGTTGCCATGACAGTATGCTTACCATGCGGCTAAGTGCTTATGTGATATAACTGCTTGAATGCCTGTGGATGGAGGTTGAATTACCTAAATTGGGACAACACATTAAAACTGTGAGTTTTAAAGCCCACTAGATAGTGGCAAAACCGTCTTTTCCAAAAGCCCGCTTGAGAGTGGCAAAACCTGCATTTTAGCCTACTTACGAGTAGCAAACTATCTTCAAAACAAACATGCAATGTTTTGTTCCAATCTAGGCGATTTGGTCTATACTTGTTTGCTGTGCGCATAACATAGTAATTCTAGGCTAATAACTGGAATAAGAACACGTAATGTTTTCAAAATCGGATATCACGGTTAGTAGAGGCCGGTCTTTGGACCGGGCGAGAGGGGGTGCTCATAGCTGACCTTCCCCGATCGTACCCAAGCTCCCGAGCCAATTCAACTTTGGTTATGACGGACACGTGGCCTTCGGCACCGAGTCAGGGTTTCCTAAATTTCCCATTTTAAAAAATATTTAGGTGGCGACTCTGTAATCTGGCAAAGCAGTCCATGTTTGGCACTTCTTTTCAAAAAAATCTGTTTTCTCAAACGATTTGCCGGATTTGGACTCTTTGGGTCAGATTTAGAACATGACACAAATCGAGTCCGCCTGAGAGAGAGGCTCACAGGCTTCTCGCGACTCTGCTGGGGAGTTTAGAGAGCTTGACTCGAACTCGTGATATCCTGTTTTGATTTCACTTATGTGTTTCTTTGCATTGCATGTGCATTGGTGCGCCTAGGACACCGTGTTGGCCATCTGCTATTCCCGAGCGGTTTGCTGGAGGCTTGTCTTGTCAAGGCATGACCATAAGGCTGACCGGTTGCGGGCTCTGCCAGTATGGGAACACAAACCCCGGTTTTACCGGGGCACCCCTTTTGACCATTCGACCTAGTGCATATTCGGATCCATAGTGACCATTCCAAACTAGGACACGTTGCTTACCCGATCATAGGTTGTTTGAAACCGCTGCGTGCATAGTGAAACCCTAGCTCCTGACAAAATAGGACAGGGAAACCCTACCCCAACATAGGGGTGTATTGGCTCTCATTTACTTGCTATGTGCTTTTAGAGTGTATCTCTACAGGGAATGCGTATACCAGTTTGCAAGACTGGGCATCCGGCCTGTGGGCACCAGTATCAGTATTTTGAGAATCAGTTATATCTGAAGCTATCAGATTCAGTTTTGGGGCAATAATTTCGGGGAACAAAGGATCAATAGAATACGCTGCTCGCCTTTTGCTCGTATCCGTTCCAGTGAAGTTGAGCTGAGATGCTGTCTGTTTTCTCTTTTGCTAGGTAGTCTTGGAATCATAGCTTCAGAAGGCTCCACTATCCCCCGGGTACATTGGATTTGTGCTGATAGACTTTGTCAGGTCAGAGACTCAGTTCAAGGGTAATCAGGGCCAGAGAGGGCCAGTCAGGCACAAACCACCAGTACAACAGCTACCGAATCAGTGATCTTTGAGCAGTCAGGTTGAGATTTCCGAGCCTATTGCAAACACAAATATACCGGTTGCTCAGTTAGATCAGGACAATATGTCGAGTCTGGAAGAGATGGTGCGCCAACTCGTGATAGTATGAAAACCATGCAAAGAAGACCGTCAACGTCGCCAAGCAACGGTCGTGGTCATAGCCCAACAAGCAGAGACAATTGCTGGGCTAGAGCAACAAACCGGACATCTGCCGCGATCGAGCTCCTCCACCACTGGGGTTCAGACACGGAAACACCCAATGTCCAGAAGGTACGGACATTCCAAGAGGGCCTCCGCTCCCAATTTTACCTCAAAGAATCCAAAACACCTACCAATCTGCCGGACTCTCCTTCGAAGTTCGGCAGACTACAAATACGTGCCGAGTAAGTTGGAAAAGATGTTTAAGAAATCCCAAGGAGTCAAGTCGATTCCCGACATTGAGGATGGATATACGGACGCAGCTGTGACGCTGCCGGATCGGTTCAAGATGCCACAAATCGACCGATTTGATGGGTCCGGGGACCCTATGGTGCACCTGAGGCTGTTTTCAGATATCTTAAGGCCGATGGGTCTGACCAGACTACAGAAGCTGTCTCTGTTTGGCCGAACCCTATCAGGTGTAGCGGCCACCTGGTACGCGAAATTGGAAGACGATGTTAAGAAGAATTGGGATGAGATGGCCGAGGCTTTTGTCGATCAATACTCCTACAATACACAAATTGAGATTACAACCCGTGATCTCGAGACGACTAGGCAGGAGCCGAAGGAAAGTTTCTCCGATTTTGTAACTCGGTGGAGGACCAAGGCCTCAATGATGACCATTAAGCCAACAGACAAGGATCAAATACGGATGGTTGTGCGCAACCTCCAACCCAAGCTCATGCAGAAAATGATCGTTCTCCCATTCCCTACCTTTTCAGATCTACACGAGATGGGAGTACAAATCGAGGACGCTATAAAGCAAGGCCTTATTGACCAGGAAAAGGAGCAGCCCAGGAGGGCATTTACCTGATCGAATGCGACCACCAGTGGTGACACAGCTACTATAACTTCAGACATGGGCATGGTCACCACCCCCACACAAAAAATGACCACCCCATTCACCGGTGCATCCGGAACTAGTTCACAAACGGCCAAATACCCACCTCAGGGCCAAAGGGTGTTTACCCCACTGTACGTGTCTCTGTCAACGGCCCTGAGGGCCTTGATCCAAAAGGGGTATCTGAAGCCACTGGAGCCACAACCATTACCAAAGAAACCCCCTCCCTCACATAACCCAGCTGATTACTGTGCCTTCCATCAGCGAGCTGGCCATGACACTGACATGTGCTTTCGTCTTCGCCATGAGATACAAAATCTGATCGACAACAAGGTCATCGCCATGCCAGTCGTGCAAAGTCTATCGGCATTTGATCAGTGAACCTGTGGGGGGATAATGTGATGTGATTAGAGGTTGGACCACCTGCGGGCGGCGTTCAGTTTACTTCAGATGTGGTGGACGGCATGCACTGTTTTGAGCAATGTACAGATGCTGTTAATTTTGCTTTCTGACTTGGGTATTGGGTCAGTCTTGTCTTTTTGTATTGAGTCAGTCCTTTCATACTGAGTCAGTTGGGTCTGTCTTGTTGTATCGAGTCAGTCCTGTTTTGTTAGAGTCGGGTGATTCCGGGGGTGTTACCTCGAGCATCACCATTTTGTTTTGTGTTTGTCTTTTCAGTTTCTTTTGAGTCTGTTTCTGCCTGGGAGCCAGTTACACCAGAAGATCTGAATGAAACAACAGTGATTTTTACGCTCTCGCGTTTGCTTCTGCCGTGTGCCAGTTGTGCCAGAAATTCTAAATGAGATGGCAGTATTTGACTAAGAACTCTGTCTTTTCTGCGCCTTGAAGTCATTGTAATGACCTAAGTTTTTCAAAACCTTTTTGAACACTGCGGTGAAAACAAAGAGGGAGGAATTCCTCGGGATTTGCAAAACTTTGATCAAATTGAGAGAAAGAGAGGCGTGCTAAGCCCTTAATGAATGAAATCATGCTTGTTAGTGTGAGTACTGAGAAGGACCCTAGCTTTGATCCAGATTGGTCCTACACTGTCTTCAGCGCGAGCGATTTGTCGCTTTCTTAAAAACTTTCAAAAAATGTTTTGCGTGGTCCTGCGAAGACATGTGTGGAATCGCTCTTGAGATTATGTAGCCTAGGATCGCTCTCAGCCTTGAGACTCGACCCCTCATTTTCAAACCTTGGACTCAAACTCAGAATGTTCAACGGTTAACTTCAACGTGAGGCCTGTGAGGCCAGATTCAAAGCAGCCCTCGAACAAGAGGCAAGAAAGTCAAAATCAAGAAGATCAGATGTTGTCAAGAGAGGCTTGGGAAGCTAGATCAGAAGCCCCCCCTTCAAACTAGGGGGCAAAGATGTCAAATGTGCCCGAAGAGCCGAAGATGAGTTCTCTTGCGAGTCAACAGCCACTCTCCTGGATACAGAGGGCTTCAATCTCAAAAACCATTTGGCATGGACTTATTACACTTTTACCCTTTGAGAGGCTCGCTGGGCTGAAAACCCGGAAGGGCTACCCAGGCAAAAGTTAGAGCAAGCAAAAAAATACATACAAAAGAAAAAAAATATATATACAAAAAAAAAGAAAAAAGAAAAAGAAAAAGAAGCTCGCAAGGTCGAAAACCCGCATCGGGCGCCTTGGCAAAAGTTAGAGCCTAAAAAAAAAAAAAAAGAGAAAAAAAATGAAAAAGAAAGAAAAGAAAGAAGAACAAAGCTCGCAAGGTCGAAAACCTGCAACAGGCGCCTTGGCAAAAGTTAGAGCATAAAAGGGAGAGGTTAAATACCCGAGTGTACCTTAACCCCGAACTACGTAAGGCTTGATTCCCATGTTTGGGATACGTAGGCAACTTCACCCTGAAGTCCAGCCATAAACACTTCTAAATTGATTGTGTCCATGTAATGGTTTTGATCATCTTTGCCTTCTCTGTATCTGAGAGTTTGGTTGTCATCGTCACTCTGAAGATTGATTGCAGTATGCCACGGCGCTATCCAAACAAGGGGCAACTTTCCGTTGCCATTCAATGCGCTGCGGTACCGTTCAAACAAGGGGCAACTTTCCGTTGCCATTCAAAACGCCGCGGTGTCACTCCAAACAAGGGGCAACTTTCTTCGCATAAGGGCAATTTTCCATTGCTTATGGATCCGAGGTTGCGCATCTCAAGAGTAGGTTCCGTGCTTGTTGAGCATTGGCCGTTTGCAAAAAAAATAGTTTTTGAGAATTTTTACTGAGGTTGACTAATTCTCTCGAAAATTATTCCATCTTTTCCAAAAACTGGACCATTTTCTTGGACCCAAAAAAGGAAAATTTTCAGTGCTCATAGCCTGACTTGCATGATTTTAAATCAAAAATCGAATAAGCATGTTAATCTAACTTTCATATTGGTCAAAATTGTTTTAAAACAAAAAATGGTCGAAATGATGAACTAGGGGCACAGTTGAGTCAGGCTTCCTGTCTTTCCCCCATTTTCAACATACTTGCCAAGAAAGGCACTCTACCTGCCAGAAGAGGGCACAACTGAAGTTAGCAAAAGGTGAAAGCTCTCTCGCCCTCCAAGCAAATGAGGTATCAAGCCATGTGCGAAGCATAAATTGGAATGGGACAGGATGTTCCACTCCCTCATCTGGACAGATCTAACCATGTCCAAACTCCCCGGCAGAGCATCGTCGACCGATGTCAGCCGCAGATTCGTTATACACCCAATTGTAGTGCGGCCCCTCTGTGGAAGAAACTCACTGTTGTGAACAAGAAAAGAATCTAGCAGAATGCTAGGGGCAAGAACCCGCAACTTCCTCTTTATCCATCAACCACCCAGGGGAGGGATAAAAATGAGAGATTAAAGAATAGAGAGATGTGCGTTGAGAGAAAAAGTGAGAAAAGGGCTTTTTCATGAAAAATAGAGCTTGAGGGCCGAGTGATGTGAGAATCACAAATGAGAAAGGGTGGGAAATAATACCCGGTGAAACAGGCTCCCTGTGCACATTTGAGTCTTGTGTTTTGTTTTGTCTGTCTTGATTCTTGTTTTGAGTCTTTTCGAGTGTCAATAGATGTCTTTAGGTTGTATACCTTTTGTTTTCTATTGTTGAGTCTTTTTTTGGCTATGGCCAGTCGTAGGCCCAATACCTGGTCAAGAACTCATTTTCTCAATTTCAAAAATGATTTGTTGTGTGCTCAGAGTGCTGTGCCATTCTCCATATTTGTTCAAAAAAGGGAATTTGTTCTTTCAAAAACCGCAGGGTTCAACCCAGGTCATGTCAGAACAGTAGAACCAGGACCTATCTGAAGCTATATAGGTTCCGGTCTGCAAAGCAAAAGAAAAGAGGGAAAATCGAAGCATCCGAGTGTGTTTCACCTTCAGCAAATTCCGTGATTGTATTCCGGATGTGCCTCTTCAGGCCTTGTCAATGCTACCGAAGTATGAGTGTGCCTCTACTCCAAGTGTAAGCCTGCTTCAAGTCAGAATGGCAATTAAAGCAGCAGCAGATGTTATCTCTCGCTAACATGCACGGGGTGTCCCCTTTTCGAGCAGAATGTGTTGTAAAGCCCTCAAAGAGGTAAATCAGAGGCACCAGAGTACATGTTAAATGCTCGCATCTCTTGCATAAGAAATGCACCCTTCCACCTGTATTGTTATGCACCCACCTCATTTGCGTTGTGATGCACATCCCAGTCACATTGTTATGCACTCGTCTCACTTGCGTTATCACGCATGTTTCGCCCACATTGTTGTGCGCCTTTTTTTACTTACTTGCGTTGCTGCTCTTTCCTCTCTCACGTGTACTACGCTGAGAGGTTTCTTTTGCCTTTCTTTCCTCTCCCGCGTGTACTACGCTGAGAGGTTTCTTTTTTGCTTTCCTCTTTCCTCTCTCGCGTGTACTACGCTGAGAGGTTTCTTTTCGCTTTTTTTTCTCTTTCCTCTCTCGCGTGTACTACGCTGAGATGTTTCTTTTTGCTTTTCTCTTTCCTCTCTCGCGTGTACTACGCTGAGAGGTTTCTCTTTGCCTCGCTTTCCTCTCTTGCGTGTACTACGCTGAGAGGCTTTTCTCTTTCCTTTCTCGCGTGTACTACGCTGAGAGGTTTCTTTTTGCTTTCTTCTTTCCTCTCTCGCGTGTACTACGCTGATGAGGTTTCTCTTTGCCTTTCCTTGCGTGTACTACGCTGAGAAATTTTATCTTTCTTCTCCCGCGTGTACTACGCTGAGAAGTGTTACCCTTTCCTCTCCTGTGTACGATACGCTGAGAGATGTAGTGTTTGAGACTCCGGGTATTCTCGGTAGTCGCTTTTAGCCTTCTCCGCATGAGATGCTGTGAGAATTGCATAATTCTCTTACATCCTTTCTACATGAGTTGTAGTTTGGTTCATGTTTACTTGCTTGCATAGCATTCGCTTAAAATGTTGCATTTATTTTGCATAATTGCTTCATCACAGCATCCTTTGCATAATCATAAGTTATGCACTTGCATTGTGCATCACTTCGTATCCTGCCCCTGAACTACGCTGGTTTGATTCCTTGCAAAGGGATACGTAGGCAGCCTACGGGCACAACCATTTATCTATCTATGTTTTGTTTGTTTGTCCAAGTCTTCGGCCTTATCAAAAATGGGTCGTCTCTGGGCTTTGACATTCACTCCCGTCATTGTTATGACTTTCGAGTTCTGTCAAAGAGGGGCAACTGTAGACACCCCATTTTTGACCGCCTCAAGACTTGGGCATTCGATGGTTTGCTCGGTGTTGAGAGATGTGCAGCACAGTTCAATTCCTTCGACAAGGAGAGAGGCAAACCCTTCAAAACACTTTGTCTAGGGGTTTGGAGTTGAAGAAAAGAGAAAAGGAGAGGATAAACCTGGTTTGGGAGAAGTTCGGCATAGATCCGGGTAGAAGGGAATCGAGCAGCCCTCGCTAAATCGGGCTTATTCAATTCAATACTTGGAATTAAGCTATGAGGCCACCATCGTTGGAAATAAGACTTCCGGGCTTCACTTTGCACTCAAGAATCTCCTAGAGCCAAGTCCGGTGGAGGAGATATGATTGGTTGAAGCTGGGCATCATCGGTTGGATCGAGTCTGCGCGACTTCACGGAAAAAGGGCATAACTTTTTTCAGAAGGAATTTTGATGCAAGGTTTGCTCCATGGGAAGGCTAACTCCCGGGGCACCGATCTGCATAACCACCGTCCATGTTTTGACTAAGGAGTGATCCACCGGCACTCTCTTTAGCGGACCGGCAGAACAGAGTGCCGACAGGCACTTTATTTTGGCTGATGATCACACCTTCGGCCGACCTGAACTCTTTGAACCCCCAAGCATAGTGCACACCAATGTGCCAGCTGGGATGCGAACCAGACCCACGTGCATCCATGTGCCTATTTTGCACCATTTTGCACCTTTTGGCCCTTATTTGGTGCACCTTTGCTCATGGCTTCTTGAGGAAGCCTTGACCCTTGTCTTGGCTTCCTCAAGAAGCCTTACCAGTATCTTGGCTTCTTGGAGAAGCCCTTGCTTTAGCTTCTCTTGTAAGCCATTTGCTTGCTCTATATAAGAGCTCTTCCTCTCCATTGCTTAGGGTTGGGAGTTTGGAACAAAAACCAGAGATATATAGATATATATCGATATAGATAGATACAACCCTCTATCTCCCTCTATATCTCACTCCTTTGCCTCCAAAAGTCCATTATTCTTGGCCATTCCTTCACCAACCCATAGCACAACACCACCACTTCCATTTCCAACGACTTGGGGCTGTTCTTCAGAGCTTAGGAGCACCTAAACTTGGTCCAAGAGGTGCTGGTTTGCTGGTCTTCAAGGGTAAGTTCTCATCTTCCCTTTTCTTGCAATTTCTTGCTTTGTATTTAAGCCTTGCTTGCAAGCACTTTTGGGCTCCGACCCAAACTTCAAATAGTCTTATTTTGGGGTCCTCTTCATGTTTTATTGAGGACCCCTTGTCGTTTGGTGGCTGCATCTAGCACCTATCTCAATATCCTCTTGTATGCCATGTTTCTTGCATAGAATATTTGGCTTATATATAATCTGTTTCAGAGCATGATGTAAGCTAAGAATAGGCTTATTTTGAGCCCTTCTTCAACATTGTTGAAGGGCTCAACATTGTTTGCATACTCCATGTGCTACTTGCTTTGAAATCCATGTGATTTACCGTAATCTTGCATGCTTTCTTAGCCTATCTTGCTTCTGTTTTTGTGGCTGGTCATACACTGAAAATGTGCTTATTTTGTCATGTATAAGATCTGTTTTTGGTTTTTTAGGCCATCCATGACTTGCCTTACATAGCCACTTTGCATTTTGGCTTGCTAGCCTTAAGTGCATGAGTATATAGCATGTGTTGCTTGCATCATTTTAGTGGTTTGGAACCATCTAGCATGCTATTTCAGTCCCTTTGGTGTGCTTGTATGCTTACCTTAGTTGTCTCTTTAGTGCTCTAAAAGCATGTGTTGTGTACTCCATGTTTTGGCCTTAATGCATACCTTTGAATTTGAACCATCTAGATGCCATCTAGGGGGTCCTTTGGGCTTAGTTTTATGCGTTAAAACTCTGATTTTAATTGTTTAAGTATTGTCATGTGTGGTTGTACTAAGTGTGGTTCAAAGCCTCATTGGCTTGCCTTAATGCTTGGACCATTTGCATGCATGCTTAGCCTACTTTGTTGCTTGATTTGGCATCATTTTGTAGCATGATTTCAGAGCTTTCCATGCATGCTAGTTGTTCATGTTTAGCTTCCTTTAAGTGTGCTTAAAGCTTGCTTCATTATGCCTAAGTGTCAAGCCATAACATGTGCATATGTGTGTGCATTTTGGCCTTCATTTCCATGGTTTTGGCCACTGTTTTGGACCTAACTTAGAGCTGTCCAATTAGTGTAAGTCCATCCCTTGCATGCCATTCAAGTGTTGTTGCATTATCCCATGTTTACATGCTTTGGTTGCATATATTGCATGCTTGGAATCACTTGCATTTGCCTTGCATTCCCTTGGCCAAGTTGCTTAACATGTTGCATGTCTTGCATACTTACATGTTTGCATTACATCTTGCAAGCTTGCATATGTTGTTGCATACTTCACATGTTTGCTTGCTTAGGTTGTATACCTAATACATGTTATATGTTTGCATGCTTGCCTCATATCCATGTTGCATATCTTAGCTCCCATGCCTAGGTTGCATCGCATTAGCATGCATGCTCTATCTCTTGACCAAGTCATGATGGAGGTAGAAGCCCCTTGATTTGATTGTATGCATTGCATTTCATCTCATTGAAAGTGCACAACTTGGCTCTTGGGCCATCACGCATCGGAATGCGCTGATTGGTCCGAGAACCAAGGACTATACTCCCTTGAGTCACAAATATGATAAGGAGTATGGTTGGTGCAAACATTTGTCCCAAAATTCCATATCATGCACTGCTGCTGTCTGTTGCTGTCAAAACTGTCTCCTGCAGGAATTTAGTGCCGACCGGCATTCTTTAGTGCCGACCGGCACATTTTTGTGCCGATAACTTCCATTGCACCGGTGGTCACCAGCAGCGGTGGGCACCTCCTCACGGTGGCGCATGTAAACAGCAAGGAAGGTATTCGGGACTTTGGCAATTTTTGAGAGACAGGCAAGAAAAAGCGAGGCAACAAAGTGGCATGGTGCGGACTTTCCGAAGTCGGATCCAAGCATGCGTGCATCCCTCTTCCCGAGGCCTTTATCGCTTTCGATGGTTTAATTAATTTGTTAATTAATTAAGGGTCTGTAATAATTAATTAGCTAGGATAGTTGATTTATTATTTGGGATCAGATATTATTCTTTTGGTCCCTCCGAGTGAGGGCAAGTCTGTAATAAGTGTGGGTGAGTGGGTGTATGTCTTCCAACCCCATTTCTTTCTACCCTTTTATTTACCTCGCTATGATGGTAGATTAGGGCATATTAAAATTAGCATACCTTATGCAATGCATGCGTGCATTCATGCATTTGTTTACATGCACCGGGCCGGTACATCATACAAATCGCATTGTATTTCAATTCCAAATTGAATACGTGTTATTTGTAGCATTTCACATGCCATGTCTAGGATAGCCGAGCTGCCTAGATTACATCATTGCATGTGTTGCATTAGACATTTCAAGATGCTTAGGTCTATGCATGGATTTCTAATAAGCTTCGCTTTTGGCTTGGAGTACTAGGTGAGCTTTTATGCTTTAGCATATCGCATGCGTGTGAATGTTGCCATGACAAGATGCTTACCATGCGACTAAGTGCTTATGTGATATAACCGCTGAATGCTGTGGATGGAGGTTGAATTACCTAAATTGGGACAACACATTAAAACTGTGAGTTTTAAAGCCCACTAGATAGTGGCAAAACCGTCTTTTCCAAAAGCCTGCTTGAGAGTGGCAAAACCTGCATTTTAGCCTACTTACGAGTAGCAAACTATCTTCAAAACAAACATGCAATGTTTTGTTCCAATCTAGGCGATTTGGTCTATACTTGTTTGCTGTGCGCATAACATAGTAATTCTAGGCTAATAACTGGAATAAGAACACGTAATGTTTTCAAAATCGGATGTCACGGTTAGTAGAGGCCGGTCTTTGGACCGGGCGAGAGGGGGTGCTCATAGCTGACCTTCCCCGATCGTACCCAAGCTCCCGAGCCAAGTCAACTTTGGTTATGACGGACACGTATTCTTGACCGAGTCGTGGTTTCCTAAATTTCCCATTTTAAAAAATATTTAGGTGGCGACTCAGAATCCGCAAAGCAGTCCATGTTTGGCACTTCTTTTCAAAAAATCATTTTTCAAACGATTTGCGGATTTGGACTCTTTGGTTCAGATTTAGAACATGACACAAATCGAGTCCATCAGAGAGAGGCCCATGGGCGTCTCTGAAAGCAGAAAGGTGTTCGAGGAACTAATGTTGTTCAATGAGAGGAGATTGAAATCACTGTATCATGTCCAAGGTTATCAATGTAGGATTGCCAGGACTTTCAACAAGAAAGTTATGTAATAACCCGACTTTTTCACATGTTCCATATGCTTCACTTCCCTCATTATATGAGCGATTGTACGTGTGATTATGTGCTTGATGTGAAATTCCATGTTTTAATTTGTAAATTGCATGTTTATGAATTGGTATCTGTCGGTTATGAGGAAACCTATTGGAATTGTGACCTTCGGACTGAAAATTAAAAGCCTTAGAGGCACAATAAATTGAAATTGACTTTACAGTTATGATTAGCATGATTTTTGGGACATTATATGAAGTTTTGTAAAAATTTAATTAGCTTTATTTAGTTAAAACTCCTAAAATTAACACTTTGGAACTGAAATTAAAGACCTTAGTGAGTTCAGAAACCGAAATTGAGTACATGATTATACTAATGGGAATTTTTAAAGACATTTGGGAAGTTTAATGGAAAATTGATTTCGTCTGATTCGCTAAGTTATGTTTGGGTGGTCTATATAGAGATAATTGACTTGTTATATAGTGGAGCTCTTCATCTTTAGCCTCTAAGAGACAAACGTGGAGAGAGAGAGAGAGAGAGAGAGAGAGAGAGAGAGAGAGAAGTGAAAAGAAAGAAGAGAAGAGAATTCAATTCAAGTTTGGGGATTGAAAGGGTAACCTTAAGATTGGCTTAAGGTAAATGTTATCAACCCAAATACTTTCATTATTTCTTCAATTGCTTGAAATCAAGTCTTAAAATGAAGTTTTTATACCCATAAAAGTTAGGGTTTATGAATTGTTCCCATGATTGAATTTATTCCATGAAATTGAACATGTAATCTTTAGATTTAGTTAGATAAAAAGTTGATCCTTAGGTTTTGAGTTGTCATGAGTGAGATTGGGAGGAATTACCTTTTAATCTTTAGTTTTGCATGCTTTAACCTCGTATATGTATATATGTTTGTATATGTTCATATATGTTTTGATAGATCATGATAAGATCAATAAATGAAAGAAATATGGCAATTTGGGTTATGTATGTACAATTAAACTAAGTAATGAGTTAATGGAGCTTGAGATTCATGTTTATTATGAGTGTATATTATGTTTTTGGGATAAAATTGCTTGAATTAGAGCCTTGACTTGCTTTGGAAAAGTTGATTTTGATGAACTTTCGGACTACTCCAACAGAGCCCAGGACTGTATGTGCAAGGCTCGTGACCGCACGTGCGGAAGGCACAGCTGCACATGCGGGGCTCACAGCCACACGTGCGGAAAACAGGGGAAAGTAATTCTGCATTATGAAATAGAGGCACGTGCGGTGAGGGACTTCCTCACGTGCGGGAATTGGTAGCAATTATGTCCACTTTTGTGACCTCTTTTTGACCCTCTGAAACTGTTAATGTGTTTATTTGATCTCTGTAAAATATTTGGAAATGAAAAGAGGTAAACGAATCGAACAAAAGATTAAATAGATAAACTAAGGAAAGAATCCATTATTTATCCATTTGTGTATGTGTGCTACGTATAGGTCACTTGCAGAAAGAGACCACTGCTCGCCTAAACCACTGTGAGTAATAATAGTGTAACGATTTATATATTTCTTTCTGTATTTTTATTTAGGAGTTATGTATCTTGACTATATTTAGCATGTTCAAGATAACTTATACCAAGATTTATGCATTTTGACTGTGAATGGCATACTTGGGATAAATGGTGCTATGATTTATGTATTTTTGCTTGTAAGTGACACACGTTAAACAAATCTAAGGGAGTGGAAATGATTAAGCAATAACATAAGCATAAGCCATGGCATGAGAAATGGACCTAAAACCGTTCTGTTTATGCCATGATACGATACGATACGAATTAAGACCTATTGATTTCTGGTATGGAATAAAGTGATGTACGGAACTAAGTGCTATAGTGGGAGCCACCTCGAGTCCATATGAGCCACCTCTTGGGTCCATACATACATGAGTTGGGCTTGAGACCGTTTTGTATTACGTTGGGCCCGAGGCCGTTTTGTATCATGTTGGGCCCGAGGCCGTTTTGTATTACTTTGGGCCCGAGGCCTTTGGACTATGATGAAAGGGCCATATGAATGTTAGATAGATATTCTCCAAGACATATGCTTATTCACTCGAACTTCTTTACATTACTATTAATCACTGAGCCCTGCTCACTTCATTTTTATATATGTTTATGTAGGTGATCAGCCTGGAGGACAACCCTAGGTCAGCTTCAGGAGCCTTTTTAGGTGGGTCCGTCATGTTCAGCCTCCACACTTGAAGCTGTTGTCTATCTCTTTCGATGTCACATGTTTAGCCTAGTTTTTGGTGGCTTTTGTAAATTTTTGGTTGCTAACTCCTTGTATACACTTATAATGTGGATTGGAACGTATATAAGCATAAATTGTATATATTTAAAATCCTGGCATATAAGCACTGCTCAATGGACGTTTTGTAATTTATTTGCTTCCGCTTAAGGCCCCATATTTGATTAAATATTTTTGAAAGTTTGTTTTGAGGCCTAAGTACGGGCCGGTCATGGACCAAACTTTTAGGAGCGGGTTTGGGTCGTGACAAGTTAAGTCCAGGAATCTGAAAGAAGGGGATTTGGTACAAAAAGACAACCGAGCTCCCATCCATGACCGTAGGGGCAAGTTCAGACCCAATTGGACTGGTCCTTACTTCATCAAATCAATTTGGTCGGGTGGAGCTGTCATTCTTATGGACCTAGATGGCCTCGAATTCTCCTAACCAATCAACATGGATAAGTTGAAGAAATATTACCCTTGAGCGGCTTGTTAGGCCGAAAACCCGAAAGGGCAACCTAGGTAAAAGTTAGAGTAGAAAAAATTAGAAAAAAGAAAAACTGAGTTTGCAAGGTTGAAAACTCGAAAAGGGTGGCCTTGGTGAAAGTTAGAGCGCAAAAGGAGAGTGTTAATACCCGAGTGAACCTCAACCAGACTACGTAAGGCTTGATTCCCATCTTTGGGATACGTAGGCAACTTCATTCTGAAGTCCAGCCATAAACACTTCCAAATCAACTATGTCTATGAGATTGTTCTGGTCATCTTTGTCTTTTCTGCATCTAAGAGTTCGGTTGTGATCTTCACTATGAGAGCTCGTTACAGTATAGCGCAGTGCTATTTAGACAAGGGGCAACTTTCCATTTGTTGGAATTGGAGTTGTACTTCTCAAGGATAGATTCTGGGTGTGTCCAGTTATGATCCTCATCGAAAATGGTTTTTGAAAAGTTTTAATAAAAGTTGATTTTGTTCAAATTAATCTTTTTACAACTTAGACCATTTTTGGACCAAAAGGAAAATTTTTAGTGCCCACGACTTCAATTCATTGATTTCAATACAAAGCTCCCTAACTCTTGATTAAAATCAAAGTTTCTTTTTATTACATGCAAAAGGAAAACTTGAAAGTACAGATCAAAGCAATAAACTTGGGACATCGATGAGTCAGGTGTTCCTGCGTCCCCTCCCAGAGCTTGTAGAAGCTTCAGATGCTAAAGTAGGCCTGGTTTGCACCTCATCTTCAAGCCAAGCTATGCATTTTCTAGAAAGGGCGCAACTAAAATTGGGAGCGGGAGCCAGAAATTCTCTTGTCCTCCACACAGTGTGATATCGAGCTAGTTGTGAACCTCGGAGTTGGGTACTCTACCCCCTCTTTTGGGCAAGTCCGGTCATGTCCGAACTGGCGCCTGAACTGGAATGGAAAATAGAAGACACAGTGTGTTAAGCCAATCAGTTGAATGCCAAGTTGTCAAGACATGCTGTAGCTCATCTCGGGCAGATCAAACTAGGGGCAATGCCAAGCAATGTCAACAGCAAACCTGTTGCACATCCAATGGCACCACCACCCCTCGTTCAGGAAATCAACTAGTCGTTGGCGAAAGAAATAGCCTCGTGCTGAATATGCAGGGCAAGAGTCCACTACTTTCAACCTGTCCATGAGCCATATCTGGGGAGGGATGAAAAATAACAGAGATTAAAGAATAGAGAGGTGTATGTGGAGAGAAAAAGTGAGAAAGGGTTTTGAGAGAAAAACAGAGCCTGAGGGCCGAGTGATATGAGAAACATATGTGAGACAGGGTGGAAAACATTACCTGCAAAAGTAGTGGACTTCCTGTGAAGTTGGTTGTTTCTCGCCGGTGGAAGGCGTCTAAGCCTATCAAAGTCTCGGCCAATGCTAAGCCAATGCAGCTCTTGCCCTCTTTCAAGCCTTGGGCTACTTTGATCAAGCGAATGCTAGACCCTCCGAAACCCGAGGCAAGAAGAAAATGAGCCAACATACACAAACAAAGGGCATGCTGTCGAAAACCTTGCCAAAGACGATCGATGCGGTTATTGGCGTTAGAAAACCGATGAATCAAACTAGGAATATCCAGCTCTCCATTGTGACCAAAAGATCGAGTATCGTGTAAAGTGGGCCCACACATCCGTCCTAAAGCTTGGATGTGGCCAAAACGAGACTGGGGCAAGATTTCCTTGTCACGCCAGGATTCCATCAAAATTTGGAATTCTTCTATTGTCGAACATATCTCTTGTCCCCCGCAGCTGAAAACATGTGTAACCTGGTTCCAACATCTAGCCGCGGCATGAAAGAACGGAAAACACAGTGGGGTACGACTTAGCGGGAATAGTGCATTTATCCCGAAACCCCGAAAATTCACTTTTTTCGAGCCATCCAGAGTTGCAATCCAATTTGAGAGTTTTTCGGTGAAGAATGGCTCCATTTGTGGCAAAAATAGAGCTAGAATGAAGAAACTACGAAGTCCTAACTGTTGTTGACGATAAAGTGCTGAGTGGAAGATGTAGCAAAGAATCTGGAGGTTCCAAAGACTAGTGGCCGATCGCCGTTGTTGGTGGTCGACCGCCACTTTTGTAGAATGAAGCCACTTTTGGTGTCCAACAACCTCTGCTTATAGCCGACATAATTCCTATGGTTTTTCTGTGTGTTGAGAGTGTTGAGAACCTGTGTTTTGTTCTGCTCCTAGTACATTTTGGCGCCTTGTTTAAGAGTTTTGTTGAGTCGCTTTTTTTGTATGTTGTTTCTCTTTGTTTATCAAGTTGTTTTGTTGTTGCTTATCGAGTTGTATTGATGTTGTTTTGCTTATCGAGTTGTTGTTTTGTTTATCAAGTTGTTGTATTAGTTATTCATTGAGTTGTTTTACTCTGTCTATTATGTGTTGGTCGGTTCATTACCTGATTAAGAAGTTGCCAATACAATGTACAATATTCAATTTCCATCAAATCTCATTTTGTGTAAAATGGTGCAATGCGATACTCAGAATGTAAAACACAACACATTTCATCAAAAGCTGATTTTTCATTCCAATTATGGTTTCTTTTTACAAAAGAGTACAAGTTTTTAAGAAAATAGAAACTACCTGGAAATTGTACAATGTGTTAACACTACTAGCTAAAGAAAAAAAAAAAAAAAAAGCAAAAGAGACTAAGCAAAAAACATCTAAATCGGTGCCATCCACCTCAGGATCGAGAGGCCCTCTTCGTCCTCTTCCTGGGCATGGACTCAGAGCTATCTCCATCGGCGCCGCTGTCAGAGGCCCTTATGTCTAAGCTAGCTGCTAAACCTGCCTCAGCATCATTTCTACTCTCAGAATCTGAGCCAGCGTCGTCCTCTTCGTCCTCAGATGACTCTGACTGTGGACTCGCTGCCTCATCGTCCTCACTTGTCTCATCATCATCATTGTTCGGAACGGGCTTTGAAAGGCCATTCTCGTCACGGGAACCCCTAGCTCTGCCTCAACTGCGAGCCGGAGCCTCCCGCCTCTCTCTCCCTACTGCCGGAGGAGGTGCTGATGGTCCTGTTGTAGCTCCCGCTGGAACGTTCAATGTGGCTGGGATATGATATCAATTGTGGTGTATATCAGATGCAATGATTGAGTGCAGTGATTGAATGCAATGTTTGAGTGCAGTGTACCAGATCAGTGCAGTATGGAATAGATTATGTTTGAAATGCTGATGTATCGGCAGAAAGTTTTATGGCATGAAGTGCGAATTGAAGGAAATTACTGAAATCTTATAGAGGCTGAACAGGTTCGTGCTCCTCTGCACCATCTCCGTCAGGAAAGCCACTAGCTCGAGGGCCTGCTCGGTGTACTTCATGGGTGCCTGCAAGTGCGTTGATAGGATCAGTGTTCTATAAAGCATAACTGAAATGAAGTAAATATGAATGTGAAGTATGGTACATACTGGAGTCGGGCCTCGAACCCCGATATGCTCATGCCCGGCTAATGCGGGCTCAATAGGGATCTGGCAAGCCTCCTTGGAATGCTGCCAATAGGTGAGTATGGTAGGCAGCTCTGGCGACCTAGCCCTTGTCTTGCCCTAGAACCTCTCATGCCATGGGTCCTAGTCGCCTCGACCCCTCTGTCTCTCACCTCCACGATTCCCAATCAGAGGTGGCATGAGGTATGTCTGGATAAAGGTTGTGTAATCACCCTTGACTTGGAAAAAGTCAGCGTCCCAGCCTCTGGTGAAATCAATCATCTCCCGCATAGTGTATTTCTCTATGGCTCTCATCTATGTCGGAGGTGGCAAGTGAACTACCAGCTCAGGCAAGCTGATGGTTTGGCGCAAAAATCGCTCTCCTAAGAACCATGCCCGACAAACCGGGCCCTCAAGCAGGAGTCGGAAGCGAGAAGCCTCTCGTGCCCCAGCAAACTGATCCTTGACTCCCTCAGGCATCGTCGCCCAGAGCTGCCAAGTAATCTATAAATAAAGAGTGTGCAGATTGTTGGCTATCATCAAATATTGTGAAATGAGTCAGAATCAAAGGAAAACGGAAATAATAGAGAAACTTGAGTTACCTTAGCGGTAGTCACAGTATCGAGGTATCGACGGAAGAAGGGGAAGGACTCCCAGGACCTCTACTAGCATCTCCTATTATACCGATGAGAGTATGGCACAACAAGCGGCATCTCCACCTCTGGCTCTGGGGCAAGTCTTGGAAAGTCGGCGTACACCCATAGCTGCAGAAAGGGAAAGGGCAACAATGAGTATACAACAGATAAGTACAAGTAATGCGGAAAACAGAACATGTGTGCCATGTCCAGAAAATATAATGTGCAGTGTGTGCAGTGTACAGAGTATGCAAAACAGAAAGCAGATTGTGTGTACAGTATACAGTGTGTGCAGTGTACAGAAAGTACAAAGCAAAAAGCACAATAGGAAATGCAATACAAAAAGGTAAAGTATACCTCCCAGGCCCTCCAGTAGCCTCCTATCAGATGTCCGCTCCTGCGGGAGGTCGAGCTCATGTACCCGTATAAGGTGTCCAAGCCGGCGCTGCCCCAATCGTAGAGTCGGATATGGGACAGGTCCACCAAGGCACTCATGAGGTATAGCTCGACGGTGTTCACTCGGTCGGCGAATAGGGTAGTGCCAAACAGGAACATCAGGAAACCTCGGGCATACTGCCTGGTCTCCTCTCGGGTTGCTGGTGCCATCCCTCTGTAGTGGTTTGCAAGCCAGGAGTATCAAACCATCCCTGATCGGGAGATAAGTGGGCGATTCCCCAGCAGATAAATCTGGGCGGCCTCCCACTCGCCCATGTCTGAGTCATAAAGAATCAGATGACCCCCCACCTCTATGCCGGTGAGCATAGAGAAGTCGAAGGGAGTCATCGTCATCTCCCTTACGGTACAGAAGTGAAAGGAATCGGTGGTATCCCACCACCTTTCTACCAAGACACCCAGTAAAGGCCGGCTCGTTATGAGGCGTGAGAGCTCCATGCAGAATGAGCCAAAGCTGGCCTCATCAATGATGTGGCAAACGTCATCAGGGAGCTCCATGTACCACTCCCTCGCCGATGTGGTCTCATATCCTCAGATGGCGCGTGAATCCCCCTGTGATCAAGACAAGCAGATGAAATGTAATGTGAGTAATACAGTACAAAAGTGTGATTGGGCAAGCAATGCAAGGTATATTGAGAAAATGCAAGAATACAGTGTATACTTTGGAGGTGCCATGAGATAAATGTGACTCCGGCTCACATAGTAAGAGGTCCTCTGGTGCGCCTCATGCAAACCCCCTGAACTGATGAATGCTATCTGGTGGCAGCACGTGTATCTCGGGATGATACGTCGCCGGGTCAAAAGGTCAAACGCTAAGTGGCAGTGGCTCAAACTCCGGATCCACCTCCATCTCTAGAGAAGCTCTGTCATGTGGGATGTCATCCGCCATCTTGAGGAAAGATGAGAAAGTGGTCGAAAATGGAGAAAATGGGTGAAGAATGCCAAGAGTCAATGAAAGTCAACTCCAAGAGGGAAAATGGCAAAAAAAAAAGTCAATGCCCGGGAAAGGGCTCCAAACTCAAGGGTAACTCGAGGGAAACAAACATCAAGTGGTGGAAATGAAGAAAGAAGCATTGAAATAGGTTTTCAATCGGTTCAAAAATGGAGTAAACTACGAAGGTTTAGCGAACAAAATGTTCATGGGGCATTGGAAAACGGATATAATGCTCTGATCAAAGGAGGAAAATGGTCCAGAGAGAAGAGGATGATTTTCAGCATTGGAGAAGTGGGAAAATATGGTTTGGAACCCTATACTTAAGCACCTGAAGTGAAATGGCCATTTTGCCTCGAATCTGCCATTGGTGGCCGACCGACCACCACTGGTGGCCGACGGCCACCATTTGTGCCCGACAACCTTTTTTGGTGCCTGATGGGTGGCCGGCACCCTTCCCTGGTGGCCAACAGGTTTCCAGCACTCCTACATTGGGTCTTTATGTTGTTTTGTGCATTCAGTCCTCAAGAAAGTGCAAGAGAGGTTCACTTTTAAGCTCAAACGCCTCTGTGGAAGCTCCGGGCCATGTCTTCGGTGTATGATGTTCAACACGAATGAGGTGTATCCTTTGAAATTGGTTGCAACTTTTCGAGGGGTTAAGTCGGAAGTTGTTCTTGAAATTGGGTTTGCCGATTATGTTTCCATTATTGCGTAAAATGTGCATTCTTTAATTATGCATAGAATTTGCATTTGCTACATTCACATAGAATCATGCATCATATACTGTTGCATAGAATCATGCATCCTAATGTGGCATATAACATGCTCTGGCTCACGCAGCGTAGAATATTGCATTTTGTGCTTAAGACATATTTCTAACATTTTGTCATGCTTATCTTGCGTAGAACATGCACTCTTGCTATATCCTGTTTGTTAAGCTTCTTTCTTATGCAGACACGATATTGTATGTACGGTTCATTCAAAGCTGGTGCAATCAGACGATATTGTATGCATGGTTTATTCAAAGGAGTTCCAGGTGAGACCGCTCCTGTCCTTTGATCCGACTACTTTGCTTTGGTTAGAAACATTTGAGTACGCCCGGTGTTTATACCACTCCCTGTGTTGGTTACAAACATTTGGGTACGCCCGGTGTTTACACCACTCCCTTGTTGGTTAGAAGCATTCGGGTACACGCGGTGTTTACACCTTGCTCTGGTTAGAAACATTGGGACGTGTTCCCCATGTTTATACCACCCCCCTGGTTATAAGCGTTTGGAACGTGTTCCGATGCTTATACCACCTTGCTTTGGTTAGAAATGTTGGGATGTGTTCTCGATGCTTATAGCCCCCTCCCCCCGGGTTAGAGGCATTTGGAACGTGTTCCGATGCTTATACCACCTTGCTTTGGTTAGAAACGTTGGGACATGTTCCCGATGTTTATACACTCCTCCTGGGTTAGAGGCACTTGGAACGTGTTCCGATGCTTACACCACTTTGTTTTGGTTAGAAACATTGGGACGTGTTCTGATGTTTATACCACCCTCCAGTGTTTACACCTTGCTTCGGTTAAAAACATTGGGATGTGTTCTTGACGTTTATACCACCCCCTTGGTTAGAAGTGTTTGGAACGTGTTTCAATGCTTATACCACCTTACTTTGGTTAGAAACATTGGGACGTGTTCCCGATGTTTATACCACCCCCCAGGTTAGAAGCGTTTGGAATGTATTCCGATGCTTATACCACCCTGTTTTGGTTAGAAACATTGGGATGTGTTCCGATGTTTATACCACCCTCATGTGTTTACACCACTCCCTTTTCCCTCTCGCGTGTGGCACGTTAGGATGTTTTCAGTTATAAACATTTAGGTACACCTGGCGTTTCCGTCATCCTCTTCTCTTCTCGCGTGTGACGTGTTAGGACACTTTGGTTAAATGCATTCGGACGAGTTCCAATGCTTATACCGCTCTTTGTTTTGGTTACATAATAGTTGGACGTGTTTCAATATTTATCACTGTATTCTTTGGTTCGGAATATTAGGGTGTGTCCCTAGGTTCACACCATCTCTCTCCTCGCGTGTGCCATGCATTAGGATCTTGTTTCACGCCTCGAGTGCGCCCGACGGTTGTGTTGTTCTTTGCCTTTCTTGCGTGATGCGTAGTTAAGCCTGCAAAATTTTCTTACATCCTTTCTGCATGAAATGTGGTTTGGTTCATGTTCCTTGCTTATGTATGAGTTTGCTGTAGCATTTCTTTGCATAGCGCTTGCATCCAGATGTTACATTACAGCCTCATTGTATGATTATAAGTTATGTTCTGCATTGTGCATATCATTTGCATCTTGCCCCAGAACTACGCTGGTTTGATTCCGTGCAAAGGGATACATAGGCAGTCTGTAGGCGTAACCATTCTTTGTTTTGCTTGCTTGTTTGTCCAAGTTTTCGGCCTTGTCAAAAATGAGTCGTCTCTCGGCTTTGACATTCAGTCCCGTCATTTTATGACTTCCGAGTTCTGTCAAAGAGGGGCAACTGTAGACACCCCATTTTTGACCGTCCTCAAGACTTGGACGTCATCGTTTGAACACTCGATGGTTTTGTATGCTTGTGTTCGTTTTGAGTGCCTGAAGTTCTCAGCTGAGCGTCTTGCCTTTGAGCCTCTAAACTTGTCTGTTTTATACTTGGTTGTGGACCAAGAGCTTGTTGTTTCAAGTCTGGAGGAGAGGGTGGCCTGTCAGCCATCCCCACAGTCCACCGGCCATGGCTTGTGCCTGCCGACCATCAATGGTGGCCGGTCGGCCACTTTGATGGCCGATGGCCATTTTTCTCCTTTTTCAGTTATTTGTTTGGTAGCTGTGCCAGCTGTTGTTCACTAAAGTGCATCTCCATATACGTGTATGGAGGGATGAATACAAGCTTGAACCTTGGTTTTCTATATATAGGGGGTGTCCTCCCCCATTTTAGAGGGTTAGAAAATTTGGATCAAATTTCTCTCTCTCTCTCTCTCTCTCTCTTCTTGTTTCGTACCTTAAAGCCTTGTTTCTCTACACTTTTGTACATCAAGCCTTAACCAAACTTGACCACCTTGGAGCTGAGGTCCCTTGGAACCTAGTTTGAGCTTTGGAAGGAGGTTTGACCTAGAAATTCTGGCTGGTTTGTGCTGTGCTTCAAGAGGTATAAGACTCACCTTGTAAGCTTTGTTTTGACTACTTGTTTTACCATCTTTTTGTAGTGGCTTTGGCCTAGTTTTCACCTACAAAAGACTTTCTTTTTTGGAGGCTTAGCATGATGGTTTGAGCTCATTTTGTGTAAAGGGGTAGTCCACCTTCTTGTTGCTTAATTATAAGAGCTTTTGTGCCATCTTTCAAGGCTTTCAAATCAAACTTTTTGGGCCTTTAAACCATTGAAATTCAAAGTTATTTCAGCATATGTTTGCCTCTGATTTGGACTGTTTAAGCTCTATTTTGGGCTGCTTTCGTCATATGAGTTTTGTTTTGCATAGTTGTAGTGCAAATGACTTCACTAGTTTGGTGTTTTAGGCCTTTAAACATGATTTGCTTGAGTTGGTTGCATGTTCTATTGTCTTTTTACATGTAATTTCAGCATATATAGCTCTGTCACATGCTCATCTGTTTCACTCTTTCATTGCTTTTAAGAGTTTCTCTTGAGTCTTGCTTGCATGCTTAGATTGCTTAACATGTGAGCATGTTTTTTTAGCATTTTGAACCTTCATTTCAGCATGTTTTTGGTACTATTTTGACTGGTTTTAGCTCTCTTTTGAGCTGGTTTGGTCCTTTGAGGCTTGTGTTGTGTGGTTGTAGTGCAATCTCCTTCACTAGCTTAATGTTTTAAGCTTTTAAACATGAATTGCATGTGTTGCTTGCATGTTTTAGTGTCATTTTGCACTCCATTTCAGCACTGAAATCTCTACAATCTCCCTCTATTCTTCACTCTTTCATTTATTTTGAAAGTGACTTTGAACCCTTTGTTGGCGTGAGTGTGAAATTGAGACACTTATGCTTAATGGTTTTAATCCTCTTTTGAGGGTTTCTACTAAGCAACGGCATGAGGACTCTTTCATGCTCAAGGCGCTTGTGGTTTAAGCCTACTTTCAATTAGAGGACACTCACTTTTGGACTAATCAATTAAAGAACGGATTGGTAAGCTAAAATGAGTAAATAAAACATGGCAAGTAAAAGAGGCAAGATTAAGCTTCTTTCATGTTGCATTGCATGTGTTCGGATCGGACGTTAATTCGAACACGAGGCAAATGGGACATTTCATACTCGAAAGTGATGAAACGTGCCATTTTCCTTGGTCACCATCACCCTTGATCATGCATGATAGGGTGGTGGTCTTTTGAGTCTTGTTTTGCACTCATTAAACTTGTACAAGCTTGGTTCTTTTGCCATCTTGCATAAAAATTGCTTGGTTGATGGTTTGAGAGCCAAGAGTTACACTCCTTTGAGCTTGTGTGATGATAAGGAGGGTAATAGTATATACACTCCTTGAGAATACACTGCTTTGCCTCTGTTTGCTCTCTGTTGCAGCAAAAAGAAGAAGTTCAGGGAAGGGGTGGCCGACCGGCCACCAATGGTAGCCGACAGCCACCATTGGCAGCCGACTGTCCAGAAATGAAATTTCGCACAAGTGTGTTCTTGAGTTCGAGCATAGGTGTTCTGGAAGTTGGCAGCACTGTTGGTGTTCAAACGAGTGCAAACAGAGGCATCCGATGGCAAGACAGTGGCATTTTCAGGAGGAAAGCAACCAAGCATGTATGCGTCCCTTGCCCTCGAGGCCATTTAATCGCTTTAGTTAGCTTAGAATAGCTAGTTAACTCGAATGTTGAACTTAATTAGTTAGTGTAACTAATTCTTCAATTTTGGTTTGTAATATTTAGCTAGCTTTAAATAGTTAGTTAATTTATTTCAATTGTTGCAATAATTAGCTAGAATAGTTAATTAGTTTTGTGTTGTAATAGGTAGCTTAATTAGCGTAGCTAGTTAGCTCTTATTCATTCGGACCCTCCTTCGCGAGGGCGTAATGTTGTAATAAGTGTGCGTGTGTGTGTGCATGTCTTCCAACCCCACGTCTTTCTCCCTTTTATTTATTCGCTTTCAATGTTTAGATTAGGGACATTTTCGATTAGCATACCTTATGCTTGCATGTTTGCATCCCTTCATTTGTCTTGCATGCACCGAGGCTCGGCGCATCATTCAAATTGCATTGTCAATTTCAATACTTCCTTGAATACGTGTTTCAAAGCATGATATCAAAGTGTTGCAAATACCATGATTAGGTAGCCGAGCCTATTAATTTCATATTGCATGTGTTGCATTAGGCATCTTGTATAGTTAGGATCATGCATTCTTTCTAACTAGTTTTTGTTTTGGCTTAGAGTACTCAATAAGTTTTTATGCTTTAGCATACTTGCATGAGTGTGATTGTCATATTGCCATGATTCGCATGCTTGCCATGAGGCTATGTGCTTAAATGCTAAACTGCATGAATGCCTGTGGATGAAGGCTTTGTTGTTTGAATTGGAACGATTCAACAAATATGAGTTTTAAGCCCACTTTGCGAAGTGGCAAATCATGTTTTAAAGCCCACTATGTTTGGTGGCAAATCCGCATTTCTAAGCCCACTTGAGGGTGTGAAACTCAAACCATTTTCGAAAACAAACATGAATTGAATTTGTTCCAATTCTTGCGACATAGTCTATACTTGTTTGTGTGCATCACATAGTAAAGTTAGCTAATAACCGGAACAAAAATACATAAGGTTTATAAAACATCATATCATGATAGTAGAGGCCGATCTTTAATCGGGTGAGCGGGAGTGCTTATTTCAGGACCTTCCCCTCTCGTACCCAAGTTCCCAAGCTGAGGCAACTTTGGTGATGACGGACACGTGGCCTTTGGCACGAGTCAGGGTTTTCTAAATTTCCCAAAAATAACATATTTAGGTGGCGACTCTGTAATTTGGTAAAGCAGTCTAATTTTAGCATTATTTGATTCAAAATCGATTTTCCAAAATGATTTGCTGATTTGGACTCTTTGGTGTTTATCAATTTCACATTACACTTTGTGAGATTAGAGGTAGAGTCGGAACTGTGAAGCCTTCTTTCCAAACCCTTTCCGAAAGGTGGGGGCATGGGAAAAGGCGAACCCACAACACTATAAAATAGAAAGCAAGAAATAAATATGAGCTAAACTAACCACTTAGATTATAACAAAACACTATGAAATAGAAAGTGAGAAAATAAATATGAACTAAACTAACCGTGGATTACAACAAAACACTATGAAATAGAAAGTAAGAAAGTAAATACAAAAATATAAGAAATGAAAGACTTGAAATCACCTTCCAAAGAAATATTGAACTTCTTGATTTCCAAACTTCCTCTTGATTGACCTCAAGGTTGTGAATTTTGATCTCAATCCTCAATTCAAGAGCTTGGAATTTGAACATAAAGTAATGGTTTTGGACAAGTGTATGATCACTCTTTACTCTTCCCAACTTAGCAAGACTACTCTCTCTTTGATCAAGGCTTTAGAGCTTGGTTCTTGAGTGGTGTTTGCAAGGGAAGATGAAATGTATAAAGGATTGGTAAGTTCATTATTTGGCAAGACAACTCTCTTGTTTTCAAGGCTTTCTTTTCTCTCAAATTCTAACTTAAATTTAACATTCTCTCTACACTTCTCTTCTAATTCCTCCCCAAATTCAAGACTAGAGCTCTCATTATATAGGCAATGCGAGTGGGCAATGGTGGAAGACAAAGTGGAGCATTTAGGGAAGATAATGGAGCTAACGGGGCACTAATGGAGCTAATGGGAGACAACGTATAATGGAGGTGAATGGTAAGTGGAGATGGTGGTGTGTGATTAGGAAAGTGGATGATGAGTGGAGATGATGGAGTGTGATTAGGAAAATGGATGGTGGGTGGCGATGGTGGGGTGTGATTATCAAAGTGGATGATAAGTAGAAAATTTGGTAATGGAGATTGGTGAATTTTGGATAAAAAATAATTTGGCCAAAAATGTGTGAATGTTGGGATTAAAACTCAAATTTCATCTCTCTTATTGAGGATTCTGTGAGAAATACATTTTGATTGTCATCATCGAGTAATCAAGAGAAAGCGCCCAAGTCTTAGGGCCAGTCAAAATGGGGTGTCTGCACGCGCCTTACAAAATTATTCATAACAACTATACATCTACCAGGTATTCAACCAACTACTCCACCCAACCATAGGTAACAACCCCACCTATTCCAACCAATCGCACATCATATACAATGAGAAACTCATGGCCTAAATGACCCAACCAACTTTACCAACCCTGAGGAAAGTCAAATTACAACTCACATTCCAACCAACCACATTCCACAACATTGATTTCTAGGTTACCAATACCATAGTTGGAACCATACACCAACACTACCGACACATACGAGTTCAATCCCAACTCTTTGTGTCCCAAAACCTTGACACCATCTACACCTCTTCACCAAGTTACCTGACTTAAAACAACACACCTCAATTGGGGAAATACATCCTATACCACAACTCATACACTTGACCGACCAAGGTCATAGCAACTCCAAAAACACACTAGTCCAAAGACTAACAACTCACACCAAACCTACAAGACGTCACCCAAGTGAGTATAAGAACTCAACCCTTACACACCGCTACAAAGGACTCGAAAACACCACCGTCTCTCAAAGATGTACCAACTGCCTCCAAGGACAAACCAACTCCGACTCACAACCAAAATTACTACACAACATATATGGCACAAACCGAGGTGCCCACTCCGGGTTTACTATTCAGTTCCAAAATGTCTATAAAAGAGAAAACACACTCCCTGGTGTAGACACCCCATTTTTTACCGCCCGTATTGGTCATGCGCACTCAATAATGAAAATTGCATTGTGAATGATTCGAATTCTTAACAAAGAAACCCAAGTTTGAGCTCCAAAATGAATCCCCAAACCTTCATATTTACCTTATTCTTACCTCAAAGGTTCATTTTTGAACTTTGTGCCACCCTACATTGAGCCTGAAACAGAGGAACAGGGGAGCACATTGGGGCCCGACCGTGCCTCATTGAGGGCCGGCCATGGCCATTTGGGGCCAGCTGTGCCTTTTGGGCGACAAACACTGTTCTGGGCGGAAGCTTGCCAACTGTCTATTTTTGAAGATATTTTCGACCCTTTTGGCTCAAATTCTATAAATACGAGCTCTTGAATCTGTTTTGAGGGTTGAAATTTTTTCTAAAGAACATATATACACCATTAAGAGCTCCTTCTTCTTATATAATCTACCTTTGCGCTAACTTATCCCTCTTGAATCATATCTATACACCATACACAACCTTAGATCATCACCTTAGAGCCTTGGTTGAGACTTGTGAATCACAATTCAACCTTAGGAGTGTGCTTTGACCAAGTTTGGTTTACAAACAAGAGCTTGTCTACTTCAAGAGGTACAAGCTTACCACATTTTCTCTTGCTTTCATTTCTATCTCTTGCTACCTATTTCTTGTGTCTTTGTGTGGTTTTAGATCCATTTCAAGTGTTTGAACTTGGTTGGGATAGCTACCAGAGGTAGAAAGGTTTAACACCCTTTCTTGCACCTTACTTCATAGCTCAAACCCTTGTTTTTACACTCTTTTCTTTGGTCTTCAAACTAATTTTCAGAGTTTAAAAAAGGCTAAAAAAACATGGTTTGAGGTCTCAAAAGTGGAGGGGTTAGCCATCACTCCTTGTTCTTGTTTACAAGTCTTGTATCTCTTGCTTTTTGTTTGGCTTTTTAGGCTCTTCTCGTGCACTTTGAGCCATTGATTTTTACATATTAGGGGCTATTTAGACTTGTTTTAATTCATTTATTTAGTTTATACTTTGGATCATTTGCTTGTTTATTGTATGTCCTCATAGCTTCGGTTGTTTAGGCCTTAGACACTGAGTTGTTTGAGTTGATAGCTTTATTTGTTTGGTTTCTATTTTGAAGAGTCTCATTCTAATAATCAATCTAGCATTCATTTCTACAATCTCCATCTTTTCTTCTTTTCTTTTGTTTGAAAGTTATTTCAACCGATCAACGGTTATTCAAAGCATGAGAAAGAGATCTATGCTCAATGGCTTAATCTCTACGAAGGTTCACCATCCAAGGCATAGGCTCTCTTTCATGCTTAGAAGCACTTCTCATTTGACATTTCTTCTCAATTAGTGGACTTAACTATCACTTTGGACAAATGGATTAAAGAATGGAAAGGACTAAGATAATTGGCTTAAAATGGACCAACCAGCATAAAGAAAATGAGTAAGGTTGCTTGGATTCGGACGGATGTTATGTCGAGTCCTTCATGTCAAGAGTCATCACACGTCATTTCATGCTATTTTGACGACCCTTGAAGCATTTCTATCTCCCTCTTTGAGCTCACTTCATGATAGGAAGGAGGGGTGGTTATTGTTCATTGCATTTATCAATTTTTTTTCCAATCGTGTTCGAAATCATCAAGCAATCAACTTGTTTATTGATGGTTTTGGAATCAACTTTGTTCTTCTCTTGAGCCTCTTCATGACAGAGAAGAGCAGAGAGGACAAACAGAGCTCAGAAAGGCTTTGTCTGCACTATTTTACCTCAGAGGGCACGGCCGGTTGCTTTTGGCCACAATCTGGCCTCATTAGGGGCTGGTCAGCCTCCAATGCTTGGTAAACAATGAGTTTTGCATAAACAGAGAGCAGTGGCTGGAGGTGAAACAAAGCAAGTATGGCCAGACAGAGCAGTTTTTGGACACTTTGCATGCAATCATTGTGCCTCATTGTTACTTGTGTTAATATTATTGTAATTATTATTGTTGTAAATATTATTGTTGCAATTTCATTGGCATAATATTGTTGTACTTAGTGTTGTAATTGTGCTAATACCCTTGTTGTAAAAAAGTAGATAGTTGGCTATTCATTTGGTATTCCTTGAATTTGTAATAAAGTAGGTAGTTAATTTAGCTAATTGGTGTTCATTCAAATTTGTAATAGCTAGTTTAATCCAGACACTCAGACATTCGGACCCTCTTGCACAAGAGCAAAATATGTAATAAGTGTGTATGTCTTCCATCCTCCAATTCTTTCTCTCTTTTATTTCTCCGCTTATGATGGTTGTATGTTGCATTCATGTTTAAATTCCATATGCATTACCATGCCTTGTATCCATTTGTTTTGCATGCATACGGGTTCGACTCAGCTCATCATACTAACCAATGTCAATTTTGAATTCCTTACTTGAATCCGTGCTTTATCGCATGCCTTGATTTTATTCATATGCCATAATAGTAGCTAAGCCTATTAATTGGATTTTGTATGTGTTGCATTAGTCATATTGCATAGTTAGGATCATGCATTTTTTCTAACTCTTTTATCTTTTTTTTGGCTTGACTTGGAGTACTATGTGAGCTTTTATTGCTTTAGCATATTGCATTGTGTGTTAGTGTTTCCATGTCAAGCATGATTCCATGAGGCTAAGTGCTTAAGTGATATACTTGTTTGAATGCCGGTGGATGAATGTTAATTGCTCAAATTGGAATGATTTGATTAAATATACATGTAAGCTCACCTTTTCAAGTGAAGCATATTCAAAACATTTTCAAACAAATAAGAAATCAAAATATTCCAATTTTTGTAAATTAGTCTATACTTGTGTGCGCATCACATAGTAAAGTCAGCCTAAATAATCGGAACAAGAACATATAATGTAGATAAAAATCATATCATGATTAGTAGAGGCCGATCTTTGATCAGGCGAGTGGGGTGCTCAATTCATGACATTTCCCTTTCATACCTAAGTTCCCAAGCCCAGACACTTTGGTGATGACGGACACGTGGCCTTTGGCACGAGTCATGGGTTTCCTAAATTTTCCAAAAATATTTAGGTGGCGACTCTGAAATCTAGCAAAGTAGTCCATTTTTGGCATTTGATTCAAAATCAATTTTCCAAAAGATTTTCCAGATTTGAAGTCATTGTGTTTATCTATTTCACATTACACTTGTAAAATCAAATTCAGAACCATGGGAGTCCAAACTGTAGGGCTAATCGTCGTTCGAAAGGAGCACAAAAAGCAAGCTATACCTAGGATACATAATCCTGGTACCCTTCCTCAGAACACTAACATAACACCATCACATAAGCAATTACTCAAACAACCACATTGAGACTATTCAAACCACATATCATCTACCACATAACACATAACACATAATCAAGCTAAGTCTACAAAGATAGTCATTCATTCTAACACTCCCTTAGAATTCCCATTGGAAACAACGTTGATCAAGCGCGTTTCCAATAAGACCTTCAAATTAGTCAACTAGACACCGAATAATATCTATGAATCTCAACACCATACCACATAAAATGCAACACATAAGCATGTTATCACCTAACACACAACATACAAATTTCCTCACCGAGCACGATAAACCCATTTTGGCTAACCACTTCCCACGAGCCCAAGGTTTTTAAACCCAGTTAGCTTTGATAACACGATGTCATGCCTCAGATTTACAGAGTCTAGCACATGTGAATAAACCCAGAATCCGATAAATAAAAAACGACAAACAAGTAGAATAAAATAATATCTCTCATGCAAATGGATACAATAATGTCACACAATACATGTGTTGTTTGATTTCATACACTCTACATTCACATCTACGTGGAATGGATGACCTTTAACTAAAACATACAACAAATGTTATATATATACATATATATCTGTAGCTCGACTTTTTGTGCTCCTTTCGAAAGACGATAAGCCCTACAGTTCGGACTCCCGTGGTTCTTAATCTGATTCCAGAAGTGCAATGTGAAATAGAAAAACTCAAAAGAGTCCAAATCTGTCAAATCTTTTGGAAAATCTATTGTGAATTAAAATGCCAAAAATGAACTGTTTTTCCAGATACAGAGTCACCACCTAAATATTTTTAGAAAATTTAGGAAACCCGAGACTCGTCCTAAAGGCCACTTATCCGTCATCACCAAGAGTGTCTCGGCTCGGGAACTTAGGTACGAGAGGGGAAGGTCATGATTTGAGCACCCCACTCGCCCGATCAATGATCGACCTCTACTAATCATGATGTGATTCTTATTTACATTATATGCTCTTGTTCCAATTATTAGGCTAACTTACTATGTGATGCACACAAGTATAGACTAATTTGTAAAAATTAGAATATTTTGATTTCATGTTTGTTTTTGAAAAGAGTTTATGAATGTGCCACTTTGAAAAAGTAGGCTCAAATGTACATTAATCAAACTATCCCAATTCAAGCAACTACCCTTCATCCACAGGCATTCAAACAGTTTATCACCTAAACGCTTAGCCTCATGGTAATTATGCTTTGACAAGGCAACACTAACACACACAAGCAATATGATAAAGCGAAAAAAAAAACTCACCTAGTATTCCAAGGCAAGCCAAAAAAGGTGAAAGAATTAGAAAAAATACATGATCCTAACTAATGCAATATGACTAATGCATCACATACAATATGCAATTTCTAGACTCGACTACTAACATGGCATATGAATCAATTTGATAGCATGCGGTCTAAGCACATATTCAAAGAATTTAAGCAATAACAATGCTTTGTTTAGAATGATGAACTGAGCTTCATGCACGTAAGACAAGTGGTTGCAAACATGAGAAATGCTAAAAGAAACATATTGTTCTAAGCTAACCATCACAAACAAGTAAATAAAAGGGAGAAAAGCATAGAGTTGGAAGACATACACATTATTACAATTACGACCTCGTACAGGAGGGTCCGAATAAACTATCTAACTAACTACTATGAATTAACTAACTATTACAAAACGAATTAAATAAACTAACTATTCTAGCTAATTAAATAATTCAAACACAAAATTAATCAATTTAACTAATTAATTAATTACAACATAAATTAATTAGCTACTCTAACTAATTAATTACAACATAAATTAACTAGTTATTCTAACTAATTAATAATTACAACACAAAATGAATTAATTTACAACACCAAATTAATTAGCTAGTTATTACAAGTCCACAAGCTAACGGGTCTCGATAAGTGAGGGAAATGCTTATGCATGCACATGATTTGCTCCCAAAAAAGTCCCTTGTTGTGCTACCGACATACCTCTGTTGCACAGTTGGAAAATTGCATTGTTTTTCTTCTCAGCCTCTGCTCTGTTCCGTGCCAAAAAGTTACTGCTTGGTTTGACAAAAGTGGCCGGCAGGCCAGTAGTAGTGGCCGGCTGGCCACTAAAAGTAGCCTGCCATCCAAAAGAAGTGGCCTACCAGCCATAAAAAGTGGTCTGCCGGCCACTAAAGCTTGGTTCCTCCTGCTGCAACAGAAAGCATACAGAGTATTCTCAGGGGATGTTTGTCCACTTTGCCTCTCCTTCTCATCAAACAACTCAAAGAAGGGGTAGGCTCGATTTACAAGCCATCAATCGACGCAATTTCATTGCATAACGGCTTATGAACCAATGGACACAATCTCAATAAATGGTAAAGAAAGACCAACAAAACCTCCTCCATATCATAAATTAATCAAGGGAAGTGGTTGACCTTAGAAACTTGAACCATTTCATCAATAGCAAGTATGAAATTACTCAAGTTTCCATGTGTTCAATTAACGTCCTATTGAACACCAAATTGCTTTATTATCTTGCATCACTTTCAGTTCCAATTTTATTACTTCATTTTAATAACCATCCATTCCTTAGTTCATTAAGTCCAATAATGACCTATAAGTCCTCTAATGGAAAGAAGCATCAAACAAAGAGTTGCTTTGGGCATGAAAGAGACACCATGCCGTTGGTAATGAACCCCCAAAGCGATTAAACCATTAAGCACAATACCTCAATCTCAAGCTTACACAAGCAATTGGTTTGAAACAACTTTCAAAACAAAGAAAAAAAGTCAAGAAATGAGGGAGGTTGTAGAGGTGATTAGAGATGAACACAAGTACGGAAAGCAAGAAACAAGCACTATCAACTCAAATAGGTTGGTGGCTAAGGCCTAAACCACCAATCCTATGAGGACCATTACACTACAAGCCTACTATACAAAGCATGGATGGAACAAACACATAAAAAACAATCCAAAAATAGACTACAACAATGCTAGAATTGAAGTCAAAAGAGCTAAAAGAGTAAGCTACAACATGGAGTAAGTTAAGCTAGTAAATAAGTACAAGGAGGGGAGGCTACCCCCTTCATTTTTGGGACTTCAAAACCAGATTTTAGCCTCTAAAAGGCCTCTGAAAATCAGTGGTGAAAAGCTCAAAAGAAGATAGTAAAAAGGTGGGAAACACAAGGGCAAAGGCTTCAGAAGTTAGGTGCAAAGAAGGGTGATCTACCCCTCCACCCTTAATGGCCTTAAACCACAATGTTTCAGCCCAAAAATTTAGAGTAAAAACAATCCAAAAATAGTAGGAAATATTGCAAATAAAGAAAGAAAACAAGCCAAGAATTATACTTCTTGAAGAGGGGTACCCTTTTTGAGTTACAAATCAACACTTACACACCCTCAAGAGCTAAAGGCAAGCTCAAAAACACCTCAGCACAAATACCACAAGGTTTGGTTTAGAGTGTATAGGCAAAAAGTGAAGAACTTGCAAGAGAGAGAGAGAGAGAGAGAAATTATTTTTGCTCCAAGATTTCTAACCTTTTTAAAATGTGAGAGAGGGTCTTCTATTTATAGAAAAACATGAGACTAGCTCAGAAATATCTATACAGACACGTGTGGGCTGGTGCATGCATCTATGGAAACAGCTGGTAAAAATATCTTAAAAAACACACAAGTGGACGGCAAGCCACATTAATGGCTGGTAGTCCACATTAGTGGGTCTGCAGGTCCCAAGATGTTTAGGCTTGAAAAACAGTTGTTTTGGTCCAAAAACAAGACATAAGGTATGTAGGGTTTTGGGGCTCAAAGCTGAGGCATTCTGCTGAGGACTTCGAGCATTTGACAAGCACATACAAACTCATCATTAGGTGTGCAATTGATGGCGCCCAAGTCGTAAGGGCGGTCAAAAATGGGGTGTCTACAGTTGCCCCTCTTTAACAGAACTCGGAGTCATGAAATGACGTGAGTGAATGTCAAAGCCTGCAGACGACCCATTTTCACAAGGCCGTAAGACTTGGGCAAACAATCAAGACATAAATTAAAATGGTTGAGCTCGAAAGCTGCCTACTTATCCCTTTGCAAGGAATCAAACCAATGCAGTTCTGGGGCAAGATGCAAATGATATGCACAAAAAATACACTTTGAAAGTTGGACTCACACGTTTCGCGAAGCCAGCTATTTTGAAAACTCATGATTATACAAGATGATGCAATAAGCAATAACAAATGCAATAAGCGATAACAACGTATAAAGGAGCTGCAAGCTTAAAACCAAAACAAGTTCCATGCAAAAAGAACTAAAACGCACTCTAACCATGCCAAAGCGTGAGACAAGGAAGAAACAAGCACTGCTCAGGATCGCGTTTCACGTGTCCTGAGAAACTAAGGAACGAAAACTACCCGGGGTCGCATTTCACATGTCCCGAGATGAAAAACAAAGTCGTTTAGGGTCGCGTTTCACGCGTCCTGAGATAAGAGCAAAACTGCTCAGGGCCGTGTTTCACATGTCCTGAGATAACAACCAAAACCGCTCAGGGTCGCGTTTCACGCATCCTAAGATAAAAACCAAAGCCGCTCAAGGTTGCGTTTCATGCATCCTAAGATAAGAGCAAAACTGCTCAGGGCCGCATTTCACATGTCCTGAGATAACAACCAAAATCGCACATGGTCGTGTTTCATACATCCTGAGATAAAAACCGCTCAAGGTGGCGTTTCACCCATCCTGAGATAAATACAAAAGGTATGAGATTATGCGATAAATGACAGAGGCAAGAGATGCACAAAATGAACAAGTATAATAGATGCACTTAGTGAACAAGTGCAATAGATGCACAAAATTGAGCACGTGTGATAGATGCACAAAGGTGAACACGTACGATAGATGCACAAAGGTGAACACGTGCGATAGATGCACAAAAGTGAACACGTGCAATAGATGCACAAAGGTGAACAAAACATATTCTTCACAAGGTTATAGATAATCGATATGCTATTAATTGAAAGCATGTTCAAAATGCAGGCATGCTGTATGCAAGATGGCAAGCATGTGAGGGTGTATGTTGTATGTAAATTGACAAAGTGAACAAGAGCGATGTTTAGCAACAACCTCCGACTTACCTCTTGGAGACTTTGCAAAATACATAAAAAGGATACACCTTATTCACCTTTGAAATCAGGGCACATTAGCGTGCCAGAGTGTCGCGACATTGGAACAACGCAACCAGAACACAGTTTCGAGAGAAATCTAGACCCAAAAGAGAACCTCTCATACATTTCTAGGGAAAAAGAAGAACAAAACCAACGCTAGGCTACAAAAGAGGGCTACTGGCCACTAATAGTGCGCGGCCGGCCACTAGTGCATTTTCGGGGGCAGAAATGCCATTTCGGTACGGGTCTCATTAAATACACATCAAGGCTTCATTTCCTCATACCCCCTTGCTTGAAATCTTTCCCTCTCTCTCTAGGTGCTTCCTCTCCCTAGATCCATACTTTACACGCGTTTTTCAATGCCCCACGCAAACTTTATTTGCAAAACACGCTTGATTCTCTACACTTTAAACTGATCAGATTTTGCTTCTGTCGCTTTTCTTGAGTTTTCATCACTTTAGGCTTGTTCCTCTTGAGTTTCTCTCGGGTTTTGTGAACTTCCCTGGGTTTTGATTTTTTTTTCCATTTTCTCTCTCCTAAGGTTGACTTTTTCCAAGTTTTCCCTCTTTTTCTTCATTGTCTCCATTTTCACCTATTTTTCACCCACTTTTTAGATGGCGGACGATATTCCTCATGATGACACTCCTCCTGAGGTTATACCTGCACTTTCACCCCCAACTGAGCTCGAGAAGCCGATAGTTGCCGAGGCCGATAGGGTGGCGGAGGACATTGACGTTGACTTCGAGGCAGCATTTGCTCTAGAGCTTGAGCCTGAGCTACTACCACTACGAGTGAGACCCTTGGATCCGATCACCTACCATTCTCGCACACACATACTGCCGCCTAGAGACATCAGACGTTTTGGCAATTTTGCTTATGGCGTACCGGAGGAGATTCTGCTGAGGGAGCCGGACTCCCATCTTTCCTACAGCGCTACTGAGGTACAAACTCTACTTCTAGTCTTTCCTGCATTTCCTTTTAACTGTACTTCTTGTACTGCCTTTTATTACTATCTTTTGCCTGATTCACTCTTTCCTTGCCATAGGAGGACTCTCGCTCTTGCAGAGGTTACAAAGTAGCGACGGCCAGGGATTGGTACTACGATCTCCTTGCCAGGGTCTGTGATCTTATTGATGAGGTAGGCTTCGGCTTATTCTGCACCGGGCTCTCACGGCATATGGCTAGCTGGGCCCTAATGAGAGCATTGGTGGAGAGGTAGTAGGACACCGCCAATTCCTTCCACTTTTCTTCCACCGGGAGATGACGATGACCCTTTACAACTTTGTGATGATCACAGGCTTAGGGGTAGGGGTGATCCGATCCTGTTCGACATGGATATGGGCGAGTGAGAGGCGCCCTAGACTTATCTGCTTAGAGCGAGCCCACCTCTATACAGGCCAGCCATGGTCAGGTACAGCTGGTTCTCTGAGCAGTTCTGCGGGAGTCAGCCCGAGACACAGGAAAAGATGGATCAATATGCCCGAGGCTTCTTGATGTTTCTCTTCGGTACCACCTTGTTTGTGAACAGGTGGAATACCATGGGGTTGTACTTACTAAGCGCCCTTGTGACCTTTACGATTGGGGTGGAGCCAGCCTCACCACCCTCTATGGCTATATGAGTTCCACTTCCCGTATGAAGGGTGAGCGGATTTGAGGCTACTGGAGAGCTTGGGAGGTATGCACTGCACTTTCAATTTTGTTCCTTATACTTTCTGCTTTACATTTTCTGCTTTATCTCTATTCATGCATTGTGTTTTCTGCTGTGCACTTTCTGTATCTGTTCATGGTCATCCTAATCCGAAATTCATAGTCATTTCTTTTTTCTTCTCAGTACTGTTCTAATTCATCCTAACAACTGTCAGTAACATAACAACTTGTACATCCTCTAATTGAAGATCACCTGGCAGCCTTGGGCGACGATGCCAGTTGGAGTTAGAAATCAGTATGTCGGGGCTTGGGGCACCTCCTGGTATCTAATCTTGCTAGGGGGCCCATCCTACCAGCCCTGGTTCTTAATTGAGCAGTTTGTATGCCAGACCGTAGGCTTGCCTAATCTGGTTATTTCCATGCACCCCCAGCGTCCATGAGGATAGCAGATAGCCTCCCAGTTAAGGTGATCATTTAGTTCATGGTAGGACTAGATGCCAACTTTTTTAGAACAAAGGGCGACTATGTGACTTTCATTCAGACTCATCTCATGCCACCCTTGAGTGGAGTTTGCGCAGGTGAGGCAACAGGTGTTCCCTTGGCATGTGAGGCTACTCAGGAGGCCAAGGCCGGTATTGGAAGGACCCCTTCCGTTGCACAGGTTACCGACTGGCTAGCGATTCCCACTATACTTACATGCTGGTGGCCAATTGGGACAACCTACCAGATTTCAATTGAGTCGGCAGAGGCAGGGCACGGGTATGTTAGAGCTCGAGGCACACCTCAGGTAAAGACCACACTTTACAGCTTACAATTCACACTTTCCTTTGCAAAACTGATTATTCTAGATATTGATCATTCGAATACACTTGCAGGCACCCACATAGTATACGAAGGGCCTCCTCGAGCTGGTTGCTTCTCTGATTGGCATGCTACAGAAGACGTTGCTTGGTCTCCATGGTATTCAGGTATTTTCCTCTATTTCAGTATATATTTCACTGCTAACTCTGTTGTGCACCACACTATCATATTCCCACTGATACATTGGCACTCCCACTCTAGTTTTTCCCAAACTACACTGATACACTGCATTGGCACACTGTACTCATACTATATCTAGTTTCTTTATGACGCTCATTCTGTATACTATATCCTGCAATAATACACACGCTGTATCTGATATGTTGACACCTATTTTTCAGATTCCATCTATACCGAGGGTACCGGTGGCAGCGGCAACACCAACACCAGCACCAGCACTGACAACACCTCCTCTAGCAGCAGAGAGGAGAGAGAGAGAGAGAGAGAGAGACAGGCCCCAACACGTGGCTGAAATGAGCGCCGCAGTCGAGGCAGGGACAGGGGTGCTCGAGGCTAGAGTAGTCCCTCTGACCTCATTTTGAGTGACGATGATGCCGAGACCAGCGACTCAAAGGAGGCAGTGAGCCGAGGCTCTAAGTCTGAGAGTGAAGACGATGATGCTAGCTCGGGATCAGGGAGAGAAGATGACGCCGAGGCTGGCTCTGAGGTAAGGAGCAAAGATGATGATACCGGCTCTGGCTCAGAGTCTGATTCTGACAACAGTGTCAACAGAGATAGTGCCCCTGAGTCCCCTCCAAGGAAGAGAACAAAGAGGGCCCCTCGAGCTTGAGATGACTGGCGCCGATTTTTGTACTTTTTGCTTAGTTTCTTTTAGTTTGGTAGTTCACCATATGTATAGCTTTAGATAGGTTTTACTTTTACTTTTGAAAACTTGTACTCCCTTTTGTAAAAACCATGATTGGAATAAAACCTTGCAGTTTTTATGAAAAAAGATTGTTTGTTCTTGTTTTTGCATCATGAGGACCATATTTGCATAAAATGAAAAAAGAATTGAGTTTGCAACGAGAATGCTTAATCGAAACAATGTTCTTAATCGGGTAATGAGCCGACCAACAACCAAAACACAACATACAACTCGATTAACCAAAAAACAAAGTAAAAAAAAGAAAGACTACAAACAGCTATGCACACTTGCTAAAACCAAAACACTCAAAACGAGACCGTACAACACAAAGATCAAGACCAAACCAGACTGCCAAAACAGCCAGGCCTAGAAGTGGACAGCCGGCCAGCATTAGTGGACGGCAGGCCACAAAAAAGTGGGCGGCCGGCCACTAATGTAAGGATCTACCAGATGGCTGACAGTTGGCCTCCACTCACAACCCTATCTTCTACAAAAGGTCCTCCTTGGTGATTTCTTCTTCAGAACCTCATTTTAGCTACTCTTTCTTCCACAAATGGAGACATTTCTTGCTAACAAGCTCACGGATTGGATAGCTACTTTAGATGGCATGAAAAAGGTAAATTTACAAGGTTTCGGCATAAACACGCTTTTTCCGTTGAGCTGTACTGCATTTTGTTTTCCGTTCCTCCATGCCGCGGTCTGATGCTAGGACCCAATTACGCATGCCTTTCGCTTCGAAGCACAAGAAATACGTCCGACCCTTGAAGAATTTCAAGCAATGATGGAATCCCGACGCGACGAAGAGATTATGCCTTCACTCAAGTATTAACTCTCTTCTTTTACGCTCTAACTTTTGCCAAAGTTTCCCTTTAGGGTTTTCAACCTTGCGAGCTCAGTTTTTTTTATTTCTAATTTTTCATGCTCTAACTTTTGCCTAGGTTGCCCTTTCGGGTTTTCAGCTTACCGAGCCTCTCAGGGGTAATATTTCTTCAACTTGTCCATGTTGACCGGTTGTGAAAACTCCAGGCCATCTAGGTCCATGAGGATAATCACCTCTTTCGACCAAATAGCTTTGATGATGTAAGGACCAATCCAATTGGGTTTGAACTTGCCCCTAGGGTCATGAATGGGAGCTCGGTTGTCTTTCAGCACCATGTCTCATTCCTTGAGATTTCTGGACTTAACCTTTTTGTTAAAAGTCCTAGTAATTCTACGCTCGTAGCGTTGAACATGATACAACGCCCGCTGTCTTCTTTCATCAAACAACATCAACTCCTCAAATCTGCTCTATTACCAATCCGCCTTTATTATCTAACACTTAGCCATAATTCGCAACGATGGCACTTCGATTTCAATTAGCAAAACAGCCTCCATCCCATATACTAACGAATAGGGGGTTGCCCCAGTAGATGTTCGAATTGACTTTCTGTAGCCCTAGAGTGCAAATGGCAGTTTATCCGGCCAGTCCCTATATGTTTCCACCATCTTTCGCAAGATGTTCTTGATATTCTTATTGGCGGCTTCAACAGCTCCATTAGTCTATGGTCTATATGTGGATGACTTGTGAAAAGCCACATTATACTTCTCAAGCAGATCCACCACTTCTTTCTTGAACTGCGAGCCGTTATCTGAGATGATTTCATTCAGAACTCCGTACCGGCAGATGATGTTGTTTCTGATAAACTTGGCCACATGTGACACCTTCAACACTGCATAGGATTGAGCTTCCACCTATTTCGTAAAATAGTCAATCGTCACCAGGATATACTCATGCCCATTCGACCTTTTCGGCGAGACTACACCAATAACGTCAATTCCCCAAACTGAGAAAGGCCATGGCAAAGTCATGTTGTACAGCTTTAATGGCGGGATATTTATGCGATTAGCATGGATTTGACACTTGTGGCATCGCCGTACAAAACTAATACAATCCTCCTCCATGGTGGACCAGTAATAGCCTTGCCTGAGAATCTTTTGGGCCAGCATCACACCATTCATATGTGCTTCGCACTCTCCTCCATAGATAGCCTCCACAAGGCGTTTTGATTCCTCTTCTTCAACACACAACTTGTGCATTCCCAGATGACCTCTTTTGTACAGTTTACCCCCGCAGATGATGAACTAGATGTCCAGATGCCGTATACCCCATTTGTCTTTGGCATTTGCCCCTAGTGGATATGTTTCTTTTTCTAGGAAGTTCCAAATATCATAATACCAAGGGTTTTTATCCTGAACTTCATCTATCACGACAATGGTCTGATAGGCCCACGTGTATTTCTGTTCGATGATGATCAGACACATCCAAACTCCAAGTGGGATGTTTACCATAGAAAATAGAGTTGCTAAAGCATCAGCGAACCAGTTATTTTCCCTCAGCAAGTGTGTAAATGCTAGTTTTTCAAACCTCGGAATCAGCATATCTAGGGTCAGATGGTAAACCTTCTTCTTCTCTTCTTTGACTTGCCAATCTTCGTTCGCTTGAGAAACAACTAAGTTTGAGTCCCCAATGACATCTTACCTTATTGCCCCTAGTTCTAGGGCAGCTTCCAAACCAGCAATACACGCTTCATACTCTGCTTCATTGTTGGACACTTTGAACCGGAGTTTGAAGGCTAGGGGTATATGGGAATCATCGGGGTGCTATCAGCAACACACCTATCCTATAACTGTATTGATTAGACGCTCCGTCAAAGTACATTGTCCATGTTTCCTCTTCGACTTACAGAATGTCTTCATCTGGGAACAAGTATTCTATTGCCTCATCTCCTTCTACAGAGTGGCCCGCCAAGAATTCTACCACAGCTCTTCCTTTGACCAACTTGCGGGTGACATATTTGAGATCAAATTCGAAGAGAAGAAGCAACCAACGGGCTAGCCTACCTGTACGCGCTGGTTTCTCAAAGAGATATTTGATGGGATCTAATCTCGAAACCAGAATTGCAGAGTGAGCTAACAAGTAGTGCCTCAACTTCTTGGTAGTCCATACCAAGGCAAGCTTTCTCCAAATGAGTGTAGCGGGTCTCATAATCCAGCATCTTCTTGCTCAAGTAATAGATGGCCTTCTCCACCATATCTTAAGACTCCTGAGCGAGCATGCACCCCATGGTTGAATCTGTTACTAACAGGTACAGAATTAAAGGTTTCCCTGGCTCTGGCGGTGACAACACAGGTGGATTCTGGAGGTACTATTTAATCTATTCAAAGGAAAACTAACATCAATCATCTCATCGGAATTTCTTTCCTTTCTTCAGGATACCAAATAGTGGTTCACAAGTCAAGGTTAATTTGAAAATAAACCGTCTTATGAATTACACTTTACCCAGAAAGCCATACATCTCCTTTTCAGTCCTTAGTGGTGGCATTTCTAAGATGGCCTTGATTTTGGAAGGATCTACTTCAATGCCCTTATGTGTGATCAGAAATCCCAGCATTTTCCCTACTATCACCCCGAAGGTGCATTTCTGCGGATTCAACCTCAATTTGCATTCTCTGATCCGTTGAAAGAATTTCTCCAGTGTGGTGTAGTGGCCTTCTCGTTCTTTGGACTTGACAATCATGTCGTCCATGTACACCTTGATCTCTTTGTGAATCATATTATGTAGAATGGTGGTCGCAACCCTCTAATAGGTAGCCCCAGCATTTTTTCGCCTAAACGGCATGACCCGGTAGCAGTAGGTTCCCCACGGAGTGGTGAATGCAGTCTTTTCTCTATCCTCGGGTGCCATCAGAATCTGGTTGTACCCCTGGAAAACCCATCCATGAATGATAGCAATGCATGGCCCGCAATGAAGTCTACCAACTCATCAATATGCGGCACAGGAAAGTCATCCTTCGAACTGGCTTTGTTCAGATCTCGGAAGTCTACACACACTTGGATTCTGCCATCCTTCTTCGGCACTGGAACAATGTTGGCCAACCAAGTCGGGTAGTCAGATACTAACAAGAAACCTGCCTCGATCTGCTTGGTGACCTCTTCCTTGGTTTTCAGTGCCCAATCCGAAAAATTCTACACAGTTTCTGCTTGACTGGTCAGGCCTCAGGGTCAAGAGGGATCTAGTGTTATACAATCTCAGGATCGATTCCAGGTATGTCTTCGTAGGACCACGCGAAAACATCTTTGAAATCTTTTAATAAAGCGATTAAATGTTGGCATTCCTCCGAAGACAACATGGACCCGATAGCATGGATCCTTCTCAGTACCCACATTAATGGCAATGAATTCATTAGCATAGGGTTTAACATACCTCTCATCCTCTCAATTAATCAAGTTTTTCAAAGCCAGACGAATTTCTTTCTTTTCGTTTTCATTAAAATTCTGAAAAACTTGGTCAATGCAATAAATAAGTGGCACAGAGAAGTACTCAGAATCAGCAGCGTTCTCATTCAAAAGTTCTGGCTCCTTGGTTACAACCAACTCAAAAGCAAATGAAAAAGAGGACCTTGACAGGACTTTGGCATCGGAGTTACCATCCCCGAAAATGCCAGACTCAGACTCCCCAAATTGACTTGAATCTGATTCTGACCCCACAGACTCAGTGGAATTACATTCATCACTTGGTTCAGGATTGGAAAGAAAGCCTTTCTCCAGCTGCCACGTAAGATGTGGTGCCTTTTATGCATACAGAATACCACTGGTTAGGTCGACCCCCAGTTCTTCCCCGAATATGGAGACAGTAAAGTTATCCCCTATGTTCTCTAGGTCAGTCGCGGCATCTATTAGGAGATTAGCCACTGTTGCTACTACTTTAGGCTCGCTGCCATCTGAGTCATCTTCTGTGCTTTGGTTAGCTTTGCTATTTAGCTCAGCCTGTTCCTCATCACTGTCCTGCCACTGCAAATCAAAGAAGATTTTAAACCCAGGGATGCGTTGTTTAAAGGAATTTACCCAAGGCTCGGGAAAGCCGCAAAAAGGGAAATCATCTCCCTCTCCAACAAAACGGCCATTGAGCATGCCCTGAATTGGCCCGTGGATCAGCTCATACTGCTTCCCAGCTCTCTTGGCTTCAACTCTGCCCTTCATCTCTTTCCTTTTTCTGATCCAATCCTCTTTGGTGGGCACATAGCCCAATCCAAAGGCATGCGGGTTGTGTGGCACCTCAACTGACGTCGTAACACCTTTCCGACCACTCTTTCCAAGTCCTATTCCTGGGATGTGTCACAGTTTGTTCATAAAGTAGATGGACTGGGCATTAACATACATGCCTTCGTCCATGACCAGTATGGTCTGCATAACTCGGGCCTCCGCCAGAGTAATTCCTGAAAGGAATACATCTTTGTCCCCATGGTTGATCTCTAGTACCGGCGTAGGCACTTCTGGAGGAAGGTGGATGGATGCATTCCCAAAAACAGTGGCCACTCCTCCCTTATGGGGATATTTCAACATCTGATAGAGAATAGAGGAGATAGCTTTCACATGATGTAACCACGGCCTACCTAATAGCAGGTTAAAGGAAGCCAGCACATCTAGGATATGAAACTTGACCTCCTGTTGTGACGAGCCCACTTGAACTCACACTTTCACTGTGCCCATGACCTCTCTACTTGTATTGCCGTACGCCCGTATCACCTGAGTTGTAGGAATAAAGTTTACTAGTTTGAGGCCAACCGCGTAAGGAGTACAGGAAAGCCAGACATTAATGGCAGAACCAGTGTCTACCACCACCACTGGCACCTGCTTCTCCCTAAATTCCATAGAAATGTAAAACTGTTTGTTGTGGGTCAACCATACTGGTGGAAAATCTTTATCAAAGAAAGTGAGCATTAGTTTGGCACCACCTGAAAAGACCAAACCCACAAATTCCTCGAGCGTAGTGTCAATAGACAATTTAGCCTTGTCCATTGCTGACAACACTGCCCATCGGTGCACCCGTGAGGACATAAGAAGACCCCAGATAGAGATATCAGCTTGGATTTTCTTGAGCTGCTTTAAAACCAAATCCTCTTCTAGTTGTTTCTCCTTCTATTTTTCGACCTCTTTGTCTTTTCTAGACGTCTCTTCTTGATCCAAGTGTGGCAGCTTAAGATATCGTCCACTTCTTGTTATATGGTCCATCTACTCGGCGTACTAAGTACTATCCGGGGCGCAATTGCCCTAGTCTTCGTTAGTATAGACTAGATGCAGGTCATTATTATCCCACCACTCACCCTCAGCTGTTGACAAATAGTTGTCTAGCTCTACCCGAAGCATCTTCATGGTACAAATATCCCCATCAGGGCAATATGCGGTTGCGTTTTTCAAGTTAACGACTCTTTCTCTCTCAAACCGCATCAGCACAGCTTCTTGTTCAACATTTACAGTGTTCACAATACCCACTTCCTGGGTTGTACTCTCTAGCAATTTTCCTTTTTCATCAGCCTTTCTAGCTACTTTCGCTACCTCTAGCTCCTTTCGCTCTGGCCTGATCTTAGTTTCTTCTTCTTTGTTCGGCTCATCACTTAGATATCTAGTATTATCTGTCGACCCGTCCAGGTTGAATCACCCAATCTGTACATCTCCCGGGTCATGCTCATTGAAGAACTGTAGGTTGTCTAAGTTCTCTTCAAAGTCTGCCAAATCATCCAACCCTTAGCTCGGGCCATCCTCTCTGACCACATTGATGCCTATAGAGATTGGCAGCACCACTTCAGGCTTGACATGATTGGTCGGCACAATATAACAACTCAGATCATACACCCCTTCAAATAAGTCCTCAGGACACTCTGGCAACAAAGTAGTACCCACCTCCAAGATCGACCTCCATTCTACTGCAAGTGTCATCACCACAGGCTTAGGTTGAGGTGTGGACATGTCCATCATGCACAGATCAGTGCCTTCTGGAATGAACAACGTTGGTCTTAGTAGGTGGAAAGAGGTAATATATACGCTAGGGTCATAGGGGGTGGCTAGTGTATGGATTAGGTTTAGATTTCGAGGTGGATGGACTTGATTATGGGCCGGGAGTGGGTTTGTGGTTACATTTGGTTTCTGGGGTGGTGCGATCACCTTGTTGTCAATGAGATCTTGAATCTCATGATGCAATCGAAAGCATTGATCGGTATCATGACCATGCTGTTAGTGAAAAGCACAGTACTTTGCAGGGTTGTGTTTAAGTGGGAGAGGATCTGGTAGTGGGCGAGGTTCTAATGGTTTGAGATGGCCTTTTTTGACTAGCACTTTCATGGACTTAGACAAAGTCATGTGAAGTTAGGTAAAGTCCTCTGAGATTGGGTAGGGTTGGCTGAGGTTTGTGTATTTGTGTTGGCAAAGGGATAGGTAGTCTTTGTTGTGGTGGTGACAATGCTTACATCCGACGGCCTCGTAGCTGTGCTACCACTGACAGCATTGGAACTATGAACAAATGGTCTCTTGGCCGACTCCTTCCCCATTTCATGGAGTTCGGTGAACGTAAATAGAGGTAGGACAAACATCTTCTGCAGCAACTTGCCATGTAGATTCCGAACAACCATCCTTATCTGATCTTTCTCAGAAGGCCCCATGGTCATCATAGAGGCTTTGGGCCTCCATCTTGTCACAAAATTCAGAGAAACCCACTTTCGGCTCTTGGCGTGTCGCCTCGAGATCACGGGTTGTGACCTCAATCTGTGTATTATAAGAGTACTAAGCAATGAAGGCTTCAACCATCTCTTCCTAATTCTGTTTGACGGAATCTTCCAGCTTGGCGTCCCAAATGGCCACTATACCTAACATGGTACGACCAAAGAGAGACAGTTTTTATAGTCTAGTTAAGCCCATCGGCAGCAAGATATCTGAAAACAAACGCAGGTGAACCATTGGATCTCCAGAGCCGTTGAAACGGTCTATGTATGGCATTTTAAACTGATCCAGCAATGTAACCACAGAATCAGTGTACCCATCTTCTATGTCTAGGATGAAGTTAACCCCTTGCGCTCTTTTGAATAGTTTCTCCAGTTCATTCACCTTAAGCATAGTCAGGTCAACCTCAAACTCGACTGAAGCCTCGGTCTGATAAATTGGGGCTTTAGATGCTTGTATTGGGATTGGCTCTGCTGGATTGCCCTGATTTTCTTGAACATTGACAGTTTGAGCAGTGGCTCCAAGTGCTGGGATAGTTGTGGTAGGTGCATGGCTTGCAGAGGCCGTAGCCGACTGTGGTTACTGTTGTTGTAGTCTAGTTATGACCTTGGCCTGACGGGCCGCATCTTGCTACAGTGTTTGAACTATCTGTTGCAACTGGAATATTAGTTCCTCCACATTAGCTGGGGGATACTGTGTCATTTGAATAGGTGACTGATCTTCAACTAGATTGAAAGTAGATGATTGTTCTCAAACTGGACTGGACACAGGCGAGCTGAGTGGTGAACTGGTGAAATTTACCCAACCCTCCTCCGTCTTGTAACTGGTGAGAGCGAAGCAAACATGGGCTGTCCCCGAACAAGATCCCCGACTTTGCAAAATCTTTCGACCCGGGTCCAAAGTGCTTGGGGGATATCCGAACTTTCTGAAGCTATGGTTTTAAACAACCTAGCAAAAAGAAATAAAGTAAAAAAGCAACAATCAGAAACCGCAAAGCACCTTTAGCTAAGATGCTATCAACACAGACAAAATCAAAGCTGTAGGACTGTAATCCACACTAAATTCTGCCCCAAATCAAATACCACTGTGCAAGTGATATGCACATTCCTGTACAGTTTCACTGTAAAGCACATACTAGTTAAAAGAGAGCCAAAACCCCCCTATGATGGGTAACACTATCCTAGTTTCGTCAGGAAATAGGGTTCACTATTTCAAACACGTGGTTTCATACAATCCTGTATTCGGGTGAGCATCGTGTCCTAGTTTGGAATAGTCTCTATGGCTTCATCATATGCAACTAGGCCAAATGGTCATGGGTACCTCAGCAAGACTACCTAATATACCTCTCACCCCTAATACCGAGAAGTGAAAGGAGGATCAAACAATATAGTGGTAGTCCAGATCCAAGGGTTGTGTTCCCAACATGGCAGAGCCCACGACCAGTTAGCCTTTTGGCAAGCTTTTGGGCAAACCTCTAGCAAACCGTCTAGGAATAGCAGTCGGCAAACACAGTGACTTAAGCGCAATAATGCAAATACAATGCAAAGAACATATAAGTGTAGATAAAAATTCACATCATGAAGTTTGAGTCAAGTTCTCTAATGTCCCCAGCAAAGTTGCCAGAAACTGTAGCTCAACTTTTCGTGCTCCTTTCAGAAGACGATAAGCCCTACAGTTCGAACTCTCGTGGTTCTGGATCTAATTCCCCAAGTGCAATGTGAAATAGAAAAACTCAAAAGAGTCCAAATCTGTCAAATCTTTTGGAAAACCTATTGTGAATCAAAATGCCAAAAATGGACTGTTTTGCTAGACACAGAGTCGCCACCTAAATATTTTTGAGAAATTTAGGAAACCCAAGACTCATGCCTAAGGCCACTTATCCGTCATCACCAAGAGTGTCTCGGCTTGGGAACTTAGGTATGAGAAGGGAAGGTCATGATTTGAGCACCCCACTCTCTCGATCAATGATCGGCCTCTACTAATCATGATGTGATTCTTATTTACATTATATGCTCTTGTTCCGATTATTGGGCTAACTTACTATGTGACGCACACAAGTATAGACTAATTTGCAAAAATTGGAATATTTTGATTTCATGTTTGTTTTTTAAAAGAGTTTGTGAATGTGCCACTTTGAAAAAGTGGGCTCAAATGTACATTAATCAAACTATCACAATTCAAGCAACTGGCCTTCATCCACAGACATTCAAACAGTTTATCACCTAAACACTTAGCCTCATGGTAATTATGCTTTGACAAGGCAACACTAACACACACAAGCAATATGCTAAAGCGATAAAAAAAAACTCACCTAGTGCTCCAAGGCAAGCCAAAAAAGATGAAAGAATTAGAAAAAATGCATGATCCTAACTAATGCAATATGACTAATGCATCACATACAATATGCAATTTCTAGGCTCGGCTACTAACATGGCATATGAATCAATTTGATAGCATGCTGTCTAAGCACATATTCAAAGAATTTAAGCAATAACAATGCTTTGTTTAGAATAATGAACCGACCTTCATGCACGCAAGACAAGTGGTTGCAAACATGAGAAATGCTAAAAAAACATGTTGTCCTAAGCTAACCATCATAAGCGAGTAAATAAAAGGGAGAAAGACGTGGGGTTGAAAGATATACACATTATTACAATTACGCCCTCACACAGGAGTGTCTGAATAACTATTTAGCTAACTACTATGAATTAACTAACTATTACAAAACGAATTAAATAAACCAACTATTCTAGCTAATTAAACAATTACAACGGAAAATTAATCAATCTAACTAATTAATTAATTACACAAATTAACTAGCTATTCTAATTAATTAATTACAACATAAATTAATAGCTAGTCTAACTAATTAATTACAACATAAATTAACTAGCTATTCTAACTAATTAATAATTACAACACAAAATGAATTAATTTACAACACCAAATTAACTAGCTAGTTATTACAAGTCCACAAGCTAACGAGCCACGACAAGTGAGCAAAATGCTTATGCATGTTGTGGGGATGTGATTTGGAAATACTCTTCCAATCCTAGGGGGGCGCTCATGATCCTCAGTTAATCACCTGAAAAAGAATGAACACTCCGGTCGAAGGTGCCGGAATTAGCACTCCGACGAATAAGTCAGTATATACAATCTTGATTGCTTGTATCTTAAGTTAAGCATACCAGTTCTCACATACCTCCCTTTGGTTGTTGTTCTTCTATTTATATACGCTCCTAGTCCTAAGGGAAGGGCCCACTCTTACTCCGTCGTGTGAGTGTTTACTCGTCCCTCCTTTTGTCGTACTCCAACTCTTAATCGGCCCTTTGTTCAACTGGCTTTATGGCCGATTAAGGAACTCGGCATCCAAAACGTACGAGACGGGGTCGAGTATAATACATACCCTGATTGTCTAAATAAGTACTCGGCCTATCAGCGTTCCCTGATATTCGGCTCCCACACATGCACATGATTTGCTCCTGAAAAAGTCCCTTGTTGTGCTACAAAAATAACCCCTGTTGCACAGTTGAAAAATTGCATTGTTTTTCACCTCAGCCTCTGCTCCATTCTGTGCCAAAAAATTACTACTTTGTTTGACAAAAGTGGCCGATAGGCCAAAAGTGGTGATCAACCAGCCACTAAAAGTAGCCTACCGGCCAAAAGAAGTGGCCTGCCAGCCATAAAAAGTGGTCTGCCGCCACTAAAGCTTGGTTCCTCCTACTGTAACAGAAAGCATACAGAGCACAAACAGAGCATTCTCAGGGGATGTTTGTCCACCCTGCTTCTCCTTCTCATCAAACAGCTCAAATGAGGGTAGGCTTGATTCACAAGCCATCAATCGACGCAATTTCATTGCATAACGACTTATGAACCAAGGGACACAATCTCAATAAATGGTAAAGAAAGACCAACAAAACCTCCTCCCTATCATGGATTGATCAAGGGAAGTGGTTGACCTTAGAAACTTGAACCATTTCATCACTAGCAAGTATAAAATGACTCTAGTTTCCATGTATTCAATTAACGTCCAATTTGTAACGCCCCAAATTTCTAGCCCAAATGATAATGCAACAATCATGGCTCTCTTAAAGGAAAACCAAATATAACTTCCCATACTTGCATTACATAATAATAATGGTTCCTCATACGATATTACATTGATTCAACAACAAGTAAATAACCAAATAAGCACCCCCAAGGGTTTATAATCTTCCAAGGCTTAAGCCCAGTACACAAAATGGTTATTCAAACCCACACATACATAGCCCTTGGCTTACAAATAGGATCACAGCAAATGAGAACTTTAGTGCTCTCAACACACACATTTCCACGCCCTCAATTAGGCAGATTCACCACGTCTTTTCCAAGACAAAAATCCAGTAGGGTGAGCATAAAGCCAAGTAGGAAATCCTTAACAAAGTATATACATTTTATACAAGTCTCAAGAGATGAATGCACATGCCATACCATGCCTTTTTGAAAATAAAACACATCTTTATCTTTTGAAAACCATCATGCTCAATGATGTTATGCAACTTTAACTGTTCAAAATTTATCAATTTAATTAAAGGGGGCGGTAAATACAACTCTAGTAATCCCTAGGTTGGTGTCTGCAAGTAGACTATATGAGTACTACCAATTGTCATTTTTACCGGTATTAACCGAAAGGCTCGACACCTATCCGCGCGACTTTCTGGTCTTTCACCAAGGACACTCAGGCCAACTTAAACAATTTCATCTACATCACCTATCAAGACTTACCACCGTATTTATCCCAAAACCATTTCATGAAAACCCATTTCCCAACATTCTTTTCTCAATGCAAATATCCAAAGTTTAACATAGTCCAATGAATTGAAATGCCAATGTATGCTCAATAATGCAATGCAACGTTACTTCCATATTCAATTGTTCTACACAATATACCATTGTGATCAAAATTCCCAATTCTCTTTTCAACACAATTCCACAAGATGAATATATATATATATACTTTTATATCCAATTCATTTAAGAGAATAACGTAATTCCCACATTTCGAGCAATCTCAACAATTTAGTCAATTCAAGACTAAATCAACATTTTGACAACAATTTCCAAAATAAACAACATTTCTCATTTTTTTTTCCACAAAATTCGTCATTTATATATAAATAAACAATTTTCAAAACATCCATTTATTTTGGTACACAAAATAAATATGACAACATCTTTCAAGGATTTTCAAGATCTTTCAAAGAAAAGACCCGATTTCTAGGTTTTCTCACCAAAACCATTCATCTCCAAAATATTTAGAAGAATCTCCCTAAAATCATCTTTCTTTAATCAATATGGTTCAAAACCTTCAATTTCTATTTAAAAAAAAAAAGAAATTAAACCCTCTTTCAAAATCACTCATCTTCTTGAAATCAACAATCAATTTCTCAAAGCTAATCAAAGGATGATTTCGAAAATCATCTAGATCTTGCAAAAACATATATATAACTATAAGAAAATCCCTACCTCAAGTTTTGAAGAAGAAATGAGATGAAACCCCCAAAATCAACGGTGTTGAAACTCGATCTCCACCTCATACAACGAAGCCCTCGAGATGATAACCAACTTTGGTGAAGAACTTAGGTCTAAATCTCAATCGATTTGGAGAAATCAAAGAGAGAAGATGACTTCTAGAGAGAGAAGCTCCCGATCTAGAATGCTGGAGAGTTTTAGAGAGAGATAGGACTGAAAAAGTGATATGAAATATCAAATTCACGAACTGATATAACATGGTCCACTCGAGCGTGGAATGCCCCGCTCAAGTGTCAAATACACTGACCCAGTACTTTTGCAGACCGGTCAAACTTCTGAAACCAAACATTCTCCGCTCAAGTGCAGAAACAGCCGCTCAAGCGGACAAGCAACTTCAAATGCATTTTGCATTTTTGTTTTGGGGCGCTGCCCCTCAACCCCGCTAGGGCGCTACCCTAAGACCCACCAAGGGTCTTGCCCGACCCCGCTAGCTAACCGCAACGCTCGACCCCCAGTATGGCGCCTTGGACACGCCAAGGGCACGCCCTGGACCCCATGGTGACGAAGCGGCTCGACCCCCGACCGACCCAATCGAAGTGGAAAAACAAGAAAGAAGGATCGAAACCTGGATCGCTACAACCTTCCCCCTTAAAGAATTTCGTCCTCGAAATTTCAAATCAAACTACCCTAACAAAGGGGTTTCTAGCGATCAAAGCCACGCTATTTCATTTTCAAATCACAATACTAACTCTCAACCAAATTCCACCATGGTTATCTCATTAACAACAACCTCTCAAATATGCATAAACATGAAATTTCCTAAAAAGTAATGGTAACTCTAAACAACCTTATGCTTAAAACAACAACGCACATATCAACATGTGGTTAACAACTTTAAATACGTTTTCCCTCAACACTAGGGAATATTACAAAGAAAAGTAACTTAAGTATTTTCAAATAAATCCGGATATTTGGAGCGAACTTCCGCCTCCCGTTCCCACGTCGCTTCTTCAACCCCATGGTGTCTTCACGACACCTTTACCAATGGTATAGTTTTGCCCCGTAGCACTTGCTCCCGGGTATCTAATATTTGAACCAGTCGTTCTTCGTAAGAGGCATCCTCATCTACCTCCAAGTCAACCCAATCAAGAACATAAGAAGGGTCGGGTTCATACTTCTTAAGCATAGATACATGAAATACGTTGTGAACTCCCGAAAGTTGTGGCGGTAAAGCTAACCGGTATGCCACTTCCCCAATTCGCTCTAAGATCTCAAAAGGCCCAATGAACTGTGGAGATAATTTACCACTCTTACCAAATCTCATCAAACCCCACCTTGGTGAGATTTTTAGAAACACATGGTCACCATCTTCAAAAGATAAAGGTCGTCTCATCTTATCGGCATAACTCTTTTGTCGGCTTTGGGCCGTAGCTAACCTCTTCCAAATGAGAACAACTTTCTTGGTTGTCTCTCTAACAATTTTCGGACTCAGTAACGGTGCATCACCCACATCGGCCCAACAAACCGGTGATCTACAAGGTCGGCCATATAAGGCCTCAAATGGTGCCATCCCAATACTAACTCGGTAACTATTGTTGTAAGCAAACTCAATTAATGGTAAGTGCCTTTTCCAAGGCCCCTTAAAATCAAGGACACAAGCTCTAAGCATGTCCTCCAAAATCTGAATGGTACGTTTCAACCGTCCATCGGTTTGAGGATGATAAATGGTGCTAAGAGTTAACTTAGTTCCCAATGCCTCTTGAAGGCTTTGCCATAACCAAGCAGTAAAATGAGGATCCTTATCCGACACAATAGTCACAGGGACTCCATGAAGTCGAACTACCTCTCTAATGTATAACTTTGCCAAGTGTTCAACTAAGTCGCTGGTGCACATCGGAATGAAATGGGTAGTCTTAGTCAACCTATCAACAATCACCCAAACGGCGTCATTGTCTCGTTGTGTTCTAGGAAGCCCAACTACAAAATCCATGGTAACACACTCCCATTTCCACTCGGCTATTGGTAAGGGTTGTAACAAACCTGCTGGCCTTTGGTGTTCGGCCTTCACTTGTTGACAAGTAAGGCACTTCGATACAAATAAAGTGACATCCCGTTTCATACCCCTCCACCAAAACTGACGACTAAGATCATGATACATTTTAGTGCCTCCTGGGTGTACCGCAAGGCGTGAGTGATAGAACTCCTGAAGTACTTCCTCTCTACAAGATTTTGGTACAAACAAACGGTCTAGGTAACGTACACTCAGATCCAAGTGAAGGTTCAAACCTTTCTCTTCTTTCCCATTGGAAATCTTAACACGGATTGACTCCACATCACAGTCTCCTCATTGTGCCTTTATGACCTTACTAACCAAGGTAGGTTAAGCATTGAAAGTAAACAAGGTAGCACTCTCTCTGGACTCACCCAAGTGCAAATCAAACTTGCCAATAACATCTAGCATATCCCATTCCCGTATGGTCACACTTGCCAAACTACTCACAGATTTTCGACTCAAAGCATCGGCCACCACATTTGCGTTCCCTGGATGATAATGTAACACAAAGTCATAATCCTCTATAAATTCCATCCACCTCCGTTGTCGTAAATTCAAGTCTTTTTGAGAAAACAAATACTTAAGACTCTTATGATTGGAAAAGACTTCAAACTTCTCACCGTACAAGTAATGCCTCCAAATTTTCAAAGCAACAATCACCGCTGCTAATTCTAGATCATGGATGGGGTAATTTTTCTCATAAGTTTTCAATTGTTGTGAATCGTAGGCCACAACTTTTCCCCCTTGCATCAAAACACAACCAAGTCCATCGCCGAACGCATCACAATAGACAATGTAATTCAAAACCTTTTCCGGAATTATCAAGACCGGTGCGGTGGTCAATCTAGTCTTAAGTTCTTGGAATGATTTTTCACAAGCCTCACTCCACACAAATTTGATACCCTTGCTAGTCAACCTAGTCAAAGGTGCAGCTAGTCTAGAGAAGTCCTTAACAAAATGTCAAAAATACCCTGCTAACCCCAAGAAACTCCGGATCTCAAAAACATTCTTTGGTTGTTCCCAATTTTGTACGGCATCTATCTTTGAGGAGTCTACTGTTACTCCCTCTCTTGACATTGCGTGCCCCAAAACTTTTTCCTCGGTTAACCAAAACTCACATTTCTCAAACTTGGCATACAAACGGTGTTTCTCAAGCAATTCAAGCACTACCCGTAAGTAAGTCTCATGTTCCTCCTAGGAGGTTGAATAAATTAAGATTTCGTCCACAAAGACGACCACAAAATGGTCCAAGTATTCCCGAAAAATTATGTTCATCAAATCCACAAAGGAAGCAGCCGCATTGGTTAACCCAAAAGGCATTACAAGGAATTCATAGTGGCCATAATGCGTACGAAAGGCCGTTTTCTGAATGTCCTCCTCCTAGACTCTCAACTAATGGTACCCTGACCTCAAATCTATTTTTGAGAAGCAACAAGACCCTCTAAGTTAGTCAAAAAAATCATCTATTCTGGGTAAATGATACTTGTTCTTAACTGTAATTCTATTCAACTTGCGGTAATCAATACACAACCGCAATGACCCATCCTTCTTCTTCGCAAAGAGGGCTGGCGCTCCCCAAGGAAATGTACTAGGACGAATGAAGCCCTTGTCTAAAAGTTCTTGGAGTTGAATCTTCAACTCATGCAATTCGGCAGGTGCAAATCTATACGGTGACATGGAAATCGGTGTCGTGCCAGGCACTAATTCAATGGAGAACTCGATCTCCCGGTGAGGTGGTAAACTAGTAAGATCTTCCGGAAAGACATCCAGGTATTCACAAACTACCCTTGGTAACTCAACACGAGCCCTGTCACTCTCACTATCCAAGAGAGTTGCAAGAAGGCCACTAAGCTTGCTCTTACTACAAGGGTCAACAACTGGTGACAAGGCTCTATTAACTCGATTCCCCCAAAAATAGAAACGATCACCACCCGAAGTGCACACTGTAACTCTCTGAAGGTAACAATAAATCACAGCTTGATAAGAACACAACCAATCCATGCCTAAAATGACATCAAAACTCGACATATCTAGCAACAGAAAAATAAACGGAAATCGACGCCCGGCAACTTCTATTTCACAATCACGACAACCCTGGTCTAAATCAACTATACCCCCAACAGGTGACTCTACTCTGAGTGGAGGCACTAACTATGCTACCTCTAACCCCAATGGAGAAGCAAATGCAGTAGATATAAATGAATGAGACGCACCCGTGTCTATCAATACATTAGCCAAAGAATTACATACAACAAAAATACCTCCCACAACTGAGGATTTTGGAAACTGCTCTGGCATGGTAACAGCATACACGCGCCCCTGTGGTCCCTGATTAACTTGCCCCCCTCTCGAAGTATAGGCCTGTTGTACTGACTGAACCGAAGTGGCTCCCTGATTAGCTCGTGAAGCCTGAGCTGAATAAGCCTGCTGGTGGCTCTGAGTCTGCTTCGACCCTGATGTGTCAGATGTGCCAAATGCACCTCCCAACTAAGGGCAAGTTCTCTTCATATGCTCGGCTAACCACACTAATAACAATTAAATCCCTAGCCTCCACTCTGAGACTGAAACTGACTCTGAGATTGGTAAGGTGGTGGTGGTGGTGGCAACATCAACTGTCCTCCACCCTTCTGTGGGCACGAAAAGGCTTTGTGGCCTGGTTGGCCACACTTGAAACATGTGAAGCCACTAGATGTACTTTTTCCCGGAACCGCACTAGGCAAAGGAAAAGTGAATTTTGACTACTGTGGTTGTGGCTAGAATGAAAAAGTTTCCTTGCTCTTCTTATTCTACCTATAGTCTCCTTGAGACTCTTTGCCCCAAGGCCTCAAACTCCGAAGCCTCTCCTCCTTGGCTTGTACAGAAATCTCAACATATGCCGCCGACACTACAAGACGGTCATAGTTCCGAATCATGTTCCCAACAATCCTAAAGAAAATTTTGGTTTTTAACTTTTTCTCGAATTCAATGCAACGACGCTCTTCCATTGCTACCAACACTAGTGCAAACCTAGATAAACTAGAGAAGATTGCCTCGAACTCGGCCACGGTCATGTCGAGTTGTTTGAGGTCTTTGAACTCTTGCCTCAATCTCTCCCTAGCAGCGGGAGGTAAATACTTATCTTGGAAAGCAACCACAAAGGCTTCCCATGATGGCTCCACCCTACCCTTGGCATACTTCCACCACTAACCCGCATCCCCTTTAAGGTAGTAACTCGCTAGAGTCACCCTCAACTCGCTATCATCTATATGAAGCATCTCGAACGTCTTCACAGTTTGTTTGAGCCACTCATCCGCTTTCTTGGGCTCGGGGCCACCATGGAATTCATCTGGTTTGGCCCGTAAAAACTCTCTAGTAAGGAAACTCGTCCTTGACTCCATGGTGTTCTCTCAGGCTTGATTCTCCGCCCTCAACAAGTTCATAGACTCCCTTAAAGCCCCCACCATTTCTTGGGCTAGGGCCCCCATTGCGGTTTGACCTGCTTGTCCCACCTGCTTGGCCACATTAGCTTGGTCTGCTTTCTCAGCCATATTAGCTTGGCCGAATCCTTCTTCTTGCACCGAAACCCTATGGACCGATACCTCATGCACACCTCGGCAAGCCCTACCACGCCTCCCGCCTCTACCACCACGGACTTGACCCCTTCCTGACATCCTAATAAAGGACACAAGAGAAATAATTTAGCACATTAACTCATATGTGCTCGTAACTTGACTCACACGTTCGACTACAACAATTCCATATATTTCTCTACCATACACACAATTCAATTTCACTACACATAAGCACTTAGTCATGCAAACACATATGGATCATTCTTTCATAATGAAATTTGTCCCCCAAAAAACCAAAAATTCTTCGTAGAATGAGTATTGATCAAGTACCCTTCTAATGAGACCTCAAGGGATTTAACAAGCGCAAACACCATCCCAAAAGTCCAATCCCATACCCATTTAGTCACATAAGCATCTTATCACATAGTCGCAAAATGCATAACACTTCCTAAGCATGCTAGATGAACCCATTGTGGTTAAACAACCACTTCCCACGAGCTCCAAGTATTCAAACCCGGTAGCTCTGATACCAAGTTGTAACGCCCCAAATTTCTAGCCCAAATGATAATGCAACAATCATGGCTCTCTTAAAGGAAAACCAAATATAACTTCCCATACTTGCATTGCATAATAAAAATAGTTCCTCATGCGATATTACATTGATTCAACAACAAGTAAATAACCAAATAAGCGCCCCCAAGGGTTTACAATCTTCTAAGGCTTAAGCCCGGTACACAAAATGGTTATTCAAACCCACACATACATAGCCCTTGGCTTACAACTAGGATCACAGCAAATGAGAACTTTAGTGCTCTCAACACACACATTTCCATGCCCTTAATTAGGCAGATTCACCACGTCTTTTCCGGCACAAAAATCCAGTAGGGTGAGCATAAAGCCAAGTAGGAAATCCTTAACAAAGTATATACATTTTATACAAGTCTCAAGAGATGAATGCACATGCCATACCATGCCTTTTTGAAAATAAAACACATCTTCATCTTTTGAAAACCATCATGCTCAATGATGTTATGCAACTTCAACTGTTCAAAATTTATCAATTTAATTAAAGGGGGCGGTAAATACAACTCTGGTAATCCCTAGGTCGGTGTCTGCAAGTAGACTATACGAGTACTACCAATTGTCATTTTTACCGGTATTAACCAGAAGGCTCGATACCTATCCACGCGACTTTTTGGTGTTTCACCAAGGACACTCAAGCCAACTTAAATAATTTCATCTACACCACCTATCAAGACTTACCACCGTATTTACCTCAAAACCATTTCATGAAAATCCATTTCCCAACATTCTTTTCTCAATGCAAATTTCCAAAGCTTAACATAGTCCAATGAATTGAAATGCCAATGTATGCTTAATAATGCAATGCAACATTACTTCCCTATTCAATTACTCCACGCAATATACCATTATGATCAAAATTCTCAATCCTCTTTTCAACACAATTCCACAAGATGAATGTATATATTGTGGGGGCCGAGTATTAGGGGATGCAAAGAGGCCGAATAAATGGACTTAGAGAATCGAGATATATACATTGTATTTGGCCCCATCTTATACAAATTCAGAAGTATCCTAATCGGCCACATAGCCATTTGAGCGAGGAGCCGAGTGAAGAGTGATTTGCAACAAAAAGAGCCAAGTAAGAAGTTACATGGTGGATTAACGGTGGGCCCGACCTTAAGGCCCAAGGGAAGATATAAATAGAAGAACATCAACCACAGAGAGGTATGTGAGAACTAGTATGCATAACTTAAGATACAAGCAATCAAGAGAGTATACACTGACTTATCCGTCGGAGTGCTAATTCCGGCACCCCCGACCGAAGTGTTCATTCCTTTTCAGGTTATTAGCTGAGGATCTCGAGCGTCCCATTGGATCCAAAGAGTATTTCCAAACCACTTCCCCATAATTAGCGCCATCTGTGGGAATACTCCAACACATCCATGGCGGGCGTGACGGAAGATCCTCCGGCAGTCGCTGACAACCTTACGCCACCAGTCGATACAACTCCAAGCACCATGTTGGGCCCCGAAAACATTACTGCAAGAAGAGCCTTGAACTTTGACTTAGCTGATGAAATGATGCAAGCGATTATGGATCAGGCGAAGCAAAACGAACAGAGGTTGGAGAACATGATGGCTGAAAACGAGCACCTTCAACAGGATTTGGCCTTGGAGGTGACCAAATCCCAACAGGTCGCGTGCCAAGACCTGGCACAACCTCTGAGAAAGGATGTTCGATGACCTCGAGCTCGGAGACAAGATAGTGACAGTGATTCTGACTTTTCATCCCCAAACCCCAAAAAGAAGGGGCGAGTCGAAGTCTCCAGTTCTTCTGAGAGAAGTCTGTGTGCACAGAATAAGAGAAGAAGAAATGATTTAGGCGAAGAAGACCAACATGACCGCTTTATGCGACAGATCGCAAGGGTAGTACTACCCAAAAAGTTCAAGGCTCCATCGTTTACCCTATATGATGGAAAATCAGCTCCCACTGACCACATCCGTCATTATAAGCAAGCCATGACGCTACATTGCAGACGACGAGGCTCTCATGTGCCAAATATTTCCGAGCAGTTTGGGACCATTGGCCGTCAGATGGTATTATAAGTTGGAATCGGCGTCGATTAAGAGTTTTCATCAAATCACTAATGAGGTCCAGCCGAAGTAAGCCGACTCTCTATGGGCAATGCAGATCCAACTAGGGGAAACCTTACGAGCGTATTTGGCTCGCTATTGGGAATACTTTAATCATGTAGATGACGCCTGTAATAACTTTATGGCCATCACCGCCTTTAAAATGGGCTTGTATCCTGATAGTGCCCTCCGTAGTTCCTTGACTAAAAGGCCCCCCAAAACAGTCAGGTCATTGATGAAGAAAGTCGAGGAATACTGCAAAGTGGAAGATGATGCTCTGCAGGTTAAAGCCGGAAACAAGGCCAACAAGACGACCCCTTCTAAAATTGTTCAGCTGATAAATTCTGTACCATCACGGAGCCTTGAACCACGGAATCGGACTAAACGAGACAGGAGATGGGGATTCGCGCTGATTAAACGACCAATGTTCCCACCGAGCTAGTAAACAACTTCAAGTAGATAGCAGGCGCACAAGGCGCGCGAACAAGAAATATACAGAGTTTTCAAAGCTGATCAGCACAGTTATATCTAAAGTCCAACACCTGCCGTTCTTCAAATGGCCATCCAAAATGGTGGGACCTCCTGACACGAGGAGATGAGATAGACGATACAAGTATCACAAAGACCACGGCCATGATACCAAGAGTTGTTATGCATTGAAGGATCACCTTGAGGAATTGGTACAGGATGGCCGGCTTAAGTAGTATGTCCGAAAAGACAACGCAACCAAAACAGTAGCTCTATAGCAGGACTCACTTCCACTCGGCGTAATCCATATGATATACAGCCTGCCGACGTCATCCGCGGTACATACAATTCTGTCGCATCCTGACCCCCAAAAGCAAATCACACAAGCAAAACGGCCCCATGAAGCTCTGAGTATTACCTTCGACGATTCTGATTTGATCGGCGTAACACTCCCCCACATTGATCCATTGGTCATCGAACTACACATAAACCGATTCACCGTTGAACGCGTTCTCATAGACCAGGGGAGTACTTCGGAAGTTATGTATTACAAGACCTTCATCAAACTCGGGTTCACCGAGTCAGACCTGTCTCCGGCTCCTTATCCATTATTTGGCTTCAACGCTAATCCAGATTACCCATTGGGCAAAATCACACTACCAGTTCGAGCGGGCTCCCGAACAGTGGATGTGGAGTTCTTGGTCGTCAAGCTGCCTTCTCCGTATAATCTCATCATGGGACGAACTTGGCTGCATACCATGTAGGCCGTGCCAAGTACCTATCATCAATTGCTCCACTTCCTGACTGAACGCGGCATTGAACAAATCTGTGGTTCCCAGAAATCGGCACAAGCATGTTATTTTCTTGCCACCAAGACACCAAGAGAATTGGAAGTGAATTCTATTGAGGTGCTGGATCGAGAGAGCCTCGATGAAGTTGGACGGCTCCCAAGTGAAAAAGCCATGGAAGCACTGGATCAAGTTGAAATTGACAAAAATCCTGACAGGTTCTTCATGGTCGGCGCCTCCCTGAATCAAGTCGACAGGCAGCAGCTAATTACCTTCTTACTCAGCAACCTTGATGTGTTTGCACGATCACCGTATGAGATGCCGGGGGTAGATCCATCTGTTTCTCAGCACTGTTTAAATGTTGACCCCAAATGTAAGCCGATTGTTCAGAAAAGTCGGCGGTCAGCCGCAGAACACACTGCCGCCGTTATTGAAGAAGTTGACCAGTTGCTTGATGCCAGAGCAGTCCGCGAAGTGACCCATCCTACATGGCTGTCGAATACTGTGGTTGTAAAGAAGAAAAATAGGACTTGGCGTGTCTGCGTGGATTTCACGGACTTAAACAAAGTTTGCCCCAAAGATTGTTTTCCCCTCCCCAAAATAGACCAACTCGTAGACGCCACGGCACGTCATCAACGTATGAGCTTCCTCAATGCCTACAGAAGCTACCATCAAATTGCCATGCATCCAGCGGACCAAGACAAAACTGCATTCCTCACCCCAAGAGGAACCTATTGCTATAAGGTTATGCCTTTTGGACTGAAGAATGCAGGGGTAACTTACCAAAGACTAGTCACGGCCATGTTCAGGGAGCAACTCGGCCGTACTATGGAAGTATACATTGACGATAGGGTGGTCAAGTCCAAAGAAAAGAAAACTCATCTAGCCGATCTGGAAGAGACATTCGGCATTTTACGCAAGTACAAAATAAAGCTGAACACTTCCAAATGTGCATTTGGGATCGGATCTGGCAAATTCCTTGGCTACATTGTCAACCACAGAGGAATCGAAGCCAACCCGAAGCAAATCACAGCAATCCTTGAACTCGGCTTCCCTCAATCGGTCAAATAGGTTCAAAAGTTGATGGGAATGGCCGCCGCACTCAATAGGTTCATCAGTCGTTCCACAGATCGCTGCCGACAATTCTTTCATACCCTACGGCAGGGTAAAGCATTTGAATGGACCTCTGAGTATGAAGCCACTTTCAACAGTTTGAAGACTTACCTCCGATCAGTTCCACTATTGAAAACACCTTCGACAGGTGACCCGCTCATTCTATATCTGGCAGTTTCCGACCGGGCCGTCAGCGCCATTCTGTTAAAGGAAGAGCGTGGGAAGCAGCGACCAGTCTATTATGTGAGCAAGGCAATGGTTGACACCGAAACACGTTACCTTCCATTGGAAAAACTCATCCTAGCCCTCATTATGACAGCAAGAAAACTGATGCATTACTTTCAGGGGCATACCATCGGGGTACTAACAGACTACCCCCTCCGGTCGGTACTCCGTAGTGCAGAAGCATTACGACACATTTCAAAGTGGGTTCTTGAACTCGGCCAGTACGATATTCAGTTTCTTCCTAGAACCTCAATCAAGGGGCAAGTGCTGGCCGACTTTGTGGCCGAATTCACTGGGGGTCTTGCCGACTTCAAATCTGATCAAATTCAACCTAAGCCGAACTGGAGAATTTATGTTGGGGACATTTGGCAGTTGTACTATGATGGATCATCCAATCAACACGACAGTGGGGCGGGCGTAGTGATCATGGCTCCCGACGAGGCAATAATCGAGTAAGCTGTCAAACTGGGCTTTGATGCATCAAACAATGAGGCCGAATTCAAAGCATTGTTAACTGGTCTATAGAATGCACATCTCCTTGGTGCTCAACGTCTGCTTGCCTTCTGCGATTCAAAGTTGGTCATTAACCAATTGAAAGGGGAATACACAGCCAAAAATGACCTAATGGCAGCTTACATGAAAATGGCGAATTCGTTGCTGGCAAAATTCGACCATCATGAACTAAACCAAATAACCCAGGATCAAAACATACATGCGGATGCCCTGGCCTGCCTAGCTTCCACCATTAACTCAGAAATCAAACGGACAATTGAAGTGGGATTTGTCCCTAAGGCAAGCATTGTCCCCTCAGAGTCGATTCAAATTAATGTCATAGAATCAAGTCCAAGTTGGATGGACCCTATCACTGCATTCCTATCTTCTAAACAGCTCCCTGCAGAAAAGAAAGAAGCTCACAAACTACAAAAGAAAGCTCTACGATATTACTTGGATCCACAAAGAAAGCTCTACAAAAAATTCCTTTCCAGTCCATATTTAGAATTTGTTCATCTGGATAAGGTCGAAAAACTCCTGACTAAAACACATGAGGGTAGTTGTGGTGCCCATTCCAACGGCCACTCTTTGGCTCATCGAGCTGTGACACAAGGGTATTATTGGCCCACAGTGAGAGTTGATGCCGAGAATTACGTCAAGAAATGTGAGCAGTATCAGAAGTTCTCTCCTTTAACCTATTTTCCTGCTAAAGAGTTGAGCTCTATCACCAGTCCCTGGCCGTTCACCCAATGGGGACTTGATATCGTCGGACCATTGCCGCAGGCCCCAGGGAACAAGCGATACTTGATTGTCGCGATAGATTACTTCACAAAATGGGTCGAAGCGGAGGCACTAACGCACATTCGAGATGCTGATGTTAAGCACTTTGTATGAAGAAATATCATAACACAATTCAACATTCCAACAGCACTTATTTCAGACAACGGCACCCAGTTTGATTGTGGCATCTATCAAGAGCTGTGCAGCAAGTATGGTCTCCGGCCATATTTCTCCACGCCGGCTTACCCGCAAAGCTATGGTCAAGCCGAAGCTTCTAACAAATCCATTTTGGACGGCATCAAGAAGAGGCTAGAAAAAGCTAAAGGCAGATGGGTCGAAGAATTGCAGAGTGTGTTGTGGGCGCATCGCATTGAACCGAGGCGATCCACTGGGGAAACGTCGTTTGCTTTATGCTTTGGGACCCAGACAATCATCCCCCTAGAGATTGGCCTCCCAACCTCGAAATCAAAAGTTTTTGATATGGGCCAAAATGACATGATGTTGGCCTTAGATTTGACTCTAATCAAAGAATGACGAGACTGTGCCCTTGCGTCCATGGCACGGTACCAGCAACAGCTTGCTAAATCATATAATCAACGTGTCCAGCTACACCGCTATGTACCAGGAGAATTGGTCCTAAAGAAAGTACTTCCGGCTGTCAAGAATCTGGCTAACGGAAAACTGGGTCCTAACAGGGACGGCCCTTATCAGATCGATTCAATCGCGGGCACAGGGGCATATCGGCTCAAAGACATGTCTGGGAGGAGTCTGCCACGTCCTTGGAATTCCACGCACTTGCGTAAATTTTATCACTAACCCAGCATGTGGAGCATGACTTATTTTGTGTATTCGTCGTATACAACTTTCACTTTCAAAATGAAAGACTCCTTATCTCACCATATGGAATTGTCGTTCGAAATAAAAAGCCTTTGAATTTGGAGCCCCATCCATGAATAACACGCTTGGGCCAACTAAGCCTCTGGATTCGGAGCGCCCTTCGTGGATGTCACGCTTGGCCAAATAAAAAACCTCCGAATTCAGAGCCCCATCCGTGAATGACACGTTTGGGCCGAATATGCCTCCGAATTCAGAGCGCCCTTCGTGGAAGTCACGATTGGCCAAATAAAAAGCCTCCAAATTCAGAGCCTCCGAATTCGGAGCCCCATCCGTGAATAACACGTTTGGACCGAATAAGCCTCCGGCTTCGGAGGGCCTTTCGTGGATGTCACGATTGGCCAACTGAAAAGTCTCCGAATTCGGAGCCCCATCCGTGAATGACACGTTTGGGCCGAATGAGCCTTCGGATTCGGAGCGCCCTTCGTGGACGTGATGATTAGCCATGATAAAAAGTCTCTGAATTCGGAGCCCCATCAGTGAATGACACGTTTGGATCAAATAAGCCTCCGGATTCAGAGCGCCCTTTGTGGATGTCACAATTCGCCAACTGAAAAGTCTCCGAATTCAGAGCCCCATCCATGAATGGCACGTTTGGGCCGAATAAGCCTCCGGATTCGGAGCGCCCTTCGTGGATGTCACGATTGGCCATGATAAAAAGCCTCCGAATTCGGAGCCCAATCCGTGAATAACACGTTTGGGCTGAATAAGCCTCTGGATTCGGAGCGCCCGATCGGCCAAGTAAAAAGCCTCCGAATTTAGAGCCCCATCCGTGAATGACACGTTTGGGCCGAATAAGCCTCCCAATTCGGAACGACCTTCGTGTGATGATTAGCCAAGTAAATAGCCTCCGAATTCAGAGCCCCATCCTTAAATAACACGTTTGGGCCGAATAAGCCTCCGAATTCGGAGCCCCATCCATAAATGACACGTTTGGGCCGAATAAGCCTCTAGATTCGGAGCGCCCTTCGTGACGATTGGCCAAGTAAATACCCTCCGAATTCGGAGCTCCATCCATGAATAACACGTTTGGGCCGAATAAGCCTCCGGATTCGGAACGCCTTTCGTGGATGTCACGATTGGCCATGATAAAAAGCCTCCATATTCAAAGCCCCATCCCTGCAGGACCGAGTGGGCATCCAGCTTCGACACACTTTTCATAAATAATCAAGTTTTAACTCAGTTGAAGGATGGAAGATTCTTAACATGTTTAAACATAAACTAAAACATGTCTAAACGTAAACTAAAACAACGTGCAACATAAGCTGAAACAACATACAAACATGTAAGATAATATGTTTTATTGAATTAATCGATAATACATAAGGGCACTACAATATGTTTAACTTTATTCGGCGTCCCCCTCGTCATCACTCTTCTCGACTTTGAAGGCTGTAAAAGGAAAATGATGATTCTGGTATAATGGCGACACCGAATCAACACCTGCTACCCGGAGAGACTCTGCGGCCTAGAGAGCCTTGATCCACCCGTGTTTAAATCCACAGTTTTCACATCGGCAAACCTCCTCGGCGAGCTTTTCCTTGGTCTTCTCTATCCCAACTTTTCAGCCCACATGGAAGCCTTGTTCATAAGCCCGACCCTTTGCAAAATCGATTGCAAACATGCTTGTCGTGTCGCGATCGGCAATTGCGTGACTTATAAGGCGTTGAGTCACCCTTTCCTCCACGACCGGGTTTGATTGGCCGGCCACACCTGGTTCGGCAGTTTTAGCCTTTTTTAGCTCACGCTTAGCCTTCTCCGCGTGAGCTTCCAAGTTCCGAATTCGTTCATTCTTCTACTCTATCTCTCGCCGCGCGGCACGCAGACGCATGTCGATTTCATAGGCGGTGTACAATCCTTTCACTGCTCCATGGATGCCCTCCCGAAACACTTCAAAATCCTGTCGACCGACCATCGACTGCTGGACTTCTGGTGGGAAAATCTATTGAGCGAACTCGACTGCCACACCTGGGTCGTGAACAATTGAATCCGCTTCCGTCATTGGTTTATTCTCCACAAAAATCGCAAAACTCAACGGTCTCTGTATCACATCGGATTCACCTCTCGGCCGCGGTCGAGGAGAGCTGCCCCGTTGCTATTTTTTCCTTCTGGGTGATCTACTTCGACAACATGGGGACGGACGTTTTTCCCGCTCCATCAATGTCCTACTTCCCGTGCTCATAGGATCGCCACTTCGATTCATCTCTGTATCCAGCTCAGCCAATGTCCTCCATTCTCCTCTGCTGTTGAAGAATAGTCTATTTGACATTCGCACTTATCTAGCCTTCCTCAACAGACTGGTTTAAATTGAGCCTGAACACACCCCATTTATTCCTAACAGGTGCGGTGCCCCCAAGGCGGTCTCATTAATGCTAAACATCTAAGACCGACGCCGATCTACTCGTGCCGCAGCCACTCCATAAACTGACGATATTCTGTGTTCCAGTTCATTGGCTGGGGCAAGGGCAGATTTATTAATCTAATCGGCCAAATATCTAATAGAAGCGCCGATCTACTTGTGCCACAGCCACTTCATGAACTGACAATATTCGGCGTTCCAGTTCATACATTGACTGGGGCAAGGGCAGATTTATTAATCTAATCGGCCAAATATCTAATAGAAGCAGCGATCTACTCGTGCCACAGCTACTCCATGAACTGACAGTATTCGGCAATCCAATTCATTGGCTGGGGCAAGGGCAGATTCATGAATCTAATCGGCCAGACGACGACGCCCTGAGCCGATTCACTTGTTCGGATAAAGTTACTAAATTGCCAAGATACTGTTATCTAATCGGCAGGTGTTAACGGATGTTTGATTCACTCATCTCATAATCCTACATCCTATTGGATATTTGATTCACAGTAGATAACAGTTATTTTATCCACAGTAGTAAAAAGCAACACTATTCATCAATAGCAAAAATTAAGCACGAATAATTGCGAAGAGCAAAGGAAATTTTCATTAATAAATTGAGTACAGATAGTAGACATTTTACACATGAAAACTACCTTAAATTAACAGAAATCTACTATACAAAAAGCTACAACCTTGCATGGAAGATGCCTAACAAAAAATAAAATGTCACCCTAGTCAATCCTCAGGGTCAGACTCCAGTAGCTCAACGTCCACTTGCTCAAATGGAATTGGTTGGGCCAATGTCACATTCATGGCAGCAAGGGCTTTGAGCTAGCCCTGTTTGAAGCCCCGATTCTCGAATTTGGGCACTTCCTCCACATAGCTCTCCAAGACGGCTTCTTGTATAGCCTAGAACGCTTTGGAAGCCTCGGAGTCACCTTTTTCCTTTGCCTTCTTCGATTCTTCCAAGTCGGCTTCCAACTTGGCAATCACTTCCTTGGCTAGCTGGAGCGCATCCTCACTCGCTTTTCCTTTTCTTGCGCCCATTTTTAGTGGTCGGAATTCCTCGCTCTCGGCCTCGAGTCGCCCACGACGTTCCTTCCGCTGCTGCCACCGCTCAAATTCGAAATCGGCACTTTGAGAGGCTTCCACAGCCTTGCTCTTTTCACTTTCAACTTTGGTTTTCAGGAAAGCGATCTGTTCTATAGCATCATGTTGACAGCGGCCTATTTCGGCTATTCTGCCTACCGTCTGCAAATAAGAAAATAGTGTTAAATAATAAAAAATATATATGTATTTAGGCGGAAGACTGCATAGAAAGCATGTACCAATAAGGCTGACTGAGCGGCTAATGCGATCGACAGTAGATCTGGCTCAGCCCGAAATACGGCTCTGTCAACCGGCAGGGAGTCCGAAGAGGCCATGCTCAAGGCCACAGCCAAGTCTCTTAAAGCCGACACGTCAGAGGAAATCAGCATGTTCCTTATCCTTGGTTAAACAGTGAATGGAACAACCAAATCTGATTCCTCAGTGTGCGGCCGTTTATCGACGTGCTTTTCAGCGGACTCGGCTTCTTTCTCGGCGGGGCATTTCTCCCCCATTTGCTGAGCCTCCTGATCCACCTGTTCTATCCGCTCCGTTTCGACCTTCTCGGTTTGAGCTGTCTCTTCCTTGATAGGCAAGGAGGGCTCAAAATCGGCAGCGGGTGGAATTTCCGATCGGATGGCCTCGGCTCTCCTCCGGGCGGCCATTCTTTTGGCATTTTTCTTCTTGGCAAGTTGCGTGAGTGACAACCCAGTCATGTCCTCAGGATACGCGCCAGGAAGGTCTCCTAAATCTGTAAAGATGTCTTCGAAGGAAGCGTCCCCTCAGCTTAAGGTGGACGGAGGGTTGGATAAATTGAGACCAGCTTCCTCAAAGGCCAACTTCAAAGCCTCGTCTACTTCGGCTTCAGTCTGGCTTGATTCCTCAGTGATCTCCTCGGCTACCTCCACCTGCTTCGAATTGGATGCCTCCAAACCAACTTGTCTCAAGTTTTTGAAGTTGGTTAAGATAAGGGCCGTAAGAGACTCTTCGTCCCTTGGAACTGGGATGTTTTCTGCCGTCAAAAACGTCGTATACGTCGGCTCGTATCGAAGAAGAATGTGGGCCGCCCTCCTTTGTTTCTGAAGGCTTGGACGGCCAAAGTATTGGAGCGCAACTTTAATTTCCGCAAGAACGGCGTCGTCAGTTGAAATCAAAACTTTCTTCAAATAGTTTCCTACACAAATAAAACCATGAGACCACAAAAGTAAAGCCGAATCAATATAAGAAAAATGCAAGGAGCTATATGGCCACCTGGTTCACCTCTCCGTCTAGGAATAGGATCTAGGCAGTCTTTGCCTTCGTCGAATTCTCAATTACCTCGGACAACGACCATGACATCATCAACTCACTTACCAGAGCTGGAGAGCATAGTCACCAATTGATGGTCGATGTCCTTGGCCCTAAGGAAATAGCGCCTATGTCGGCCAGAAGACTTGGCCAAGGCATAACAATGCCAAATAACAAGTATGCCGAGATTAATCCTAAGGCGACGGTTTAACTCTATAATCCCCATTATCATTCGAAAAAACTCACATTGGGTTGGGAAAGGATTAAACCCCAATGGCGAAGGACGACCCTGAGAAATGGGTGAAGGGGGAAATGGACCCCGCCCTCTGCAATTGATAAGAGAGGGAAGACGATTCTGCTTTCATCAGCCCTCTCCATGTCAAGGGTGTCGTCTGTCACAAGTGACAGATGGACGTCATCAGGAATAGAAAACTGGCGTCGAAAGCCAGAGGCTCAATCCGCAGAAAGGAGGTCTTTCAAATGCTTTGCCATTTTTGTCAATCTATGGAATATGCTAAACTAAAAATAAACCAGGAAAAGGGATTCGAAATAGAGAAGAAGAAAACTTACAAGAGGCGGAGAAGACAATGAGGAATAAAAGGAGGTTGCAGAGGTGAATCGGAAGGCACACCAAGAGCTTCAAGTATTCAAAAAATGTGTATGCATTAAAAAAGACAACAAAATTTTAAATCACAATAAATGAGAGAAGCGTACGAAGGGGCGGGAAGTTGTAATGATGACCGAAAAGCGTGTGAGCTCTGACATTCGCATTGGAATGAGGATTAGACACCGAATTTCGGTTTTGACTTTTCGAGTTCGAAACCAAACACGCCAGCTAACTGTTGTTAGTGGAGTGTTTGGGGGGCAATTGTGGGGGCCGAGTATTAGGGGATGCAAAGAGGCCGAATAAATGGACTTAGAGAATTGAGATATATACATTGTATTCGGCCCCGTCTTATACAAATTTAGAAGTATCCTAATTGGCCACATAGCCATTTGAGCGAGGAGCCGAGTGAAGAATGATTTGCAACAAAATGAGCCGAGTAAGAAGTTACACGGTGGATTAAAGGTGGGCACGACCTTGAGACCCAAGGGAAAATATAAATAGAAGAACATCAAAAACAGAGAGGTATGTAAGAACTAGTATGTATAACTTAAGATACAAACAATCAAGACAGTATACACTGACTTATTCGTCGGAGTGCTAATCTGGCACCTCCGACCGGAGTGTTCATTCCTTTTCAGGTTATTAGCTGAGGATCTCAAGCGTCCCATTGGATCCAAAGAGTGTTTCCAAACCATTTCCCCACACATATATATATATACTTTTATATCCAATTCATTCAAGAGAATAACGTAATTCCCACGTTTCGAGCAATCTCAACAATTTAGTCAATTCAAGACTAAATCAACATTTTGACAACAATTTCCAAAATAAACAACATTTCTCATTTTTTTTTCACAAAATTCGTCATTTATATATAAATAAAAAAATTTCAAAACATCCATTTATTTTGGTACACAAAATAAATATGACAACATCTTCCAAGGATTTTCAACATCTTTTAAGGAAAAGACCCAATTTCTAAGTTTTCTCACCAAAACCATTCATCTCCAAAATATTTAGAAGAATCTCCCCAAAATCATCTTTCTTCAATCAATATGGTTCAAAACCTTCAATTTCTATTTTAAAAGGAAAAGAAATTAAACCCTCTTTCAAAATCATTCATCTTCTTCAAATCAACAATCAATTTCTCAAAGCTAATCAAAGGATGATTTCGAAAATCATCTAGATCTTGTAAAAAGATATATATAACTCTAAGAAAATCCCTACCTCAAGTTTTGAAGAAGAAATGAGATGAAACTCTCAAAATCAACGGTGTCGAAACTCGATCTCCCTGCACACAACGAAGCCCTCGAGATGATAACCAACTTTGGTGAAGAACTTAGGTCTAAATCCCAATGGATTTGGAGAAATCAAAGAGAGAAGATGACTTCTAGAGAGAGAAGCTCCCGATCTGGAATTCTGGAGAGTTTTAGAGAGAGAGAGGACTGAAAAAGTGATATGAAATATCAAATTCACGAACTGATATAACATGGTCCGCTCGAGCGTAGAATGCCTCGCTTGAGCGTCAAATAGACTAACCCAGTACTTTTGCAGACATGTCAAACTTCTGAAACCAAACATTCTCTACTCGAGCGCATAAACGGCCGCTCAAGCGGACAAGCAGCTCGACCCCCGACTGGCCCAGTCGGAGTGGCAAAATATGAAAGAAAGATCAAAACCGAGATCGCTATACAATTGAACACCAAATTGCTTTATTATCTTGCATCACTTTTTGTCCCAATTTTATTACTTCATTTTAATTACCATCCATTCCTTAGTTCATTAAGTCCAATTATGAGCTTTAAGTCCTCTAATGAAAAGAAGCATCAAACAAAGAGTTGCTTTGGGCATGAGAGAGACACCATGCCGTTGGTAATGAACCCCCAAAAGGATTAAACTATTAAGCACAATACCTCAATCTCAAGCTTAAACATGCAATTGGTTTGAAACAACTTTCAAAACAAAGAAAAAAGTCAAGAAATGAGGGAGGTTGCAGAGGTGATTAGAGATGAACACAAGTATGGAAAGTAAGAAATAAACACTATCAACTCAAATAAGTTGGTGGCTAAGGCCTAAACCACCGATCCTATGAGGACCATTACACTACAAGCCTACTATACAAAGCATGGATGGAACAAACACTTAAATAGACTACAACAGTGCTGGATTTGAAGTCAAAAGGCCTAAAAGAGTAAGCTACAACATGGAGGACGTTAAGCTAGTAAACAAGCACAAGGAGGGGAGGCTACCCCCTCCATTTTGGGGACCTCAAAACTTGATTTTAGCCTCTGAAAAACCTCTTAAAATCAGTGGTAAAAAGCTCAAAAAAAGATAGTAGAAAGGTGGGAAACACAAGGGCAAAGGCTTAAGAAGTTAGGTGTAAAGAAGGGTGATTTACCCCTCCACCCTTAATGGTCTTAAGCCACAAGTTTCAGCCCAAAAATTCAAAGTAAAAATAGTCCAAAAACAGTAGGAAAGATGGCAAACAAAGAAAGAAAATGAGCCAAGAATTATACCTTTTGAAGAGGGGTATCCTTTTTGAGTTACAAACCAACACTTACACACCCTCAAGAGCTAAAGGGAAGCTCAAAAATACCTCAGCACAAATACCACAAGGTTTGATTTAGAGTGTATAGGCAAAGAGTGAACAACTTGCAAGAGAGAGAGAGAAAGAGAATTGTAGAGAGAGAAATTATTTGCTCCAAAATTTCTAACCATTTTAAAATGTAAGAGAGGGTCTTCTATTTATAGAAAAACATAAGATTAGCTCAGAACTATCTATACAGACACGTGTGGGCTGGTGCATACATTTGTGGAAAAAGCTGGCACAACTAGCAAAAATATCTGAAAAAACACATAAGTGGCCGACAGTCCACATTAGTGTGTCTGCAGGTCCCAGGATGTTTAGGCTTGAAAAACTGTTGTTTTGGTCTAAAAACAAGACACAAGGTATGTAGGGTTTTGGGGCTCAAACTTAGGCATTATGTTGAGGACTTTGAGCATTTGACAAACATATATAAATTCATCATTGGGTAAACAATTGGTGGCACCCAAGTCATAAGGGCGGTCAAAAATGAGGTGTCTACAATATCAAATTGAAATGTCCAAAGGCTTACATCATATGCAAAGGGTGTAACCCTTACAAGAATGGCACAGGGCCAAATAAATAAAACAAATGGCCCAAGGCCTACAAATAATGGAACCGCCCTACCCAACTCCGATCATAACTCCAATATCCGTACACGTAACACACCTGAAAAATATTTCACCCACGTAGAGTGAGCATAAAACCCAGTAAAGAATATTTCAAAAACTAAATATGCTCCACTAGCATAAATGATCATGACACAGTACATATCTATAATATGCCCAATGCATTTTCAAAATCTATTCCGATTTCTCAACAAAAATCCTTTTTCATTCCTATCGTCAAAACCACTTGTTTATTCAAAACGTTTTTAGAATTCAAAACATCTATTTGAATCAAATCCATTTCCAAAACGAACTCGGTATATTACAATACCAACCAGCAAATGCATTGCTAAATCAAATGCAAATACATTGCCAAGCAGCAACAAATACATTGTTAAAACCATTTTCCAAAACATCCTTTTCAAAACCAAAACGACAACAAATAAAATTAGTAAATCTCCAAGGCTTGTGTTCATAATAGTACGCTATGCAAGTCACTATGCCATTTTACCAGGATTATCCAAATGGATCGGCACCTACTGCGCGGTTTTAAGACTTGCACCACGAACACACAAGCCAACTTAAATCTGCCCTAACACCTCTATACAACTTTACCACTTAATTTACCCTTTCCAAAAGCACAATGCATGTGATCCAAAATATTATTTTCAAAATGATACAAATATTCTTAAAACATAATACGAGAATTTCCAAAACATTTTTTCCAAAATATACAGTTTTGGTTCTAAAATCCATTCCAAACCCATGATGTGCACCATGATATGTATGATTTTCCCACAATCCAGTTTGCCTAGTCCACATACAATTTCTAACACATGACAATTCTATCCTCCATCGATAGCCAAAACAGTTATCTCTAATGCAATAATTAAAAGATAACAATACAAATATATTCTCCAATAAATTCCAAACCCCGTATATTTCTCAACAAACCAAGACTTTCCAAAAGAGTAATAATACTCGTTGTTTTCAAAATCCAACAACCATTTCCTTTCCAACCAAACCATTTACCAAATTCAACCCAAACTCCCAAAAACAATATCCGTTAAGGTTTTTTTTACACATTGGGGATTTACATATTGAAAATAGCTATAATAGCAAAACTACAGCCCAATAACCCTTAACTTAACAAAACCCTCAAGCCCAAAACATAATTTCAAAATCAACCAAATGACCACAAAATCTATATACAAAATACGCCACAAAACACACTACCGAACTCATATTGAGTTAGGGAAATAAACCCTACCTCTTGAAGTGATAAGGAGACAAGTAGAAAAATCGCCGGGGACGAAAAGACGAACCGCTCAGATTAAATGGAAGCCCTCATCGAGCTCAACATTTTGGTATATGAAACTAGGGGTCAAAAATAGGTAAAACTAAATGAAATGCAAGCTCAAAGAGCTAAAAGGGTCGGAAATGGCGAGAGAGAGAGAGAGAGAGAGAGAGAGAAATGAAACCAAGAAAAATAAATATTTTCAGCTTTTGAAGACTTTTATAGGCTGATAGGTCGTGGGCATGAAAGCCACACTGCGGCCGCGAACAAGCCGACACAACAAATCGTGGACATGACCCATGCAACTGCGAGCGCGACTAAAACACCTCACCAGGTCACAGGCTTGACCATTCTTACCACGAGCGCAACTACGCTATTCGCAACCCACACTGTGGCCAACGCACTTCCACCCGGGACAACTCTGTGTCCCAACCAAAAAGAAAATGGGTCGGGTTAAACTAACACAGGCCATTACAAAGTAAAATAAATTTTATGTAAATTTTAAAATTCAGAATTCAAATTGAACATATAAATTATGTACAAGTCTCAATTCATTTTAATTTTAAATTTTTAACACTTAATCTGAATAAAATTAAAATTTTCCAAATATGATTTTTTTTTTTTAAAAAAAAAAAAAAAAAAACCCTTGTGATTGAAATCTTAAGTCCTAATTCATGATTTTTTTTCTTAATATGTAATTAAAAAAAATTATCATTTTATCAACATGGTATTGAAAAATAATAATAAAAATGTTACAAATGGAAAACAGTAACAAAACAGAATATGAATCAGATAGTTATAATAATGAAAAGACTGATAGCAGAAGTAACAATCTTTTGTGTCTCCCCCATATTGATTCGACTCCAATAAGAACTCTATATACTTTCAAAGAATAAGACTGCAGCAACTCCAAAACCCTCTTTAGTTTTTTTTTTTTTTTTTGTCGTCTCTTTCTTATCAGAAAAGAAAGTAAATTTTTAATTATATATATTTTTTCCATGTTAAGTTATTCTTTTTTTTTTATTATTTATTTATTTATTTTTGAAAGAAGAGACCAAGAAAAAAGTGTGGACCATTTAATAAATAGACGGGGGCCAAACCACTTGACAAAAGGTGAGGGACCATCTTTCATAAATAATTATGTATTACTAATATCAGGTTCAAAAGTATTATATAGTAGTATTTTTTATTAAAATTATTATTATCTGAGCGGGGCCATGGCTCCTGTTAATTCTTTCTTTGGCTCGTCCTTATTTTTAATATTTAAATTGTGTCAGTTTAATCTTTAATGTTGATATATATTAGGGATCAGAATGACACAACTTAAACATTAACAGCCAAATTAAAACATTTTTATACATGTGTAAGCAAATTGACACAATTTAAATATTAAAAACAAAAATAACATAAGAGTTGTATTTTGAGAATCAAAAATGTAATTTAACCCTCAAATTTTTATAAAATTAAATTTTAAACATAAAATATGCATTGCATGGGGTATAAGACTGGTGTCATGCATGTTCTTTTCGTCTGTCTTTTGGTCTTGTTCTCCGTAGGGCTTTGGTGATGCGTATGATAAACTGATACATGTGTCAATTTAATTGGGATATGTTTTTTGAGCAAGCATCCTCTAAAGTTTTTTTTTCTTAAAGTTTTCTAGAATGGTGCATTGTGTGATTGAGATTTAATGATAAGTTATATCAAGTTTTTAGCATTAAATTTCAACCACACAATACACCACTTTAAGAAACTTTAGAAAAAAAAACACTCTAGAGGATCCTTGGTGATGTTTTTTAAGCATTAATGCTAGTTTCGCCTTAGTTTCCTTTTCTATTGATGTTTTGCATACCTATTGTATACTGTTTGCATCAATAATATTTCTTTGAAAAAATTACAAAAATTATTCTAGAGTTTTACCCTTATAACAAAATAAATTCTGAATTTTGAATTTTATTAATCTAAATTTAAATTTTATTTATTTATTTTTAATTTAAACCATTAGTTTATTCTCGTTAAGTAAAACTAATAGAAAAAGAATATTTTAGCCATTCAATGTAGTTGTACGTAAAATGTTTAAAATATCACTTTTCATTGAGTTTAATGATTAAAATATCACTTTTTCATCAAATTTACTTAATGAAAATACACAAATAGTTTAGATTCAAAATAAATAAAAATAAAATTAGTATTTAAATTGATAAAATTAAAAACTCATAATTTATTGAAAAATTTACTTATTAATCTCATCTTGAGGAATGGTGATCGGCTTAGTCCTAAGGATTTTCTTATAGACCAATTAATCCCATTGATTTTGGAAATGTAGATTTAATATATTCTTTGAAAATTAAATTAATGATTATACACTCTTTTTTTTTTATTCTAGAAAGGTAAGATACACAATCTATAGGAATCAAATTTTGGATAATTTTCATATGGAAATCTTTTTTGTTTAGAAAACAATTGAAAATAAGTACAAAAATGACTTGAAATATGAGATTCTTCAAACATTACAAAATGATGTAAAATTCTTCAACCATTTTAAAAAGAGTACAAAAACTCCTTAGTAAGTTTCGGACAAATGTATAATTTCAAACTGTAACACTCAAACGTAATACTCCAATGTAACACTCTAATATAACATTTCAAAAAAAAACTCCTTAATGTAACATTCTAATAAAAAAATCCTTTAGTGTACTTTTTTCAAATATAACACTCTAACATAACACTCTAAAAAAAAAAAAGATGTCGGCTTCTTCAAACCATTCTAAAAGGATATGAGATTTTTCAAACCATTCCAAAAGGAGAAAAAAAAATTTCTTAGTAAGATGGTAAATGTATAATTTCAAACTGTGAGTGTCATGTTTGGGAAAAATACACAGTTTTTTAATTTTTTTTGTGTTACATTAGGATGTGTTATATTGGAGTGTTACGTTTGGAATTACATTAATTTGAGTGTTATGTTTGAAAAAAATACACTAAGGTACTTTTTTTGGAGTGATAGGTTATTAAGTTTGAGAAAAATACACTAAGGAGTCTTTTTAGTTTTTTTTTTCTTTTTGTGTTACAGTGAAGTGTTATGTTTCGAATTATATTGATTAGAGTGTTACGTTTAAGAAAAGTACACTAAGAAGTTTTTTGTGTTACATTGAAGTGTTATGTTTGAAAACAAGTAAAATAAGGAATTTTTTTTTTAGTTTACGTTATTACGTTTGGAAAAAGTATACTAAAGAGTTTTTTTAGTATTTTTGTGTGTTACATTAGAGTTTTACATTTAGAATTATATTAATTGGAGTGTTACGTTTGAAAAATATACACTAAGGAGTTTTTTAGAGTGGTACGTTATTACATTTGGAAAAAGTACACTACGAAATTTTTTAGTATATTACATTGGAATGTTACGTTTTATTCGTAATGTGTGATTTATTATAAAAGGATGAAAAATCCAACACTTCTGTAATGCAGATTGCTCAAATGTATAATTTTACATTTGGAGAAACTTACTTTTATCCCTTAAAAATTAAATCCAATTGTATAAATGACTATCCTTTTGTTTAATTTTCATTTTAATGGAACATTTGAATTCATAAGAAAAAATTGAAAGCTAAACAGTTCGCACGGTCACATTTTGATATTTGTTAGTACTTCACCTTAATTTATTTTGTTACGAGGGTTAAACCCTGAATTTTTTTTTTGTAACTTTCCTTATTTCTTTTTGCTAAAAAAATAAAAAATAAAAAAAAAAAGCTAAGCATAAATAATTGCTTAGCATTTAGCGACAATAGACAAATTTTTTGGATTACTAGTTTACTAGAAATTTCCTTCCGTTTACTTGGGAGCCTCGGTCCTTCTTCTTCCGATAATTATTCCATCAAAAGTGCTAGACTTTAATATATATATAGGATAAATTACCAATAAATTCTAATAGTTCTATTTAATTCCTGTAAAATCCTATTAAAAATAAGTAATAGTACAATCGTTACTAAAAATAATTTTTTGTGACGGTTTTTTATATATGTCGCTAAAAATTGATAATTAGTGACTTTTTTTGTCACGGTTTTTATAAATTGTCGTTAAAACTTATAATTAGTGACATTTTTATATGACGAATTTTTCAAACTATCGCTGAACGTTGAAAATTAATGACTTTTTTGTGACGGTTTTTTAAACTGTCGCTAAAACTTATAATTAATGATATTTTTTGTGACAAATTTTCAAACTGTCACTGAAAATTAATAACTATTGAACTTTTTTTTTTTTTTTTTTACTAATGTATGATGAAAAATATCATTAATTATTATAGGACCGATTGAACAATAAGTTCACTTAGTAAGACCTACATATAAGTCCCCTAAAAATATATCAAGAGAAGTTTCAAGAGTTCTTTAGAAATAATCTATTGTGATAGACAACAAAAAATATAAAATAAATTATAAACATATGTCTTGAGTTTTTTTAAAATATGATTTGTCCCTGTAATTTTTAGAAATTACATTCTGCCCCTTGAAGTTTTTAATTTCATAATAGTGGCCCCTTTTATAAATAAATTATCAAATCAATTAACAATTTTTAATGATATTAGAAATTTATTTCAATTAATAATTTAGGTAATTTTATCATTGTATAAGGGAACAGTTAGAATTTTATTTTTTTAGTTAATTCTATTAAATAAAAAAATCAACAAAGGGGTTTTTGTAATTTTTCAAATCACAGGGGGCAATCCGTTCTTTGAACAAATCTCAAAGTGTGTATTTGTAATTTATCCTAAAATATATTTTAAAAAAATGAAGTTAAGTCCATTAAGTTTTTTAAATTTATAAAATAACCCTAAGTTATTTAAAATAGTTTTATAATTAGACTTTACTTTTAAGTTTTAAGTTATTTCCCGTAAAACCCTGTGGGACACTCAAACTTATTATACTTTAATTTTGAAGTGTTAGTTTGCAAATAGTATAAATTTAGTTTTGTCTTATAATACTCATGATTGGTAGATTGCAACTTATAATGAATGTGGTTGCATTACATATAACAAAACATGCCAAAAACTAATCCAATGATGGAGAATCTTCCTGACCATCTCTCTGAAAAGTTTTCCTGAAGTGCAGCATTACTCTTATTCACTATTGTGCGGCTTACGCAGTAACTCGTAGGAATTATTTTGGATTTCTTTTTGATAATTCAAACTGTTCAATTTTTAAAGAATGTCGAATAGAATATACCAGTTAAAAATCAAGTTGATCAGACATCAATAATCCCTTCATCAACTGCATTTGTATTCAGTTTAATACCTACATATTTATTTTGTATACATACAAATGTGTTTCGATGAAGAAGCTATTGTTATCTAATCGACTTTATTTTTTATATGTATATTCTACTCAATATTTCTTAAAAAATGTATGATTTAGATTATTAAAATAGAAGTTGAAGTGACTCACGTAAGCCACACAATAGTTCCTTCAATATTTAATTTAAAGACCATAATTCAATAGTTAGTCATTATCGTATTTTGAGATATTTATTTCGAGTGTTAGATGATGGCTGAAAAACAAAAACAAAAAATAGAAAGAAGGTGCTGGAGAGTATTTACTTCCCTAAAGTAGGTTAAATGCTACCTTTGTATGTATATAATCTTTCAATTTTATTTTACTTTCAGAGTAGACGAAATAATTCATGGTATATTATGGCGCATTTGAAAAGAGGACTGATATGGATTATCAAATAAATTTTATTGATTTTACTTTTACGTATTATGTGAACATACACAACAAACGTCATGTTTGAATATGAAATTGTGACAATTGCAAAAAAGTGGTAACTTCACAAACTAATAGTAAAATTATGAAAGTACAAACAGTTTATATATTAGATTGGTACAAGTAAGTATTGTACTTTCATCGCTTGATTCTTATTCTAAGTTGTTATCACTTTTCTGCAATTGTTCCTCTAAAATTCACAATATTTTCGAAAACATATTTTGAAAATTTAACCAATAGAGTGTTTGATTTGGAATTTTCAAAAATTATTTTTTCAGTTTTCAATCCGTCCTTTTTTTCTTTTTTTTTTTCCAACGAACCTTTGAAATATTTTAATCACTTTTTTCTTCTTTTTTTTTTTTTTCCTAGATCTACTTAGATACACTTAAAAAAATACAAAATTTGTAAAAAAAAAAAGATCTTGAAAAAAAGTCACTAAATGCAAATATCTATATATATATATAAAAATTCAATACATTTTCGTATTTTTCATGTTTATTGATTTTTTAAATATTTCTTCATAAATATTTTACATTTTAAATGTATCTAGATTAAGTGGATTTAAAGAGTAGAAAAATTGATTAAAATATGGAAAAAGTACACTAAAAAAATTACAGATTATAACTTTTAAAAAAAATCTTGAAAAATCAAAATCAAACAGATTTTCTATAGTTTGCACAAATTTAATCTAATTTTATTATTTCAGATAATTAAGTTAGGATTTTATTAATGGTTAAAAAGAATAATTGAGCCTTTGTTTACTTTGTCAAACTTCTTCATAAACAAAAAAGCAATCAACGTGAAGAGTGAGTGAGAGGGAAGACTAATGCAGTAGGATAAAAGACAACGTATACTGGAAAATGTAAACGTGTTCATTACTCACTGGTTGCCCGTAAACTAAAGGGTTTACTAGTAAGCCGTATGGAATTTAATCTCATGGCAATCTTTGCCTATAAAAACCTAAGCCCTTGCAAAATTTTAGCAAGCGTGCCCACAAATACATTCACTCACACCATGGCTTCTACTAACCATTTCCAAAGCATTTTCTTGGCCTTTGTCTTTGTCTTGGGAGTTTTGTCCTCGCAAGCTTCCTCTCGCATTCTCAACGAACAAACCATGATAGAAATGCATGAGCAATGGATGACACGCCATGGACGTGTTTACAAGGATACCGAAGAGAAGAATGCACGGTTTCAGGTATTCAAGGACAATGTCCAATATATAAATGCCTTTAATGAAGGTGTAGACCGAGGATACAAGCTTGGTCTGAATCAATTTTCAGACCTCACCAATGAGGAGTTTCGTGCTTCTCATACTGGTTACAAGAGGCAGCCAACCAAAGAAACATTTGTCTCAAAACCAACATCTTTTAGGTATGCAAATCTAACTGATGTGCCAACAACCTTCGACTGGCGAAATCAAGGTGCAGTTACTTCTGTCAAAGACCAAGGCACCTGTGGTAAGCAGTACATGATATATTTCTATACCTATATTTATATTAATCAATAATTTAAAATAGTAGTATATATCGATTATGGGTATCAGAAGTATTGACTGGTATACATAAAGAAGTGAGTCATGTAATCATGAATTTCTTAAAATCATTAGCTACCAAAAAAAAATGAAGAGAGCTTTGTAGCGGTCGAAGCACCTATATCGACTATAATCAAGTCATGAATTTGCTCTAAATCAATACATACCATGAACTAGTTGATATCCATACTATTTTCATTCCTATGATATATCATAGTGTATCGTTATTGAAAGGACAACAAAATCAATAAATAATGGTCGGTAATTAAAACCATTATATCAATAATTAATAGTAACCCAAGCATATTATTGTCATGCCTTTTTGTAAAATAATCACAACCCACTTGATTGTACCTCCTTTTCTAATTATTAACTTTTTTTTTTTTTTGGTGGTTATCATATGTATAGAATGTTGTTGGGCATTTTCAGCAGTGGCAGCTGTGGAAGGTATTAACCAAATTACAACCAGTAACCTAATATCACTATCTGAGCAAGAGCTCGTTGATTGTAATGTTGATAACGGTGGTTGTAAACCCGGCTCTATGGATATAGCCTTTCAATTCATCCAACAAAATGGTCTCACATCAGAAGATAATTACCCTTACAATGCAAAAGTTAACCCTTGTGACAGCACCAAAGCAGCAAACTCTGTAGTCCAGATAACTGGGTACGGAGATGTGCCACGTAATAATGAGCAGGCTCTTCTACAAGCTGTGGCGAACCAACCGGTTTCTGTTGGCATTGAAGGTACTGGACCGAGCTTCCAGAATTACATGAATGGTGTCTTCACTGGGCCGTGCGGAACCCAACTTGACCATGCTGTCACTATAATTGGATATGGAACTACTACTGATGGGATTAACTATTGGTTGGTTAAGAATTCATGGGGCTCTACATGGGGTGAGAATGGATATATGAGGATCGAAAGAGATGTTGTTGCGGAAGGTCGATGTGGCATTGCCATGCAAGCTTCTTATCCAATTATGTGAAAGAACGGGGATAGTTGTGTGGTATTTAGCTTTTGTTTGAGTATATAATATAAATAATAAAGTTACCCTGTCTTTAATAGTTTGTACTATTAGATGAGTTTGTGGTGAGGCTGGTTTAACAAGTCTAAAATAATTTAAAAAGTCATAAAGTTATATAAAAAGTAAAAAATTATTATTATTCATAAATAAAAAATATTAAAAAAATATTTTATATATTTTTATAATACAAAAATTTGATGGATGCTGTCAGTCGTACTTGTGAAGTAGGAAGGCCATTATACACTTTTTGGGCCCAAAAAAAATTACATATGTAAAGTCACAAAGTTTGATGGTAATGTTAGGCCTTTGGGGGCCCACTAAGGGTTCAGTTTTGATAATCGATGTCAATATATAATAGAAACCTCGTCGGTAAATATATCTTGTAAAAATCACGTTGATCGGATATCATTAACTATATGATCAAATAGTTAATCGTTAAAAAACTAATCCGATCATATAACTATCAATATCCAATCAAAGTGATTTTTATAAGTATATAATACTGTACATATATTGTATATATTCAGATTATTAATATTAACCTATGGTGGCCCTTTACCCACCGATCCATCACCTTCAAAACACTTTGTCCCGAATGAGGCAATTATTTTATAGGTAAGACATGCTGGGGCAGCAAGGCAGCCGTACAACCACTCAACTTTCTTCCATTATATATTTTATTTATACAATTTTTTATTACACATTTTTTCATAAAAAGATAAAAAGTTAACCCAAACGTCCATATTTTTTTTCTCAACTTTTAAGTTTAAAAAGACAAAAAGTGCACTTATTTAGGACACCACAAACAACCCCTAATTATGATAAGGCCTTATTTACGAAGTAATAGTTTTAGTTTAAAAGTCAAAAAGTTATTAAAAAATCAAAAAGCCTATAATCTATTTTAAAAAGTCAAAAATTTTCTTTTCTTTTTACTTTTTGCACATCTTTTCGTAAAAAATTAAAAAGTCATTCCAAACATACAAGTTTTTTTACCTCATATTTTAGTCAAAAAATCACTAAATTAGTTTGTTACCAAACGAGACAGAATAGGAAATAGACTTTCTATTTGAACCTCACAGTTTATCCGATGAGGCTGGTTGAGGATATGATATAAATAATAAAGTTATTCCTTTATGTAAATGTCTAATTTTTTAGATGAGTTGGTAAATACTAAATAACAATTTCATTATTTTTTGTCTAAACTTTATGTAGTTTGGATACATACATACATACATACATACATACATACATATATATATATGTCCATTTTATGTTTGCGTTTTGTTGATTTTTTAATTTTCTACTAAATGACATGCAAAAAAAAATAAAGAGAATAGGTTTTTTTTTTTTTTTTTTGTAGTGAGTTTTTAACTATTTTAACCGGATTGTGATCCTCTCCATTTTAAAGTTATAATGGGGGATTTCAATTATGGAATTGAGAGGATCAGTCTGGTTTAAGGGTCTGAGTTTCCTCCAAACTCTTATGTTTCATATATTTGCATATTTTATTTTTTTGAACTCCATTCTAGGCCTACAGTAATAATTTAAATTATTTATCTTGTAAATCTCACAATGAATATTGTTTATGCAAAAAAATCAATAAGACATGGCCTAGAATATATTGACTAAGTTTTTCTTTTGTAGTCAGATGAAATTTTCATTAAAGTAAGGAAGTCATATGGCACTTACAAGGAGATCAAATCAACACAAACCTTACACCAAAATAAGAAAAATCATAGTTCAAAAACAAAGAAAAAAAATCCTCAAATGATGCACAAAGGAGAAACTATGTATATATTAAGATCAAACCTGAAAACGTTTATAATAATTTTAAAAATGATAATAAAATTTTAAATTAAAATAATATGTTAGAAATATTTTTGTAATTAAATATTATTTAATGAGCACTATTTTAAAATGATAAATCTTAATGTAGTTACAAAATTTTATATTTTTTAAAAAAATTGGTACTAAATCTAAGAAGGAAAGCATATGGGACGTTAAAGTCAGTGGCAGATTCTTTGAAAAAAGAAAAAAAATATGGTACTTATTGGGCGAAAAAGACATTTGTGATAGTTTTATCTTTATATTCTTTCTATTTATTGTTTATCTCTCCATTCTTAAACGTTATTGCCAACCACCATAACTGAAAAAGTTGCCAGCGGTAATAGTGAACAGATAAGTGACACATGGATATATTGGTAGACAGATAGATAACACATGAACAAATAAATGGACATGCTGATAGATATATGAACAGATTGACATATAAGTAGAGATAACACGATCTTTCAAATTATTTTTGTTCTTATGGTCTCAAAAGAATAGATCTTGGAACTATTATTCATTAAAAATTTAAAATTGAACCTTTAACCTAAGTATCCTTTTCTATTTATATATCAATACTGATTAGAAAAATTAATAAACCAAGGTTTGAAGGATACAATATTAAGTGAGCATCAAGCCTTGGAAAAAATGAGTCATATTAGAATTATTAGATGAATTAACAATGTGAAAACTTTATAAAATAAATTATTCAAATTATTAAAATTGAACTCGTGATGGGCCGATTAACCTCCTAAGTTTTCTTAAATTCAAATAAAAACTCTACTCTTAATTTTTAAATTTACATGATACATGCATTCAAATTCTAAACACCTGTATAACATTTTTGTTATTAGATGGTTCTCGAAGTGGATTGATCGTATCAACCATCATGAGTTTGGTTTTTTTCTATGACCAATTGGTAGAAAATAGATATTTTAGTAACGGTCTATTACACTCATCTCCTTTTGTCAAGATTTGAAAAAATATATATATATAGTTGGTCATATATTTTTGGGTTAAATTTATTTTATTTTTTTGTGGTTTGGAGTTAATGTACTTTATCTTTATAGATTACAAATAGTCAAAAAAATCTCATGTGATTTCAGACTAGTGCTATCGTTTGTTTTTCTATCTAAACTAACAAAAGTTGTATCACACACACCATATTTTAAAGTGGGTTCAATTTTTTGGAAAAAAAAAAAAAAAAAAGTAAAATTAATAAAGCAAAAGACAATTTTACTCCAATTAATTCTCTCCAAACTTAAAATTAGATTAATATGTCAATAAAAATAAAATATAATATAATATAATTAAGGATTGATTTAAGATATAATTAAATAAAAATATATAATAAATAATAATTAAGAATTAAATTAAAATTAACACTGTCACACCCTATATTTTATTACTCGGATAACATTACCAATATTTATTAATTAAGTCCATTTACAAAAGACAATTCATCCTTTGATGAAATGATGAATAATTAAACATACATGTTCCCTCTCGTTATACTACAATGTCATTTACATACAAATAAAAGAAATGCACAGAGGTTTACAATAAATAAGAGAGCGTTGCCCTTTTACAAAGCATAGAACTCAACCAAAGAAACAATTAAAAAGCACTACTGCTCATCACCACGTTACAACTATGCCAAGTTATTTGATCCTCAGATCTGAAAACATTCCCTGTACACATGTACAGGTAGGAGGTGAGCAACCACTAACTCACCAAACAATCTCATATTATAACATTAAAAGATATATGTGTACAAAGATATTCATACATATACATAAAATCATAATATGTCAAAACCATATGATTCTATTACATAATCTCTTAAATCTAATTAATTTAATTAATCACAACTAGTTTAACTTAAATAAATAAACATGTTTCACTAGCAACAAGACATCATTTTCAATATATTCAATTAACCCCATTACCAATTGAATCAAATAGTTAAACAATTCATAATGACATCTAACAAAGCATGAAATACATTTTATACAGTCTTATGAGATGAATGCATATGCCATGTCATGCTTAAAATATTTTTCTCATCTTTTGAAAATCTTGTGCACAATGCCAATTTGAAAACACATTAATCAACAATTTCAATATATCTTCAAAGTGATAAATACGACTCAGGTAATCCCTAGACTGGTGTCTGCAAATTGGCATATCGAGCACTACCAAATCCCCATTTTATCAGTCTCTCACCGGAAGGCACGGGGTACCTCCTCCCCACATGTTTTTAGTCTTTCATCATGGACACTCAAGCCAACTTAACCAATATCAAGCTACACCCCTTATCCGAACTTACCAACGTATTTACCTAAACAAATCAAAATGATCTTGTTTTACAAAAACAATTTCTTTCTCAAAACAATAGTTTTTAAGTGTAATTTGAAATCCATGATAACAATGAAATGAAAAGGCAATGCAATATATAACAATGCATTAGAATAGTTCCAATTTCAATTCCACCACACAATGCTCCATTGTGATCAAATTCCATATCTCTATCAATGTAATATCATAATACAATCCCAAGAGATAATACAACAATATCCACATTCATATAGTCTCCATATGTTAATCCGCATTTCCAATTTAGTCATTTTAAGACAAATCTATAACATACTATATATTAAACTTCCAAAATTCCAACATTTCTCATCCTTTCAAGAAATCCATCATTAAATGCAAACATGGTAAATTTCTACCGATAGCCAAAATAGTTATCTCTAATGTACTTATTAAAAGATAACAACATGGATATAAAATCCAACATATAACCATAACTTAGAATCTTCCATAATTCCTAAATAAACAATCCATATTCCAAATTTTAAAGACAAACTTTCAAGACTTATATAACTTTCCGTTAAACTCAACATTTCAAAAGAGTAACTAATACTCGATATTTCAAAAATTTTATAAGTGTTTTCCAAATCAAATCCTCAATTTTGAAACCAAACAAAATCTTTTCTCCATAATCCAACAACTCCCAAAACATTAACATTTAAGATTTTTCACAAATTGTGTAACGCATCCAAAATAAATACACAAACCCATCTCATAAACAAAAATATAATTTAATTAACATGCTTTTATTCATCAGAGTCTAATAAACAGGAGAGACGGATACAAAAAGGAATGAAAGTTACACAAATATTTATTTGCTCTAATGGCTTACATCTTTCCAAATCGTTGCTTGATTATAACAAAAATGACTCTAGCTCAACACAATTTAGAGCCTTTGGCTATACAAAATAAATATAACAAAAATAAAAGCTCTTGCTCCAAATTTTTCCAAGTTACTGCCTTGGTAGAGGCATATCACCAATACCTGAAAATGATTTTTTCCCAAATAGGGTGAGCCAATGCCCAGTAGAAATAATCTAACACAATATATGAATCTTAACAAAGATATAAATATGACGGACATACATGGTACCGGTGACAAAATCTTTTATAGCTCATTTGCAAACTGTGTCGTACCAAGTTTTATATCACAATTCATGCTATCTTAGTCTCCTTTATGTCTCAATTCATTTTTATCTCATTTCATGAGCTATTTCCATTTATCACAATAACCATACTGAGGGTACAACTCAAAGGTTCTCAAAACGATATAATCATCACATAAACACTTCCATTTGCCATTTTATGGAATTTTCGTCTGCTGGAATCAGCACCCATGTATGCACAACATTTTGGGACTTTCATCCTAGACACACGAGCCAACTTAATTTAATGGAGTCCATCCATTTTCTCCTCTCAAACAATAGAGTACATCCCTTATCTCCTCTCAAACATCATACATATCAAATGTATTAAAACACACAGTCATATTCAATGACAACTGAAAAGAGATTAGTTTCAATTCGCCTAATCCTCATGCAATTTCTAAAACAATCATAGCTATCCTCCACCGATAGCCCAATACAGATATTCAATCTCAAGACAGATAATTTATCCAAAGTTTCATAGCTGAGTGATAATACATATTCTTCTCCACCATTTATGTCAACACCCATTCAATTTCACATTTTTAATACCAATTCCATTTATTTATACAAAATAAATATTTGAAACATTTTAGGGCAAATTCCTTCTTTACCAAATCTCAACCCAAATGCCAAAATCAACTATTTTGTCACAATATAAGCTCATATTCAACCCCCATAACCTTTTATAACTCATTCACTTAGAAAGCCCTCTTTTGATTTAGTACCCCAAACCCTAGGTTTGTTCATAGTACACCCAAATTCCACCATTGTTACACAACAACTCATAGCTAAGTTAAAAATCATATGAAAGTGTAGAGAATCCCTACCTCAAAGTTTGGAGACGAACAAAGCAAGGTGGAACCTTCAACAACGCCGAAACCAAGTTTTAATCGGATCAAAATAGAGCTCTTGGATTGCTCTAACTTTTTCTCAAAGACACTAGGGTAGAAAACCCAAAGGATCTAGGTCAAAATGTAGAGAGAAAGTGAGTTCTAGAGAGAGAAGCTCAAAATCTACGGTTTTGAAATATTTTAGAGAGAGAAAGAGATGAAAAAGTGATATAAAAGTGGCTGTTGCGAATTGATATACGCATACTCCGCTCAAACGCAAGAGTCGACGCTCGAGCTTCGAGACACAATAAGTTGTTCTACTCGAGCATAAGAAGTGACACTCGAGCGCAGAATACACACTCCTAGAAGTTTTGCAAAGAACAGACCATTGCTCGAGCACAAGAAAAGCCGCTCAAGCTCCTAACTGCTCGAGCGTACGAAACAACACTCGAGCGTAGAACATACTCTCCCAGTAGTTTTGCAGGCCTGCAAAGTACTGAGAGTTTGCAAATCCTGCTCGAGTACAAGAAGTGACGCTCAAGCAGAGGACCAAAAACATGGGCAACATAAGTTTGAAAACCAAACGACCAACCTATTCCGAACATAACCAGAACAACCCAATAGCGAAAATATGAGGAAAAAAATAAAGGGAGCAAGGTGTAATCAACAATACAGAATCATCAACCCGTATCCAGAATACAACAAGGGTCGGGTCAAGGCTGGTACTGCTATAATCTCCCCCCCCCCTCTTAAGGAATTTCGTCCCGAAATTTCAAATCAAGTTTTCAAAACTATGACTAAATCAATTACAATAGTGATAATCAATCCATTCCACCACTATGACCCATACTCCGATCATCCATTCTCATCAACTCAGTACATAAGTTCCAACATTGAAAATATAATCCACATTTTTCAAAACATATACAATGTTTATATTGAACCCGAGTTTCCAAAACATACACAACATATATAATGTTTCTATATTTTCAAACATATTTAATGTTTTCAGATTTCATTAATCAAAACAAGATTTCAAAATATGCTCAAACATCAATAAATAAATCTGGATACTTCGCGCGGACTTTCAACTCATGTTCCCAAGTTGCTTCTTCAACTCTGTGATGTTCCCACAGCACCTTAATTAATAGAAAAGCCTTGTTTCACAAGACTCGACTCAACTGCAAGGAATGAACATGGATGCCTCCCCAACCCGCAAAACTCGCGGCGGTTTATGAGACAAGAACAAATACCTAGTAACAACAACTCCAACAACAACAGTACTCTAAGACATCCACCACGTCTCGACTACCTACAATACCTGAACCACCATCGGGTGCCTAACACTCCAACATAGGGAATAAGGAAATCACTCGTACACAAGGCTTTCGGTCAACTCTCATAGAACAAGAACGCAAAATAAAACATGATTAATCAACAACGTTATGCCACATCAATGCCCGACGATTCTAAATCCTTGCCAAAAAGACATACAACATGTAACTAGCAGCTTAGGCAAGATCAAAATGAGACTTCTCAACACTAGATATAAGATATTCCGTTCAGATTAAAGAAAATGCTTTATTTATCCCCATTTGTCTCAAAACACTTGGTTTTCCTCAAAAGGTGTTCAAACTTACACCGTCACAATTCAAATACATTATCAACTGGCCACAGCAAAACTCAAAGATTTCCAAATTGTTTTTCCCAAAAACCAAAACTGCAAATTCAAGTTTCAACCCAAAACCAATTTAGTTTATGAAAAGTACCCAAGGGCACAACACTAAAAAGAGAGTGTTTGGTTTTCCTCCAAATCATTCATCAACATTCCTCCAGTGAATCACGACGCAGTCACCTAACAAAACCCATCACACTCATGGTGGTAACACAATACCCAAGATAAGATTTCCACGATCAAAACCTCTATAAATTTTTGAAATGCTAGCAACGCAATAACACAAGGGAAGAAATTTCACACCCATCAATCACATAATGGTGCAAAGCGCTTATAAGACCAAAGTTCTCAACCAAAATCCCAAGACTCAAACAACCTTCTAACTGTCCATGCAGGACTTATATTTCCTACCAAGACACCGTTCAATTACACAACCCTTAATTTCGACCTTTTCCCGAGGTAGTCATGTCAACCAACCCAAGGCCTTTAAACACTGACATACCACTTAACTTCACCAAATTTAGTATCAATACCAACATCTTACCTAATCTCACCAACTCTGAAATACAGTTCCATACATAACCTCTCAGGTCTATTAAATCACTCCGGATTCTTCAAAGTTAACCCACGGTACTCTGATTCCCCATTCACCCCTCACACGTATGCTTAAGTAGCATGCACATCCTCGCTTCACATTTGAGTCCTAATTGGACTTCTCAAGTCAAACACAATACACCCTTTCAAGTCAATGCACACACAGTACATTACACCACGTACACAAAGACCGAATAAGTTGAAACAATTCTGACTGAGCGCACCCCTCACTCCGCACAATCATACTACTTCACTTAGAGTTCTATTATCCAAACTAGACAACAAACACTCATACCATAGTGACCCAGTACTATCGAACATTAAACTGCTCCATCCAATCATTAACCACACTATTGCCTTACCTAGGCACCCTCCTAGGATCACCCTGTGACCAATTCCCTTTCTACACATCCTCTAGTGACAATATACGAACCATACACTGCCATACACCATACTAGTAAAACCACATCACTTATTGCACAACATTGCACCCTTAACCCCAAATGGGTTATCTCCGCACTGAATCCCTCTTTCTGCGGATATACTTACAACCTCGACTAAATTCACAACAACGAAATTCATATACTTATTATCTCGTAACAAGTCAACTAGCAAAGGCCTAATACGCTACAATGCTATTGTTACCACGTAACCACCCAAACCGAACAACAAGTAGACACAACACCTCAATCCCTTAGTAACCAATAAGGTTAACCCCTTAATCCACATTCTACCCGTCACTCAATACACGAGTACAACCAAAATACTAAGTCTCCTAGTCAATCCACCAGCTGTTGATACTCATTGAACAATTGCCCTGAACCAAGCCCCGAGCACACACACACGACACCTACAAAGCTCTCAAAGTCTTACCATCCTAACTCTATAGAAGGACAAAAAAAGTTCTCAACCTCCTTATCATCATTCCAAACCTCGACCCATAAACACAAAATCACTGTGACCCTACACATAGGTCACACACTAACCATGGGTTATATACCCGACCAACCCTTCCAACAACATCTCTTGCCTTAACCAAAATTGAGGTACACACCTCTCACATCCAAATACCATAAAGGAATCCTAGAACTTAGGAAACGCCGTTATATCACTATTCGAAATATAATACTAGCTACTTAGAACACACCACCCACCAACACCAACAACCACTATTACGATAAGGGACTAACATCCCACCACAAGAAACAACCAACCAGATAACACGAAGATTCGTTGCCATACCCTACCATTAAGGTACAAGCCTATATCTAACGAAACTATACGCAATTCAACTTTGAAAACAACGCGCTGTATGAACAAAACCTAGTGCCAATCTCACACTTCACATTTCTTCGAGGAATTTTCACAACAATAGACCGAAACCTCTACCACAAACATAAGTCCAAATAAGGAATGCTCACAAAATTACACACCCCTGGTGAGCATAACTCTTCTCGCCCCATGGTAACCCCAACCAAAATACACATCCCTCAACAACTTTTTTTGTTTTTTTTTTATTTCAGAATATGGTTCGCCAGCCATCATCTTACCAAACCAAATCACAAGTATATATATGCATCAATACGAAATTTTTTTGATTCCACAACAACTTATCATATTAATAAAACTTTAGAGTCATTACATGCTCCAATCCGCCCAATCCATGGAAATAAACAAGCAAAGGTACACATATATATAAACATGTAGTTATGATGTCTCAACATCTCCAAAACACATTGGTTACACAACAGAATCTAATGATTACAAAACAATAACCCACCAGTTACAAAACAAAATAGCCAAAATGAAATCACCCCGTTGGTACTACCACCGTTATCGTCCCTCACTGGACCGCTAAAGTTGGTTATTCTCAAACCCATGATACTCTAAGAGCTCACAAGCCACGGACAAGAACTGCTGATGTGTCCTAACTGGCCACACTTGGAACAAATGCGTAATTCCCCACTAGAGTTCTGAGAATTTGGCTCTCTCGAGGCCCTCAAAATCCGGCCTGCTTGGTTCCTATAATAGTATTGCCCCTGCCCGAGCGAATAAGGTTGAACCTGACTAGGTTACGAAACTTCCAAAGAAGCCCCCGGTTGGGTACATAAACATTTAGCATGACCCGGCTGAGTACACACCTGTAACTTGACTTTTCGTGCTCCTTTCGGAAGACGAATAGCCTTGCAGTATCGAACTCTACCTATGGTTCTGAATCTGATTTCACAAGTGCAATGTGAAATAATGAAAACACAAAAAAAAGTTCAAATCCGACAATTCTTTTTGAAAAATCAATGTTTGAATCAAATGCCAAAAATGGACTGCTTTGCCAGATTTACAAAGTCGCCACCTGAATATTTTGTTTTGGAAAATTTAGGAAACCCGTGACTTGTGCCAAAGGCCACTTATCTATCATCACCAAAGTGTCTTGGTTCGGGAACTTAGGTACGAGAGGAGAAGGCCATGAATTGAGCACCCCATACGCCCGATTAAAGATAGGCCTCTACTAATGACGATGTAATTTTTACTCACATTATATGCTCTTGTTCCGATTATTAAGACTAACTTTACTATGTGGTGCATACAAGTACAGACTAATTTTGCAAAAATTGGAACACTTGATTCATGTTTGTTTTGACAAAGTGTTTTGGATATGTATCACTTGAAAAGGTGATCGCATATGAACATTTACTCAAATTATTCCAATTTAAACAAATAGCCTTCATCCACAAGCATTCAAGCAGTTTATCAATTAAGCATTTAGCCTCATGGCAAGCATGCTAGACATGGCAACAATCACACTTATGCAACATGCTAAAGCAAATAAAAACTTACCTCGTACTCTAAGCCAAAAGAAAAACTAGTTAGAAAAATGCATGATCCTAACTATGCAATATGACTAATGCAACACATACGATATGCAATTAAATAAGCTCGGCTACTAATATGGCATATGAATCAATTTGATAGTATACAGTTTAAACACATATTCAAAGAAGTGTATAAACAATGAAACAAGTTAAAATGATGACCCGAGCTCCAATGCATGCAAGACAAGTGGATGCAAACATGAAGTATGCTAAACGAAACATGATGTCCCTAATTTAACCATCATAAGTGAGTAAATAAAAGGGAGAAAGACGTAGGGTTAGAAGACATACACATTATTACAAAATTACGCCCTCAAATAGAAGGGTCTGAACGTCTGAGTGTTCAAATTAACTATTTATTACAAATCCAAATAAATAACAATTCAAAGGCTGTATAATTTATTATAACAACAATACATATGCAATGCTCGTGCAATGCTCCTCGGAAGCCACTCTGTTTGCCTTGTTGGGAACTGCTCTGTTTCACCCTCAGTCACTATTGCAGTTACTACTGCTAACCAAAAGTGTATGGTTTGCCACATATTGGGGTCTGGCCGGCCCGCAATCGGTCGAGCTCAAATAAATCCAACTATGCCTTATTTCTTTGCAGAAGACTATTTAGTTGTGCCTGAGGTGAAAACAGTGCAGACAGGGTGTTCCAAATTCTGTTTGTCCCTCTCACACTTCTCTTTCATGGGAAAGCCTCGAGAGAAGGTTGGAATCGTTTCTAAAATCATTAATGAGCAAGTTGATTGCTTAATGATTTTGGATACAATTTGGACAAAAATTTAATAAATGAATGGAACCACCTCTCCCTCCTATCATAGAGTGAATTCAAAGAGGGAGGTAGATACGCTTCAAAGTTTATCTAAAACATCATGAATTGATGTTAGACAAGCCTTGACACAATAGACTCGGCATAACATCCGGCCGGATCCAAGCAATATAACTTATTTTCTTTATGTTTTGGTTGGTTCATTTTAGCAATTTTGTTTAGTCCTTTCCATTCTTTAATTCATTAAGTCCAAGGTGATGATTATATCCACTAAAATGAGAAGCATGCCAAATAGGAAATAATTCTCAACATAAAAGAGAGATTATACCATTGGCGATGAACCTCCGTGGAGATTAAGCCATTAAGCATAACCATCAACCATTTGAAATCACTCTCAATTCAAAGAAATGGATGATAGGTTGCTTGTTAATAATTAAACACGGAATTTTAACAAAGAAAGGTCAAGAACAACATACAACATGCTATATAAGAGAACTTATGATACAACAAATAAATTAATCAAAGCATAAACTAATTTAACAAATTAGGACAGCCCTAAAACGGCCCCTAAAGTTTAACAAAACAATAGTTAAAACAAGAAAAGTAGGTGGGAAACACAAGGATATAAGCTTAGAATAAGGTACAATGAAGGGTGGTTAACCCCTCCACCTTTGGTGACTCTTACATCACAAGTTTTAGCCCTTGAAATCAATCCCAAAACAATATGAAAACACAAGAAAAAGATGAACAAAGATTGAAATGAAAGCTATACCTCTTGTAGAGAAGGTGTTCTTGTTGTAAACCAAACTCGATTCCAAAACACTCTCAAGTTTGAGTTATGATTTCCAAATCTCAATCAAAGTTCCAAGTTCAAGCTCTTGATATGGTGTGCATAGATGATATGAGAGTATGAAGATGGCTTACAAAAGAGGAGATTCAACTCTTTGATATTTTCTACACTTAATATCTAATCCTTGATATTTTCTAACACTTGATATATATGTTATTCTTCTCACCCCAAAACACAGGTCTGAGGGGTTTATTTATAGAATTCGAGCAGTAGATCAAAAATATCTACAGAATTGAACAGCTGGCAGATATTTGTTCAATCTTCTTGAAAAGTCAAGAAGGCCGGCCAGGTATTGGTATCCACGGCCAACTATCACTGAGCCGTGGCCAGCTATCAGTGTAATTCTACTGGTTCTCAGTTTGAGGTTCAATGCAGGTTGGTGCAATGTACAAAACTGAATTTCTGGGACAGAAATACAGTGTGTATGGCAGGTTGGGATTGTTTAGAGCTTAAAATCAGATTTCTTTGTTGAGAATTCAAACCACTTACACAATATAACCTTCATCATCGAGTGTTTGGAATAAAGCGCCTAAGTCTTACAAGCGGTCAAAATTGGGGTGTCTACAACACCCCAGCAAATAAGTGGTTCCCGAATACGTGACTGGTTCAAAGTCTGAACTGGGGGGAATCCCAATGAATGCTCCCCCAGCGAGCACTCAACCACTCTAAGTCCTGGCCAGTTAGATGATCCGGTGGTGCAACTACTGGTTGAGCTACAAACCTTGCCCCCTTCCTCTGTGGGCAAGCTGGAGACTTGTGGCCCAGCTGACCACATTTGAAACAAGTGAAAACCCTCTGTTACCCTTCTCCAAACCCAAACTCGGCATTGGAAAGATAAATCTAGACTGTACTCCCTGAGACTGTTGTGGGTTGAAACCCTTATGCCTTTTAAAAGGTTTGCTAGCACCCCGGGTCACTAGGGTTGCCAAAAATGGTCTCCTCCCTTCTCTGACCCATGACTAATACCGCTGCCTCTACATGAGCCACTGTTTCAACGAGCACACTATAACTTCTATGCCAAGACCCGGCAATACTTTCTCGGATGTCGTCACACAACCTACTCTCAAACTTCGAACAACAAAGTTCCTCAATCTCCACCAACTCTGGAGCAAATCTCAGCGGCTTAGTAAACCATGCTTCAAACTGTACCAAAGATGTAGTACCTTGGCGTAACTCCACAAACTGTTTCCGCAATTCTTCTCATGTGGAAAGGGGGAAATTGTCACTTCCTCATCTAGGCATCCTAATAAGGGTAACCCAAAGATTAGCACAATCACAAATGTGCCAAAGCCAATTTACTCAAGTGCTGGTACCATGGACAACATTTGATCCACTCTACATAAACACCTAGTCACATGAACACATACGAATTTTCTTCCTAGATAATGACCGTCCCGCGGCTTTGCCAGAGTTCTAATTAGAAACAACAATGATCAAGTGCTTTTCTAACAAGATTTCTAAAAACTCGTAGACCCAATCAGCATCTTAGGAGTGAAATCCCAACCCATATTGTCATATAAGCATGTTGTTACGTAAGCATACTATACATACTACCATCTCTGCTAAGCGAGACAAATCCATTATGGTAATAACCACTTCCCACATACCCAAGTATTCAAACCCGGTACGCTTTGATACCAAGTTATAACACCCCCAAAATAAATACACAAACCCATCTCATAAGCGGAAATATAATTGAATTAACAAGCTTTCATTCATCAAAGTCTAATATACAGGAGAGACAGATACAAGAAGGAATTAAAGTTACACAAATATTCATTTGCCCTAATGGCTTACATCTTTCTAAGTCACTGCTTGGTTACAACAAAAATTAGCCTAGCTCGACACAATTTAAAGCCATTGGCTATACAAATAGATATAACAAAATAAAAGCTCTTGCTCCAAATTTTCCCAAGCTACTGCCTTGGCAGAGGTATATCACCAATATCTGAAAATGGTTTTTCCTAAATAGGGTGAGCCAATACCTAGTAGAAATAATCTAACATAATATATGGATCTTAACAAAGATATAAATATGATGCACATACACGATACCGGTGACAAAATCTTTTACAGCTAATTTGCATACCGCACCATGCTAAGTTTTATATCACAATTCATGCTATCTTAGTCTCCTTTTTATCTCAGTTCATTTTATCTCATTTCATGAGCTATTTCCATTTATCACAAACAACCACACTGAGGGTACAACTCAAAGGTTCTCAAAACGATATAATCATCACATAAACACTTCCATTTACATTTTACGAAAAAAAATTCCACATGAATCGACACCCATATATGCACAACATTTTAGAACTTTCACCCTAGACATACATGCCAACTTAATTTAATGGAGTCCATTCCCTTTCTCCTCCTAAACAATGGAGTACATCCCCTATCTCCTCTCAAACATCATACATATCAAATGTATTAAAACACACAGTCATATTCAATGACAACCGAAAAGAGATTAGTTTTAATTCGCCTAATCCTCATGCAATTTCTACAACAATCATAGTTATCCTCCACCGATAGCCGAATACAGATATTGTGTGGGGTTGTTGGTGTGTAAAAAAAAAACTTTTTTTTTTTTATGCTTATATATGGGTTGGGTTTAGGTTAGTTTTGATTGATGTGTTAGAGAGGTGATGTGATTTAAATAAGATGATGTGACTTAAATAGGATAGTGACTAACCAAGCCTCAATCTCAAGACAGATAATTTATCCAAAATTTCATAGCTGAGTGATAATACATATTCTTCTCCACCATTTATGTCAACACCCATTCAATTTCACATTTTTAATGCCAATTCCATTTATTTATACAAAATAAATATTTGAAACATTTTAGGGCAAACTCCCTCTTTCCCAAATCTCAACCCAAATGCCAAAATCAACTATTTTGTCACAATATAACCTCATATTTAACCCCATAACCTTTTATAACTCATTCACTTAGAAAGCCCTCTTTTGAGTTAATACCCCAAACCCTATGTTTGTTCGTAGTACACCCAAATTCCCCTATTGTTACACAATAACTCATAGCTAAGTTAAAAATCATATGAAAGTGTAGAGAATCCCTACCTCAAAGTTTGGAGACGAATAAAGCAAGATGAAACCTTCAACAACACCGAAACCAAGTTTTAATCGGATCAAAATGGAGCTCTTGGAATGCTCTAACTTTTTCTCAAAGACACTAGGGTAGAAAACCCAAAGGATCTAGGTCAAAATGTAGAGAGAATGTGAGTTCTAGAGAGAGAAGCTCAAGATCTACGGTTTTGAAATATTTTAGAGAGAGAAAGAGATGAAAAAGTGATATAAAAAGTGACTGTTGCGAACTGATATACGCATAGTCTGCTCGAGCACAAGAGTTGACGCTCGAGCTTCGAGACACAATAAGTTGTTCTGTTCGAGCGCAAGAAATGACCCACGAGCGCAGAATACACACTCCCAGAAGTTTTGCAGAGAATAGACCATCACTTGAGCACAAGAAAGGCCGCTCGAGCGTAGAACACAGTCTCCCAGTGGTTTTCCAAGCCTGCAAAAATACTGAGAGTTTGCAAAGCCCGCTCGAGCGCAAGAAATGACGCTCAAGTGGAGGACAAAAAACCTGTACAACATAAGTTTGAAAACCAAATGACCAATCTATTCCAAACATAACCATGACAACATAATAGCCAAAATATGAGGAAAATAACAAGGGGAGCAACGTGTAATCAACAATACAGAATCATGAACCCGTATCCAGAATATAACAAGGATCGGGTCAAGACCGGAACCGCTAGACAAAAAATATTGGGATGACTCCCTTTCATACTATTATTTTTCAACTCTTTCCATATTCCATTTTGTGAGTTTCAACCAAGGCCCACAATGATAATCAGAATTGTTCATCTCGTAGCCCCAAGTAATCATGAGTTATGTAAAAAATCAATTTTATTGGACATTACTAAACCTATGAATACTTTAAATATTATTTTTTAAAAAGGGATGAAAACTATAAGTTTATACATAAACAATAAAAAAAAAATGATTGTTCATCTATTCATTGATATTCGATGAAACTAATTTTTTGCACAAATGCTCTTCTTTACGAAATGTACGAGTTGAACGGTTTGAATCATCTCTGAGGACCTAGAGTGCAACCCACAAAACTAAGTGTAAAAGAGTATGACAGATAGTTGGATAATTTTATTTTCACACACTAATTTCCCGCAGTGCATACACTTAATAAACACTTTCTCAATACACATTAAAAAAATATATAAAAATTCAGTACACATCTCTTTATTTCAATAATACCCTCATCTTCAATTTCAAAATCTTTAATTTTTCTTCCATTCACCCACTACTCCTTAGCCATCGTTGTCGCAACTCTTAGCCCTCTATCACTGCCATAACCATTACTCCCAGCTTATCTCCTTCCATCCTAGACCTCTACAATCAATCTCAAAAGTGGGTGGCTCATAATAGGAGGCTTGTGAGAGTGTATTATGGTTCATGGTGGAATGTGGTTGCAAGTGAGGGTAAGAAAGGCAACTGGAGGGCATGGCAGAAGATAGATGTAGTACTGGTGATGAAGAATGGTTATGGTGTTTTAGAATTAGGGTTTGGGTGGAAGAAGATAAGGGTATTATGGTATTTTCATTATATATAAGACAAAATTGTATTAAGAAATTTTTTTTATTAAGGGGTTGTTTGGGAACTACAAAAAGGTACACTTTTTTATCTTTCTATATTTTTTGGGTTACATCACCTTTCTACTTTTATGTACATCTTTTTATAAAAAGTAAAAAAATGTACTTATTTAGCACTTCCCAAGAAACCTCTAACTATGTTAATTAAGGAATGTTATTGTGAAAATAAAATTACTTTGAATAATAGTATAAAGGGTAACCACACCCCAAAAAACAAGTAGCATTTTCCTATTCGACTTATATCAACAATTTGAATTAACAAGTTAGAGCATCTCTATTCAAACCTTCAAAATTTGGTGTGTCAAATATTTTTAAAGGCTTAGATGAAAAATTGGCGTATGTCAATTTGACATAGAAACTCTCCACTCGATATGTCAAATCTATTATTTTTAAAAAGAAAATTATTTTATTGGATAGACTTTACATTTGACATCAATATGGAGCATGTTAAATTTGACATGTTGAGTTTATGCCAAATGCCAACTCAGCATTTGGCATATCGGGTGGACTTCTTTCTTTATGTCAAAATAGAGTAGTTAGACTGTCACATTGGATTTGGCATATCGGGTGCAGATGTTCTTAGAGAAATTTTAGTAGTCTCCACCCGATATACCAAATTTAAACTCAACATGTCAAATTTAAGTTGAATTTGCTTTTATCTTTTAAATTATTATTATTTTCGCGGCCGGGGGGGGGGGGATATCAAAAAAATAAAAAGATAGTACAATACTTCAAAATTTATGAAAGTACAAGTGGCTCATGCACTAATTTGTACAAGAGAATGTTATATGAAAATGAAAATTATTTTACTATATTTCCACTTTTTTTTTATTATTTTATATTCTCCCTTATTTCTTCCATTTCATTCGTAAACATTCACTTTCATCCATGTAATTTTTAAATTTTTTAATTTATATTTATGCAGACTATAATTATAGAAATCAATAACCATTAAAATTTAATTTATAATAGGTAAAAGGATAATTTTATAATTTGAACAACTTAAATTATATAATCAAATGCCTTTTAAATTAGTTGTGGGGTGTACTATGTTCAAAATAGTAAAAAAATGAGTATTTTATTATATAGTTTGAATTATTCAAATTATGAAATAACATTTCTTTTCTACCCAGGTATTATATCTTAGTCATAAAGATTAGATACAGATTAAAGATTGTAACAGTTTTTGAAGACATTTTAGAGAAGTTTGTTCGTCTTTGATTTTTCTTTTTAATGTGGAAATTCTTTGATTATAATTAATAATTGATTGTCATCATGCAAGAGATAATAACATTATTAGATTAGACAATTCTTCTTGTAAATCAAAAATATACTAGTAACTATCATTAATCTCAATACGTAATTCAGAAATCAAATGCATACTAAACAAACATCACACTTATATTAAAACTAGAAATAAGAAGATAAGATTAAAAAAAAATAAAATAAAAAAAACAACAACAACAACAACAAAAACAAAAAAACAAAAACAAAAAAAACCTTACATAAGATTACACTCTTGGAAGCAAATTGGACAAAACATCTATAGATCCCCCATTTTGACGTGCCCTAAGACTTGGATGCTTTCTTTTGATTACCCGAAGATAAAAATAAGAATGTGTTTCTCATAACATCCTCGGTAAGAAATATAGAATTTGTGCTTCACTTCCAACCCTAAGCCTATTTTGGCCAAGTGTTTAAGCCCCGATCAGAACTATTTTTTGAAACTTTCTTTTCACATTTTGTTCCGAGTATTTCTGTTAATGTTCCAAGACTCATTTTTGAACTTCAAAATAAAACATTTTATCAAGAAATTGAACAAAGAACAGTGTGGAAATATAAGGAAAGGATGATAATTCTAAAATCCTGTTTCATGCAAAATAGTCAGGCCAAGGCCAATATTTTAGCCAGGCAACCAATTTTTTGGCTGGCCAACCAACTGTTTTTGGCTAGCAGACTAATTTTCCCAGAAACAAGGCAATTTTGGCAAAATTCTTCTTGAACACGTATGGGATATGCCATTTTAGATATTGGTGATACATTCATGCATGAGATGCACACATACTCTCCCTTCATTATCCTACATTGTTAAAAGAGGTTTTGGCCTCTTCCCAAAAGAGAGCATCCAATGCAATCATTTTTGTCACCCCATCAACCTTATCTCCCATCCTCTCATTGCTTAGCCTTTCCTTATTGCTTATAGATTATCAGAATACATGTATCAAGAAAGAGAGGAGAATGAATTAAGAGAAAAGATATAGAGAGAAAAAGAGAAAAGTTTAAGCTTTGAACCAAAACCTCCATTGCTTAGTGATACACTGATATACCATCTTTCATATATCAAAACCACCCCAGAAATTCTATGTTAGCCAAATTCTAGTAGCTTTGATCAAAAAAGAGTGAGTGTTGTTGTTGTTGAGAAAAACAAAGAGTTGAATAACTCCTCCCACACACACTGTTAAACAACCCAAAAACACCATTCTAACCAAAATTTCAAATTTTCGAACTGAGGATTGAGAACACACTCCTAAACTTGAGGGTGATCAAAAAAAAGTTTAGAAATCAAATCCTTCCCTTGGAAGGTGAAATTTGCACACTTATATTTTTCTTGCATTTTCTTTCATATATTGCTTTTCTTATTTTGATTTCATATTATAAATTGTTGTAATCTAACTAGAAGTGGTGAGTTGAGCTACCTACATATCTCTTGTCTACTCTTTCTTTGATTTTACAATAAAACAGAGTTTTTGGCCGGCATAATTGACCAGTCGACCAACTTTTTTGCCGGCCAGCCCTCTTTTTGGCTGGCCAACCACTTTCTTCTGGGACCGAACAGAGCAATCTTCTAGTGTCAAGTAGAGTAGTCTTTGATGGTTTCCAAGGCCTCCTAAAACTTCTGATTTACTATTTTTCTTTTAATTTAAGAGAGATTTGTGAGGATATTTTTGTTGTAATATTTTATTCCTTTCCTCATTTCTTATTTGGATATGTAATATTCGAAGTGTTGTAATAATTCTCCACCCTGCTTCTTTCTATCCCATTCTTTTATCTGCTTTCCTTATCTATACATATGTAGTATATTTTTCTTGTCATTATATCCATGCTTTGCATCCATGTTTCATGCCTTTAGATTTGGCTAAATTTGCATCTGTGGGTTCAATCATTTATTATGTGATTTTGTGCTCTACCTCATGTTTTGAGATGATTCACATGTCATATATTAGAAGCCAGATCTTTAGTTACATTTCATAAGTGAATTGCATTAGGACTTTGTATATATGATCGTGCATATTTTATTAACTTCGTTTTGTAACTATTTGCGGGACATCGGTAAATATGTAATTTTTCATACTTTAGCATCTTGCTTGTGTGTGTTTTTCTTACTATGTTTACCATCTTACCATGTGGCTATTTGCTTATTTGATATAACTCTATGCATGCTGGTAGGTGAAGGTTGTGTTGTTTAAATTAGAATAAAATTGATTTTTATAGTTGTAAAATTCAATTTTCTGTGTTTGGTACACTATTCAAAACATTCTCAAAATAATGAAATCAAACTATTCCAAAATGACAACACAGACTATATTTGTTTGTTTCACATAGTAATTTTTAGGATTTATTAAATAAATCAGAATATGAACACATAAAGGAAATAAAAATCATATCATGGTTTAGTAGAGGTTGATCTTTGATCGGGTGAGTAGGGGTGCTCAATTAATGACCTTCCCCCCTCATACCTAAGGTTTCGAGCCAAGCATCCTTGGTTACGACAAATAGTGGCCTTGGCACGAGTCACGGGTTTCCTAATTTTTCAAAAATTAAGTGGCGACTCTGAGATCTGATGACGCAGTCCATGTAACACCCCAAAATTAATTAAATTAAAACATTTCCCATAACCTAATTAATCCGAAACCTTTCCAAACCAAACAATAACATTAATCTCAAAGTCCTCTTTTCCATTGAACTACATATCAAATATTACAATTTTCATCATCTTGTCTTAGTAATAATAACATTTACATAGTTCAAGCAAATAGAGAATAAAAATAATAATGCCTTAATGGCATACAATTATCAAGGCAAGGCCTTGTCACAACAAAATGGGCATACAGTCCCAAAACATATATGCTCGGAGCTTCCACATAACACATCTATAAGCCTCTGTGTCCCAACAAAACAAAGAAGTTCACCTCCTTCTCATAGAGGTGATTGCATAACATCAATTCCTGAAATTGTTAGATAGGAATGAGCTAGATGCCTAGTACAAATACTATAAAGCCCCGAAATAATTACGATAAGCTGCACACAATATCAATAAGTGACAACAGTGATAAAGTAGTCATCTTTCATTAATTTCCAATTAAGCCTTACAAAGTGACATATGCTGATATACATTCACAAGCCTAATCCTGAATCTATAGCATATGCTACAACAAGAGATAGGACATGAAGGTAAAACAGATAATAAATGCCCTAAATGTTTACAACTTTCCAAGACGATGCTTGGCTTCAAACAAAAGTGGATTTGAAGTCCAATACAGTTAAAGGCCCTTGGCTTGTACAAAACATATACAAAATCAACAAAATGAAACCCTTACTTCAAGTCCTCCTAAGCTATTGCCTTGGTGGAGGCATGTCATCAGCACCTGAAATGTTGTTCCCATATAAGGTGAGCCAAAGCCCAATAAAAATAATCCAACACAATGTATAAATCTTAACAAAGATATAAGGTAAATGCATATGCAATGCTCGTGCCAAAACATTTTACATCTCCTTTCAAAACCATGCAATGCCAATATAACATCATAGTTCATAAATTATTTCTTTCATAATAGAAAATAAGGCAGTGAATCACACTCTAGAAATCTAAAAACCAATACAACCTTTCACAGAAATTTCATCCGCGGGAAACCGTAAGCCAACACCCATGTAAACGTAGGCTATAGAAGCACTACCATTGCCATTTTACGGATATTTTATCCACGGGATCCGCACCCATGTAAACGTGCAGTTTTTAGGACTTCACCATGGACACTCAGGCCAACTTATTTCAACGAGACAATATATGTTTCCCGGATTCACCCATTTTTCTGAAAATGATAAGCAATTTCCAATTTATAAGTGTGAGACAATGCTCAATGCAAATGAATGAGAAAATGGTTTCAATTCTCCTAATTCACATGCAATTTCTACAACAATCATAGCTATCCTCCACCGATAGCCCAAAATAGATATTTCTAAACAGATGCACAATTCTTAATAAAGATAAACTTTCCAAATTTTCAAGATGTGAGCGATAATACATATCCAACTCCACCATCCTCATCAAATATCAATCCAATTTCATATTCCCAACACCAATTCCACAATTTATATAAAATCAACATTTAACATAATTAAGGCAAAACCCCATATTTTTTTTTCAAAATCAATTCTACATAACGAAACTAATTATTTTATCACAACTCAATCTCATTCCCAATTCCACAACCATTTCCATGAAGCTATTAGAAAAACCCCTCTTTTTTGCTTTGACCAAAAACCCCTAGATTTGTTCAAAACTTTCCAAAATCACAATATTGTTTCAAAACACAAATAGCTGTGTTAAAAATCATAGGAAAGTGTGGAGATATCCCTAACTCAAACTTAGAACACCAGAAAGAGCGTATAGGAAACTCAAAGACGCCGAAAATCAACTTTGCTCTGATTAGAACGAAGCCCTCGCCGAGCTCTATCTTTTTAACAAAAGGACACGGGTGAAAAGATCGATGGATCTAGGTAGATTTGAGTGAAATAGATGAGTTTTAGAGAGAGAGAGAGAGAGAAATTAGGATTTTGAAATGTTTAGAGAGAGAATGGGATGAAAAAGTGACTCAAAAGTGGTTGTTCATGAACTAATATATGCACAGATTGCTCGAGCGCAAAAAGTGTCGCTCGAGTGACCAGACATAGAAAGTTTCACCGATCGAGCGCAAGAAGCTTCGCTTGAGCGAAGAATACAAACTCCTAGAAGTTTTACAGATAGAATACTAACGCTCGAGCCAATAAGCGATGCTCGAGCTAATACCGCTTGAGCGCAAGAAGCGTCACTCGAGCGAAGAATACCATTTCCCAATAGTTTTCAAACCTACAAAAGTACTGAGAGTTCACAAAGACCATTCTAGCGCAAGAAGTGACGCTCAAATGAAGGAACAAAATTTGGGCAACAATAGTTTGAAAAACAGGCTACCAACTTGTTCCAAACACAATCAACACATTCCAAAAGCCAGACTCAAAAAGAGATAAGGAGAAACATGACATGGATAACTATATAAGACAATGAAATCCTTCAAATGGGTCGAGTCCAAGCCAGAATCGTTATAAATACTTTTACTAAAGTATCTAATTATTTGAAAATCCATATTGCATTATCACAACCAAAACGTTTTCTCGTTCAACTCAAATTAAAAGTTTAAGCAACGAAACTTAGACATTATAATTTCCATGAAAAATCACATTTTAACACCAGGGGGTAAATACACCATGAAGTCTCTATAAAGAGTCACAAACCACATATACAAGTCATTTCCCATTAAAACGATTCCCACATTTACCGGCTGTTATACAGCAGGATGTGAGCACCCAAAATCATCTGTTTTTTCACTTTTACAGACTAAAATACGGCAGGACCAGTGGACACCCAAAAACATTTTCCCACATTCGTCGCGATAAGCTTAAGACAGGGCAATTGGGCACCATGACTCCCTGTAGCTGGTTTTCCGTGCTCCTCGGAAGGCTTTAGCCTTATCGGGTACGATAGCCTTACAATTCGGACTCCTATGGTTCTGAATCTGGTTCCACAAGTGCAATGTGAAACAAAAAAATGAATGAGAATCCAAGTCTGGAAAATCTTAAAAAATCTATTAATCATCAGAGACGCCAAAAATGAACTGCATTGCCAGATTTCAGAGTTACCACCTAAATATTTTTGAGAAATTTAGAAAACACGTGACTCATGCCAAAGGCCACTTGTCCGTCATAACCAAAGTGTCTCAGTTTGGAACTTAGGTATGAGAGGAGAAGGTCATGAATTAAGCACTCCACTCACCCGATCAAAGATCTGCCTCTACTAATCATGATGTGAATTTTATGGACATTATATGCTCATGCTCTTATTATTAATATATTAACACTACTATGTGAAAGAAACAAGTATAGACGACATCACTTACTTTGGAATACTTTGATTTATGCAATTTTGAAAGAGTTTTTGAATATGTGCAACTCAATGAAAAAATGAGCTCGTATGTACAACAATCAAAATCATTCTAACTTAAGCAAAATAGCCTTCATCCACAAGCATTCAAAGTGGTATTTCAAATAAGTACGTAGCCTTATGGTAGTATGCTTGACATGGCAACACAAACACACATATAATATGCTAAAGCAAAAATACTCACCTAGTACTCAAACGAGGCAACCAGAAGAAAAAAAAAATAGTTTAGAAAAATGCATGACTCTAATATGCAAAATGGCTAATGCAATACATACAAGAATGAAATTACTAGATTCGACTACTAACATGATATGTGAATCAACTCAAAGCATGAGATAATGCACATAATCAAGTAGGAAATGTTCAACGACATCCAAGTATGATGAGTCGAACCTTAATGCATGCAAAAATGGATACAAAGCATGGAAATGATAAATGAAAATATAATGCTATATACAACCACGGTAAGCATGTAAATAAAAGGGACAAAGAAATAGAGGTTGGAAGATATCCATCAAATGTTACAAATTTGTCGTCTTACGAGAGGGTCTGAATGTCCTAATTTACTAATTATTACAAACACAAATGAATGAACTAATTAATTAATTACTAACTAATTATTAACTAACTACTTAGCTAATTATTACAAATATGAATTTCAAAGCAACTAATCTGAAGGGCTTAAACAAGAGGCGAGGAAACGCGTGCTCACAAGCAGGAACATCCTTCGGAAACCTCCTCTACTTACTGCCAGAAATTGCCCTGTTCGCGGTAAACAAAAAAAAAAGTAGTTCTGTTTGGACCCCAAGATCTACTTTGTTTTGTTGGAAAATCACCACTGCCGTACAACTTGCTTAGTGGCCAGACTAAACATATGGTTGGCTGTATAGAATGATGGCCAGTCGGCCACTGTTTATGAGGAATACCCTGCTGCAACAAAACTGGAACAGAGTAAGACAGAGTGTAGGTTTGGTTCCCAAATCATCAGCCATAGCAAGTTTGTTGCATGATGATCTTAAGAGCAAAAGGAAAAGACTAACTCCATACAAAAAGAGCTATTCTCCTTACCTCTTTCCTATCATGAAATTTATTCAAGGAAGAGGTGGACATGCCTCACAAATCACCAAACATTATAGGATAGTATGTGATGATCATAGAGCAACTAAAATGAAGAATAATAACAACTCCTCTTCCTACTCATGGAATAAGGATGAAACATCCATTTCCATGCTTCAAAGTGGAACTAGGAGAGAGTTTTCAACACTTATTGATAAATAGCTCTCTAGAAGCAACAAAGCAAGTAAGGGAACAAAACAAGAAACAAGCAATCTATCAAAGCTTAAACACACAACTTATCAAAATTGTTGACAACTCCTCTTTTTCATGGAACAAGGATGAGACATCCATTTCCATGTTTCAAACATGATTGATAAGAGAGTTTTTTAACACTTTGAACACGGAAGCTACTACCTAGCTTCAAAGTGGACAACCAGAATATGAAAGCAAGAAATTTATAAGTAAAACAATCAACTCAAACGGATTGGCCGCTATGTCCTAAACACGCCAAATCTAGGAGGACAACACAACTATAGTATTCAAAGCATAAATTAACATATTAAATAGCACACAAACAACACAAAAATAGTGCTGAAAATTAGTTTTAGGAGATGAAAAAAGTGGGCAAAAGTGGAAGAACACTAAGAGGTTTCATCTAGCACACAAGCCTAAGAAATAATGGCTAACTCCTCCACTTTTTATAACCATAAATCACATATTTTAGGCCTCAAAACACTCTGAAAACGATATATAAAGACAAGAAAAAGATAGAGAAAAGGTGGTGAAAAAGTTTCAAAAATCACTTCTTGAAAGAGAGGATGATCTTCTTAGTTCACAAGCCACAAGCTAAACACTCTCAAGTATCTGAATTTGTGTTCAAAATCTCAGCGAAAGGCTTGAAGTTTAAGCTTATGTGGTGAATCTATAGTGTATCTATATTTCAAGAGGGTAGATAAGTGTGTTGGGCAAGCTTTGGGCTCTTGACAATTTTTTCCAACCCCAAACCATGATGAGGGGTGTTGTATTTATAGAGTTTCAGCTTCTCACGTTGAAAATATCTTCAAAAGAAATAGTTGGTCCAAATCCCATGCATGGGAGCAGCTGGTTGCTGCAAAATATCTGTTCTCGCTGAACATGGCCAGCCGGCCATGAGGATGAATGACCGGCCCAATGAAAATGGCCTGCCGGCCATATGTTAGCCAGCTATTCTCTGAGTGGTTAGGCTAGAAAAAATAAGGTTTTGGTCAAAATGGGGTGCAAGGTTTAGGTTTTGAAGCTCAAAACTGAATCATTTCGCTAAGGATTTGAACAATTGCATAGCATAACATTTCATCATCGAGTGTTCAGAGTGAGGCACCCAACTCTTAAAGGAGGTCAAAATGGTGTGTCTACTGTTTCCTCTCTTTGGCAAAACTAGGAGTCATTTCATGACATGAGTGAATGTCAAAACCCGAAGACGACCCTTTTGAAAAGGCCGTAAGACTTGGCAAACAAATAAAGTATAAATACAATTGGTTGAACTCGAAAGCTGCCTACTTATCCCTTTGCAAGGAATCAAACCTGCATAGTTCGAGAACGGGATGCAAATGACATGCTCAAAGTACACTTGGAAACTGGACTTACACGCTTCGCGAAGCCAATTATTTTTTAAAATCCATGATCATGAAAGACAATGCACTAAGTAATAACAAGATGACAGCATATGAAACAAGCCTCAAGTTAAATCAAAATAAGTCCAACCATGCCTCACACGGAAAGGAGTAAGCAAAAGTCAATTTCAAACACGTTTCACGTAAAAGGAGCAAAGACGGTGAAAGCAACAGGCTTATCTAACCGTATCTCATATAGAGAGAAGGAAGGTTTTAAATGACTTCAAATCAATATCCTAACGCGTTTCATGCGAAAGGAGAGAAGGGTGGTGTAACCAATAAGCGTATCTAACCGTATCTCATACGGAAATAATGAAGGTTTTAACCAACTTCAAATCAATATCCTAACGCGTTTCACACAAAAGGAGAGAAGGGTGGTGTAACCAACAGGCGTATCTAACAGTATCTTATACGGAGATAGGGAAGGTTTTAACCAAGTAAATCAACATCCCAACATGTTTCATGCAAAATAGGTGCAAAATGATGCAACCAACAGGCATATCTAACCGTATCTCATACAAAGAGAGGGAAGGTTAAAGCCAAACTATGTCTCACATAGAGAGGATAAAAGATGCGAGCCAAACTTCGTTTCACACAGAGAGGGATGAAATATGTAAACGAAACTACGTTTCACGCAGAGATGGATGAAAGATATAAACCATACTACGTTTCAAGCAAAGGGGAGGTAAGATGCAAACCAAACTACGTTTCATGCAAAGAGGGTGTGAGATGCAAACCAAACTACGTTTCTATAGACACCCTATTTTTGACCGCCCTTACGACTTGGACACCATCGCTTGCACACTTGATGATGAGTCCATACGCTTGTCAAGTGCTCTGAGTCCTTAGCAGAACACCACAACTTTGAGCCTTTCAAACCTTACACACCTGTTGCCTTATTTTTGGACCAAACCCAGTGTTTTTCAAGCCTCCAACCCCTGGTGGCCTGTCGGCCACCTTTTTGGGCAGCCGACCATCACTCTTGGTTGCCAACCACTGATGTGACTTGTCGGCCACCAGTGATGGTCAATTGGCCACCAATGTCTTTTGCAGATATTTTGTGATAGTTATGCCAGCTATTTGCACAGATGCTTGCATCTGCTCCCACGTGTATGGCTGGATGTTCTTGAGGGAAATTCATATTTTCTATATGTAGAGGGCCTCCCTCTCATGTTTTAAGGTTAATCTCTACACTTTTGCTTGCATATCCTTTCCTTTTGCCTATACACCCTTAACCAAACCTCTCCATATTTGAGTTGAGGTCTCTTTGAGGCTTGTTGGAGCTCTTGAGGGTGTGTTTGCTTGGTTTTGTTGCTTGGAATTGATTTCCTCTTCAAGAGGTATAAGGCTTTGCATCTTTACTTGCTCTAACTACTCTTTTTCTTGTAATTTTCCAACTGTTTTTGAGTTGTAAAAACTTTATATTTTGGGCTGAAACTTGGACTTTAAGGCCATTAAAAGTTGGGGGGTGGTTCACCCTTCTTTACACCTTGTTTTGAAGGCCTTTTCTCTTGTGCTTCCCATCCTTTTACTATCTTTTTTTAAGCTTTTAAACGCTGTTTTTCAGAGTTATTTTAGTGGCCAAAATCATGTTTTGAAGTCCAAAATTTGAGAGGTTAGCCTCTCCTTGTGTCTTGCTTACTAGCCTATCTTGTACTCTATTTTAGCTTATTAATCTAGCCTTTTTTTGTCTTAATTCTGGCATGTTTTAGGACTGTTTTTAGACTGTTTCAGCACTGTTTTTGGTTCATAGTTGCATTTGAACTTTGTTTCGCATGCTTATATTGTAATTGTCCTCATAAGTTTGGTGTTCTAGGCCGTAGACACCATCTTGTTTGAGTTGATTGCATTTATTTATGGTTTTCCATACTTGTGATCATTCTAAATCACCTCTGCAACCTCCCTTCTTTCTTGGCTTTTGTTTTGCTTTAAAAGTGATTTCAAACAACTTGTTTGTTCAAAGCATGAGATTGAGATGTCATGTTTAATGGTTTAATCCCTTAAGGGATTCATTACCAACGGTATGATGTCTCTTTCATGCCCAAGACAACACTTGGTTTGAACCCTCTTTCCATTAGAGGACTTAACTTCACCCTTCGAACTCAATGAATTAAAGGATGGTTGGTAATTTAAAATAAAGTAATCAAAATGGGACTAAAAGGATGCAAGATAAGAATTTGGTTTTGTGTTCAATCGAATGTTAATTGAACACATGGAAGCTTGAGACATTTCATACTCATTAGTGATGAAATGATTCAAGTTTCCAAGGTCACCACTTCTCTTGATCAATTCATGAAAGGGAGGAGGTTAAAGTCTTATTTTGTTGCATTTATTGAACTTGCACACTTTGGTTCATAAGCCATCATGCAATGAAATTGCTTGAGTTGATGGTTTGTGGACCAAGTTTACTACTCCTTTGATTTGTTCATGATAAGGAGGGGTGAATTGTACATACATACCTTGTGCATATTATGTTTGCTCTCTGTTGTAACAAGATAAACTGTGCTGTTGTGGCTGGCAGGCCACTTTCCATAGTCAGCAGGCCACCTTTGGTAGCCGGCCGGCCACCAATGCAAAATTCAGTAGTGTGTTTTTTTTAGCAGAATAGAGCTATTCTGGAGGTGGACAAGGGTGTAAGTGTTTTACTGTGCAATAGAGACCTTCTGGAAGCAAAACAGTGGCCTTTTCGGGTGGAAACCGAGCACGTGCATGAGCATTCCTTGTGTACCGAGCATGTTTAAGTTTAAATATTTAGTTTAGATATTTGTTGTAATTAATTAGTTGTAGCTAATTAATTTTGTAAAGTGTTGTAATAATTAGTTAGTTAACTAGTTGTTTGATCTCATCTTATAATTATTTTAGTTAACTAGAATAGTTAATTCATTTGTTGTAATAATTAGTTAAGTAGTTTAGCTAATTTAATTTGTTTTGTAATAATTAGCTTAGCTTAGCTTAGCTAGTTAGCTAGTTAGTTTATTCGAACTCTCCTTTGTGTAAGCGAAATGTTGTAATAATGTGTATGTCTTCTAACCCCATGTCTTTCTCTCTTTTATTTTACTAGCTTATGATGGTTAGTTTAGAGACATCATGTTTTGTTTAGCATACTTCATATTTGCATCCATTTGTATTGCATGCACCGGGGCTCGGTGCATCCTTCTAACTGCATTATTAGTTTAATACTTCTCTAAATATGTGCTTAGACCACATGCTATCAAATTGTTTCATATGCCATGTTAAGTAGTCGAGCCTATTTAGATTGCATATCGTATGCGTTGCATTAGTCATATTGCATAGTTAGGAATCATGAATTTTTCTAACTTATTTATCTTTTGGCTTGGAGTATTAGGTAAGCCTTTACTTGCTTTAGCATATCGCATGTGTGTGATTTTTGCCATGTTTAGCATGCTTGCCATGAGTCTAATTGCTTAAGTGCTACAACTACTTGAATGCCTGTGGATGAAGGCTAATTGCTTAAATTGGAATAATTTGAGTAATGTTCATATACGTTCACTTTTTCAAGTGATACATATTCGAAACAATTTTCAAAAACAAATATGAATCAAGTGTTCCAATTCTTGCAAAGTTAGTCTATACTTGTATGTGTGCGCATCACATAATAATGATAGCCTAATAATCGGAATAAGAGCATATAATGTAAATAAAATTCATATCATGATTAGTAGAGGTTGATCTTGATCGGGCGAGCGGGGGTGCTCAATTCATGACCTTCCCCTCTCATACCTAAGTTCCCGAGCCGAGACAATCTTGGTGATGACGGACACGTGACCTTTGGCACAAGTCATGGATTTCCTTCCAAAAAATATTTAGGTGGCGACTCTGTATCTGGCAAAGCAGTCCATTTTTGGCAATTTGATTCAAAATCGATTTTCCAAAAGATTTGTTGGATTGGGACTCTTTGGTGTTTATCTATTTCACATTGCACTTGTGAGATCAGATTCAGAAATACGGGAGTCCGATACTATAGGGCTTATTCGTCTTTCGAAAGGGGGTGCGAATTTCTGGCAACTCCGCTAGGGATTTAAAGAACTTAACTTGAACTTTATGATATGAAATTTTATCTACACTTATATGTTTCTTTGCATTACATTTGCATTGGTGCGCTTAAGTCACTATGTTTGCCATTTGCTCTTCATGAATGGCTTCCCTAAAAGCTTGCCGAAAGGCTGATCGGACATAACCCTTGGATCTGGACTACCGCTGTACTGTTTGATCCTCTTTTCACTTCTTAGTGTTAGGTGTGAGAGGTATATTAGACAGTCTTGCCAAGGCACCCTTTTCGACCATTTGGCCTAGTTGCATATCGACAAGCCATAGAGACTATTCTAAACTAGGACAGGATGCTTACCCGAATACAAGATTGCGTGAAACTGCTTTATTTGAATAGTGAACCCTAGTTCCTGATGAAACTAGGACAGGGTAACCCTACCCCCCTCATAGGGGTGTTTTGGTTCTCACTTAACTGGTATGTTCTTTGGAGTAAAACTGTACAAGGGTGCTTCATATCAGTGGTACAATTGGTATCTATTTTAGGGTAGAAGTCAGTGTGGAGTACAGTCACTCAGCTGTGATCATATCTGTTCTATTGAAATCAGGCTGAGGTGCTATCTGTTTTCTCTTTTGCAAGGTAGTCCTGCAACCATAGCTTCAAAAGGCTCTGATATCCCCCGGGAAATCTGGACTCATGTCGATAGACTTTGTCAGATCGGAGATTTAGTTCAAGGGCAACCAGTGTTTCCTTCGCCAGTGGCAAGGCAAAGAAGGGCTAGACAGGGCTCACATGTTCCACTGTTCTGGCATTTACCAGTTAGATTACCTTTGTTCAGAGCACAACCATCTACCCCTATCATGGCTTAGCCTCCGACAAATCTAGAGGATTATTGATCCGTCTTCAGTAATCAGTAGATTCGTTGTAGCAAGATATGGCTAGGCAAGCTGAGATATTGCAGAAAATGATATTCAACTTTATGAACCTCCATGAAATTGGGGTTCAAATCAAGGATGCCATCAGACAAGGGCTCATTATGAAAGGTAATGAGCTTATGGGGAAAAATGTTGTTTGCAATTCCAATGCTACATTCCAGTGGTAGCTCAGCTGCGAAATGTTCAAAAGTAAACACTACCACCATGTGTATCAAAAACCCTCTTCCTAATAATAGCCAAAGACTAACCACTTCAACTCGGCCCCAAGCTCGAACTTTCCATCCTCTTTTCATGAAACTCTCTCAAGCTTTGAAAATGCTGCGAGAAAAACGGTGCCCAGAGCTTCTAAAACCTCGAGCCCTTCCAAATCATCTTCCATCAAAACATGACCCCGCTAAATACTATGCTTATCATCAACAACCGGGTCATGATACAAACCGTTGCATCCACCTCCGTCATAAGATTTAGGATCTTATTGACGACGAGATCATAACTCTACCAAAAAGACCTCAGGCCACCACTAACCCATTACCCTCACACCTCAACCTAATCCATATACTGTCGTCCACCTACAACCCCAGCATATACATCACCCCAGCCAATTTACCCAAGCTTGAGGTGTTCATTCCAGAAAGCACATACTTGTGCATGATGGATGCATTTGAACCCCAATCATCTCAAACCCATGAACCCACTACTTTTGAGCTGATGAGCATGATTGAAGATCTACAGAGAACGGTGACAGATTTAACATTTGGGATTTTAATCTTTTCAAAAAGCACCCCAATCTTGGGGCAAGCTGCAGTTGAAAAGAGCCATCTCGAAGCTATCTTAAGTCTGGGTGATGACAGATTAGCAATAAATGGGCTATGCTTCGATGTAACAACCTAATCCCTTGGCAAAATGGAGGCAAAAGGGAAGAATAAGGTCAGGGCAAGTATTGATCCTTATGAACAGCTTCAGTGGGCTATTAAGGTGTTGAAGGGTAAAGGGCTGAACAAACAGCAAGTGCTTGCAGTTATTGCAAAAACTGTGGATGACACTTTTGTTGCTCAGGTTGGAAGCATTTTGCATCAAAAGGCAAGCCAGGAAAAGGAATGTCGTACCAAAAACACCTATTTCGGCTCCAATCCTACACTCGTAAGAGATCATCAAACCTAGTCAACACCTACCAACCCCTCTGTCAATCCCTCCAGGATAGGTAACCACACCTACAATCCCTTTTTTATGACCTTATCCAAAGCTCTTCAAATTCTCGTAGGGCAAGACCATCTCAAACCCCTTGACCCTCAGCCTCTCTCTGATCCCCTTCCAGCCAGGTATAAAGCTGCCAAGTACTATGCCTTCCATTAACAAACCGGCCACGACACTGACAGTTGTTTTCATCTTCACCATGAAGTACAAAATCTAATTGACAATAAGGTCATCACTTCATCGAGTCCTACAAAGTCTATCGGCACTAGATCGATGAATTTGGGGGATAATGTGACTATGTGATCAGGGATAAACCACATGCTGATGGCGCTCATTTTATTCCAGATGTGGTGGATGGCACGTATTGTTTTAGCACTTTGAAAATGCTGTTTATTTTACTTTCTGAACTGGGTATCGAGTCAGTCTTGTAGTATTTAGTCAGTCTAGTTTTGGTGATTTCGGGGGTATTAACTCGTGCATCACTTTCTTGTTTTATGTTTGTCTTTTTGACTCTTTTTTTTGCGTTTGTTTCTATCATTGAGCCAGTTGAGCCAGAAGATCTGAATGAAACGACAATAATTTCCACTTGCTTCTCTGTGCCTTTAAATCATTGCATTGACTTAAGTTTTTCAAAACTTTTCTAACACTAGTGAAAACAAAAAGGAAGGAATTCCTCGGGATTTGCAAAAATTTGATCAACTGAGAGGAAGAGAGGCGTGCTAAGCCCTTAATAAATGAGATCATGTCTGTTAATGTGAGTACTGAGAAGGATCCTGGCTTGATCCAAATTAGTTCTACATTGTCTTCAGAAAAGCATGGGCGACTAGTCGCTTTATTAAAAGAATTTCAAAAAAAATATTTTGCGTGATGCTACGAAGACATGCCTTGAATTAATCTTGAGATTGTACAACATAGGATCATTCTCAGTCTCGAGACTCGACCCTTAATGCAGAATGCTCAAACAATCAACCACAATGTGAGGCTTGCATGGCTAGATTCGAAACAGCCCTTGAACTAGGGGCAAGAAGGTTATGTGTGATCAAAGGAAGCTTGCATAACTGGATTAGAAGCAGCCCTCGAACTAGGGGCAAAACAGGTTAGAGGTGCTCGAAGATTCAAAACTAGGTTATTTCTCAAACCAATGAAGACTGGGAAGAAAGCCAAATCCCATAATCTGAGAGAAGAAAATTTATTACTGAAAGGACAATCGAGTTCCTCTCTGCAACACTAGGGGCAAATTTAGACCCAATTGGATGGCTCTTACATCATCAAGACTATTTAGTCAGGAACAACAGCCATTCTCATGGATTCAGATGGCTTAGAGATCCTACGGCCAATCAACATGGATAAGTTAAACTTTTCTATCCTTGAGAGGCTGGCTGAAAACCCGGAAGGATGACCCAAGCAAAAGTTAGAGCAAGAAAAAGAAAAAGAACAAAAATGAAAAATGGAAAAAGAAAAAAAAAGAAAAGCAAAAGAAGGAAAAGAAGAAAAGAAAAATGACAAGAAAAAGTGGGAAAATTCATCAAATGTGAGTTTTAAGCCCACTTTGGAAAGTGGGAAATCATGTTTTTAAGCCCACTTGAGGGTGGCAAATCCGCGCTTTAGCCCACTTGCGGGTGGCATTTTCAAACTATTTTCGAAAACAAACATGAGCCGTTTTGTTCCAATTCTTATGATTTAGTCTATACTTGTATGTTATGCGCATCATGTAGTAAGGTTAGTTAATAATCGAAATAAGAACACATGAGATTTATAAAACAACATATCACGCTTAGTAGAGGCCGATCCTTTGATCGGGCGAGCGGGAGTGCTCATTTCAGGACCTTCCCTTCTCATACCCAAGTTCCCGAGCCAAGGCAACTTTGTTGGTGACGGACACGTGGCCTTTAGCACGAGTCAGGGTTTCTTTGCATTTTATTTGCATTGGTGCGCTTAAGTCACAGTGTTTGCCATTTGTTATTCCTGAACGGTTTGCCGGAGGCTTTCTTGGAAAAATGTGCCATAAGGCTGACCGGTTATGGGATCTACCACGATGGGAACACAAACCTTGGATCTGGACTACCGCTGTACCGTTTTTCTCCTCTTATTTTTTGGTGTTGGGAGTGAGAGGTATATTAGGTGCTCTTGCTAAGGCACCCTTTTTTGACCAATTGACCTAGTTGCATATCGGAAGCCTTAGAGACTATTCCAAACTAGGACAGGCTGCTCACCCGAATGTAGGTTTGTTTGAAATCGTTTGCTTGCGTAGCAAACCCCTAGTTCCTAACGAAATTAGAACAGGGAAACCCTACCCCACCATAGGGGTGTTTTGGCTCTCTCTTGCTTAATATGTGCTTTTAGATTGTGACTCTACAAGAATGTATGTATCAGTTGCAAGTCTGAGTATCAGTTTGGAGGTATCAGTTTTGAGGCAAAAATTTGGGGGCAGAAATCAGTGTTTGAGTACAGATTGTTCAGCTTATGATTTCAACTGTATGTTGTCTCTACCTAAACCGAGATGCTGTGCGTTTGCTGATTGTTGTTCCTTTTCTTTTTGCTTTATTTTCTTTTTGCAAGGTAGTATTTCACAATTGCTTCCGACGAGGCAGTTACCCCTAAGCACTTTGGACCAGAGTTAGGCGCCTATATCGATCTGGGGATCTTATTGGCGGACAACCGGTGTTTGCTTCACTACCATCGGTTACGAGACGGAGAACAGTCAGGCATAAATCTCCTGTTCAGCAGTCGCCAATTTAGCGGTCCTTATCTATATCACCAATGCACAGTCAAGCCCAGTTTACAGCTTCCACTTCAGAAAGAGAACATTCACCAGATCAGATAGATCAGCACCCCTCAGACAGTATGAGTATGGAGGATATGATGCGTCAACTCCAACTAACCATTGAGGCCATGCAGCGGAATGCTGCTCGCCAAGCAGAAGTTACAGCTCGCCAAACAAAGGTTGCGACCCAGTAGGCGGAACTTATTGCTAGGCTTCAACAGCAGCAACAAACACAACAAGGAACAGCTTCTGCATCCCATCCACCCCATATAGATATCCAAGCACCTAGAGCTCCGGTTCCCACAGCTAATGTCCAGGAAAATGCAGACGTCCCAGTGGATCCGATTCCACCCTAGATTTCCAAAGCACAGGCCTACCCAACAGAGGCCCCTTTCGAGTTCGAAGTCGACCCAACTGCATTAAAAGTGAGCAAGCTTGAAAAGCTGTTCAAGAGGGCTCAGGGTGTTAACTCCATTCCAGACATAGAGGATGGCTACACAGATTCGGCAGTGACATTACCGGATAGATTCAAGTTGCCTCATATAGACCACTTTAACGGTTCGGGAGATCCTATGGTCCATCTGCGATTGTTTTCAGATATCCTATGGCCAATGGGCCTCTCCATATTGCAAAAGCTATCTCTCTTCGGTCGGACCCTGTCGAGTATTACGGCCATCTGGTATGCTAAGTTGGAGGATTCTATAAAAAGAAGCTGGGAAGAAATGGTTGAGGCCTTTGTTGCCTAATATTCTTACAACACCCAAATCAAGGTTACAACTCGTGATCTCAAGGCAACTCGGCAAGAGCCGAAGGAGGGCTTCTTCGGCTTTGTAACCCGTTTGAGGGCCAAGGCCTCCATGATGACAACCAGGCCAGCTGAGAAAGACCAGATAAGAATGGTCATTCGTAATTTGCAACCAAAGTTGATGTAGAATATGATTGTCTTATCCCTTCCTACATTTGCTGACCTCCATGAGATAGGGGTACAGATCGAGGATGCGATAAAACAAGGTCTGATTGACCACGAAAAAGAGCAACCCAAGAGAACCTTTACACGGAATTCAAACGCGGCTACAAGTTGTAATGCAGCTGCGAGGACCTCTGATGTGGGCATGGTCTCCACCACTCCAAAAACAGCCACACCCTTTACCGGCACATCTGGAGCCACCCCACAACCTGCAAAGTACCCACCTCAGGGCCAAAGGGTTTTCACCCCACTTTACATGTCTCTCTCTGCGGCCTTGAGGGTCCTGATTAGAAAAGGGCATCTGAAGCCCCTAGAACCACGCCCATTGCAAAATCCCCTCCCTCCTACACACAACCCAGCCAAGTATTGTGCCTTCCATCAGCAGCATGGGCATGATACCGACCAATGTTTTAGACTCTATCATGAGATTCAGGATCTCATTAACAACAAGGTAATAGCACCCCTTGAGAAGCCAAACGTCATTACAAATCCCCTCACACCACATAACCAACCCCCTCTTCCATCCAGGCAAGTCAACCTTATCCAAACAACGGTTGTCCCATACGATCCCAGCATATACATCACTCCCTCCCACCTATCCAAGCCGGCGCTTTTCATCCCGGAGAATACAAATCTCTACATGATGAGCGTCTCCATATCCCAACCCGAGCCAGTGGTGGTGACTGTGGAAGAAGAAGATAGGGTGTCCATGGGGGAGAATGCTGTTTCAGAACCTGAGGGATCTGTGGGTGTGGCATAGGAAGAATATAACCCTTGTCACTATATCTTGCCAGCCGATCAACCCAAGCCAAGGGTGGAATTGCCGATAGGAATTGAGGTAAATATAGTCCGGAAGGACGTCCTGAATCAAGGATTGGATGACTTAGCGCAGCTTGAAGAAGATATCGGTAATCTGCAGTTCTTTGATGAACAGGATCCAAGGGATGTACACATCAACTGGCTTGATATGAACGGATCAGCGGACAACTCAGGTTGGCTTAGTGATGAGCCGAATGTAGAAGACAAATCTCAACCGAAATAGGAATAGTCAGAAACGGGAACGTCTGCAATGGCCAGAACGGTCGACAATAAGGGGAAGTTACCGAAGAGCACCGGTACAAAGAATTTTGCACTGGAACTGAGCAGCATCTGTACAGCTGACACAGAACAAAAGGTTGCACTGAAGCGGTTTGAACATGAGAGAACTGAGGATGATGAGAAAGCCAGAAAAGCCAAAGGCCCTGTGGGGGTAGATTGTGTTGTGAACACAGGATCAATTACAACGGAACCAGACATGTGTTTCTCGGTTACCGGGGGAACATGGTGGAAAGACAATGATTTGCGTCTTGCCCATACTGACGAGGATTGGGGACAGAGTCTCCCAGATGATACATGGTATACCGAAGAGGTGGATCACATGACACGGAGTGGGCGGTACTTCAAGCCCCCACATCTAGACCAACCAGAAGTATCAGAGAAAGATAAGGAAGCTGAGAAACAGAAAGAGAAACAGCTAGAAAATGAGGCAGTGCTGAAACAACTGAAGAAAATCCAAGCTGATATTTCAATCTGAGGTCTTCTTATGGCCTCCCGAGTACATCGACAGGCTGTATTGTCAACGATGGATAAAGCTAAATTGTCCATTGACACCACCCCTGAACAGCTTGTGGGATTGGTCTTCCCAGGTGACGCCAGCCCAACCCTAACCTTTTCTGATAGAGAACTATCGCCAGCAGGCTCACACATAACAAACCCTTGTACATATCTGTTGAGTACAAAGAAAAATAGGTACCGGTGGTGTTAATAGACACTGCTTCGGCTATCAATGTTTGTCCGTCTCGCACAGCTTATGCCATTGGCCTAAAACCAGCAGATTTCGTACCTACAGCCCAAGTGATTCGGGTGATAACACGAGTAGGGAAGTGATGGGCACAGTACAAATCCGAGTTCAGGTTGGCCCAGCTCAACAGGACGTCGAGTTTTATGTCCTAGACGTCCCGGCCACCTTCAACTTATTGCTAGAAAGACCCTGGCTGCACCTTCTGAAAGCAGTCTCTTCTACTCTCCACCAAATGCTAAAATACCCTCATGGGAAGGGGGTAGCAATTGTCTTCAGGAATTCATCCATCCATCCGCCACCAGAGGTATCCACACCAGTGTTGGAAATTGACCATGGCGAGGAAGATGTATTTCTCTCAGGGTTTAGTCTAGCTGAGGCCTGGGTAGTGCAAACCATCTTAGTAGCAAATGAGGGTATGTACATCAGTGCGCAGTCCTTGTACCTCATGAATAAGCTCCAACATATGCCCGGAATGGGAATGGGAAGAAGTGGCCGGAAGGGCATTACTGCATTGGCTGAAGTGCCACACAACCCTTATACCTTTGGTTTAGGTTACACGCCTACCAAAAAGGATTGGGTAAAAAAATGGAAGGAAATAGCCGGAAGAGCCAAGGCAAGGCAGAGTGGGAAGCACTATGAATTGGTGCATAGACCTATTAAAGGAACCTTGAACAACCACTTTCTCCAAGAGGGGGAAGATTTCCCGTTTTGCGGCTTTCCGGAGCCTTGGCTGAATTCTGAAAAGCGGCGTTTGCCCAGCTTTGAGATCTTCTTTGACCTGCAACTGCAAGGGGATGAAACCTCAAAAGAAGAAATTGACTTAGCTGCTGAGGCAGAACAGAATCCAAAGGATGAGTCTGATGGTACAAAACTTAAGATGGGGGTAGTGCTGGCTTGTCTCCTCTCAGATCCTCATATCACACTAGAGAGCTTGGGGGATGACTCCTCTGTTTCCATGATTGGGGATTAATCGGCTGTGGACCCTTCCACCGGCATTCTAGATGCATCTATCGCACCCTCTCTCATTTGGCAGTTCAAGGACTTTTTATCTAGCAGTTCTGAATTAGGTGGTGAGTCGGAATCTGATTCCACAGAGTTTATGGAGTTGGAATCAGATTCCAGTTCTTCTGAGTCGGAATCCGGTATTCCTGGGGTTGATAACCCAGATGCCGTTGTTTTGTCCAGGTCGTCTTTTTTCTTTTCTTTTAAGTCGGTTGTAACCGAGGAACTAGACGAGCTGGAAGTTCGGAATAAGAATGGTACTGCCGCTATTTCGGAGTACTTTTTTGTGCCTTTAGTTTATTGCATTAATCAGGACTTTCAAAATTTTGATGAAAACGACGAGGAAGGAATTCCTCTGGTTTTAAAACATTTGGTTGATCGAGAGGAGGAGAGGTTTGTAAAACCCTTGGTTGATGAAATCATTTCAATTAATGTTGGTACTAGAAGGATCCGCGTCTGGTCCAGATCGGGTCCACGTTGTCTTCGAAGGAACGCGAGCGTTTAGCCGCTTTATTAAAATATTTTAAAGATGTTTTCGCGTGGTCCTACGAAGACATGCCTGGAATCGATCCGGAGATTGTACAGCACTGAATCCCTCTTGACCCTGAGGCCTGACCTGTTAAGCAGAAACTTCGGAGAATACGCCCGGATTAGGCTTTGAAGATTAAGGAAAAGGTCACCAAACAGATAGACTTAGGGTTTTTGCTTGTATCTGAGTATCCTACTTGGTTGGCCAACATTGTTCTGGTGCCGAAGAAAGATGGCAGAATTCGGGTATGTGTGGATTTCAGAGATCTAAACAAAGCTAGTCCGAAGGACGACTTTCCTCTACCGCATATCGACGAATTGGTGGATTTCACAGCGAGGCATGCGTTGCTCTCCCTCATGGATGGATTTTCCAGGTACAACCAAATTTTGATGACACCCAAGGATAAGGAGAAAACTACCTTCACCACGCCGTGGGGAACCTACTATTCTAGGGTGATGCCGTTCGGCCTGAAAAATGCTAAGGCTACTTATCAACGGGCTGCGAGCACTATCTTACACGATATGATCCACAAAGAGGTTAAGGTGTACGTGGATGACATGATTGTCAAGTCTAAGGAAAGAGAGGGCCACTACACCGCCTTGAAGAAATTTTTCCAATGGATCAAAGAGTATCAGTTACGACTAAATCCTCAGAAATGTACTTTAGGTGTTACAGTAGGGAAAATGCTGGGGTTCTTGATTACACAGAGGGGCATTGAGGTCAATCCTTTCAAAATCAAGGCCATCTTAGAAATGCCACCACCAAGGACTGAAAAGGAGGTGCGCGGCTTTCTGGGTAAAGTGCAATTCATAAGACGGCTTATTACAAAATTAACCTTGACTTGTGAACCACTATTTGGTCTCCTGAAGAAAGGAAAGAAATTCCAATGGGATGACCGATGCTAAGTTGCTTTCGAGCAGATCAAGCAGCATCTACAGAACCCACCCGTGTTGTCACCGCCAGAGCCGGGGAAACCGTTGATTTTGTATCTGTCAGTAATCGACACGACAATGGGCTGCATGCTTGCGTAGGAATCTGAAGATAGAGTGGAGAAAGCCATCTATTACCTGAGCAAAAAGATGCTAGAATATGAGACCCGTTATACTCCGCTGGAGGAGGCTTGCTTAGCTTTGGTATGGGCCACCAAGAAGTTGAGGCACTCCCTGTTAACTCACTCTGTAATACTAGTTTCAAGATTTGATCCCATCAAATATCTCTTCGAGAAACCAATGCTTACGGGTAGGCTAGCCCGTTGGTTGCTTCTTCTCTCCAAATTCGACTTGAAGTATGTGACGCACAAGTTTGTGAAAGGGAGAGCAGTAGCGGAGTTCCTAGTCGATCACCCAGTGGAGGGAGATGAAGCAGTAGAGTATCTGTTCCTAGATTAGGCCATTCTGCACGTTGAATAAGAGATTTGGACTATGTACTTTGACGGAGCGTCTAATCAGTGCGGGTATGGGATAGGGGTGTTGCTGATAGCGCCCGACAATTCTCACATACCCTTAGCCTTCAAACTCCGGTTCAAAGTGTCAAACAATGAAGTAGAATACGAAGCATGTATCGCTGGTTTGGAAGCCGCCTTGGAACTGGGGGCAAAACGGTTGGACGTCATTGGGGACTCGAACCTGGTTGTATCTCAAGCAAAAGGAGATTGGAAAGTTAAAGAAGAAAGAATGAAAACCTACTACCAGACCTTGGACATTCTGATTCCACGGTTTGAAAAGTTGACCTTCACCCATCTATTAAGAGAGAACAACAGGTTCGCTGACACTTTATCAACTCTGTCTTCCATGATAGACATCCCTTTAGAAGTCCGGATGCGTCTGATCATTATTGAACAGAGGTATGTGCCAGCCTACGAACTGATTGCCACCATAAATGAAGTACAAGATCAGAACCCCTGGTATCACGATGTCTGGAACTTCTTGGAAAATGAGGCTTATCCACTAGGGGAAAATGCCAAAGATAAAAGGGCAATATGGCGAATGGCTACTCAGTTTATCATCTGTGGGGGTAAATTGTACAAACAAGGTCATCTGGGAATGCACAAGTTATGTGTTGATGAAGAAAAGTCCAGGCGCTTAATGGAGGCCATCCATGGAGGAAAGTGCGGATCACACATGAGTGGAGTAATGCTAGCTCGGAAGATTCTCAGGCAGGGTTACTACTGGTCAACCATGGAGGAGGATTGTATCAATTTTGTTCGGCGATGCCACAAGTGTCAGATCCATGCAAACCGCATGAATATTCCGCCGTCGATGCTATACAACATGACTTCTCCGTGGCCTTTTTCAATTTGGGAAATTGATGTTATTGGGGCAGTAACTCCGAAGGGGTCCAATGGGCACGAGTATATCTTGGTGGCAATAGACTACTTTACAAAGTGGGTTGAAGCCCAATCCTATGCAGTGCTGAAAGCGTCGCACATAGCCAAGTTCATCAGGAACAACATTATCTGTCGGTATGGGGTCACGAATGAGTCATTTCGGACAATGGTTCCCACTTCAAGAAAAAAGTGATCGACTTGTTAGAGAAATACAACGTGGCTTTTCATAAGGCGTCTACATATCGGCCGCAAACCAACGGAGCTGTTAAGGCTGCCAACAAGAACATCAAGCACATTCTACACAAGATGGTGGAAACTTACATGGACTAGTTAGATAAGCTACCATTTACTCTTTGGGGCTATAGAACATCAATTCGGACTTCTACTGGGGCAACTCCATATTCTCTGGTTTATGGAATGGAGGTTGTTCTGCCAATCGAAGTTGAGGTTCCATCACTACAGGTGATGGTTGAGTGCCAAATAGCATAAGCGGATTGGCAGCAGAGCAGGTTTGAGGAACTTATGTTGTTCGATGAGAGAAGGTTGAAAGCACGGTACCACGTCCAAGGTTATCAAAGAAGGATTGCTAGGGCTTTCAACAAGAAAGTTAAGTCTAGGAATCTGAAAGAAGGGGATCTGGTGCTCAAAGACAACCGAGCTTCCATCCATGACCCTAGGGGCAAGTTCAGACCTAATTGCACTGGCCCTTACATCATTAAGTCTATCTAGTCGGGTGGAGCTGTCGTTCTTATGGATTTGGATGGCCTTGAATTCTCCCAACCAATCAACGTGGACAAATTGAAGAAATATTACTCCTGAGTGGCTCGCTAGGCCGAAAACCCGAAAGAGCGACCTAGGCAAAAGTCAGAGCACAAAAAATTGGAAAAAAAAAAAAAAAAAACTGAGCTCGCAAGGTTGAAAACCCAGAAAGGGTGGCCTTGGCAAAAGTTAGAGCGCAAAAGGAGAGTGTTAATACCCAAGCGAACCCGAACCGAACTACGTAAGGCTTGATTCCCATCATTGGAATACGTAGGCAACTTCATTCTGAAGTCCAGCCATAAACACTTCCAAATCAACTGTGTCCATGTGATTGTTCTGGTCATCTTTGTCTTTTCTACATCCAAGAGTTCGGTTATTATCTCTAGTGCGATGCAGTGCTATTCAGACAATGGGCAGTTTTTCATTTGCTGGATTTGAGGTTGTACATCTCAGTGATAGATCTTGGGTGTGTCCAGTTATGATCCTTATCGAAAATGGTTTTGAAAAGTTTTAATAAAAGTTGATTTTGTTCAAATTAATCTTTTTACAACTTAGACCATTTTTTGACCAAAAGGAAAATTTTCAGTACCCATAACCTTCAATTTCATTGATTTCAAATACAGAGTTCTCCGACTCTTGATACAAATTGAAGTTGCTTTCTATTACATTCAAAGGAAAACTTGAAAGTACAGATTAAAGCAATAAACTCGGGGCATAGTTGAGTCAGGTGTTCCTGCGTCCCCTCCCAGAGCTTGTAGAAGCTTCAGATGCCAAAGTAGGCCTGCGCCTCATCTTCAAGCTAAGCTATGCACTCGTTATAAAGAACGCAACTAAAATTGGGAGTGGGGCCAGAAGCTCTCTTGTCCTCCATATAGTGGTGTATCGAGCTAGATGTGAGCCTCGGATCGGATATGAAGTCAGGTATTCCACTCCCTCTTCTGGGCAAGTCTGGTCGTATCCGAACTGACGCCGGAACCGGAATGGAAAGTAGAAGACACAGTGTGTCAAGCCAATCAGTTGAATGCCAGGCTGCCGCGACATGCTGTAGCTCATCTTAGGCAAATCAAACCAGGGGCAACGCCAAGCAATGTCAACAACAGATCGGCTGCACATCCATTCGCACCACCATCCCTCATTCGAGGCATCAACTAGCCATTGGCAGAAGAAATAGCCTCGTGCTAAATATGCAGGGCAAGAGTCCACTACCTTCAACCTGTCCATGAGCCATATCTAGGGAGGGATGAAAAATAAGAGAGATTAAAAAATAGAGAGGTGTACGTGGAGAGAAAAAGTGAGAAAGGGTTTTGAGAGAAAAATAAAGCCTGAGAGCCGAGTGATGTGAGAAACACATATGAGAAGGGTGAGAAACATTACCTGTAAGAATAGTGGACTTCCTGCAAACCTTGTTGTCTCCCGGCGACGGAAAACATCCAAACCCATCAAAGTCTCGGCTAGTGTCAAGCCAATACAGCTCTTGCCCTCTTTCAAGCCCTGGGAAACTTCGATCAAGCGAATGCTAGACCCTCTAAAGCCAAGGGCAAGCAGAAAATGAGCCAACGTACACAAGCAGAGGGCATGTTGCCGAAAACTTTGCCAAAGACGGTCGCCACGGTCACCGCCGTCAGAAAATCGACAAATCAAGCTGGGAATATCCAACTCTCCGTTGTGAATCAGAGATCGAGCATTGTGCAAAGTAAGCCCATACATCCGTCCTAAAGCTTGGAAGTGGCTAAAACGGGACTGAGGCAAGATTTCCTCATCACGCTGGGATTCCATCAAAACTTGGTACTCTTCAAAAGTGGGGCACATCTCTTGTCCCCCGAAGCTGAAAACATGAGTAATTGGATTCCAACATCTAGCCGTGGCATGAAGGAACGGAAAACACAGCAAGGTACGACTCAACGTGAATAGTGCATTTATCCAGAAAGCCCGAAAATTCAACTTTTCCAAGCCATCTGAAGCTGCAATCCAATCGGAGAGTTTTTTGGTGAAGAATGGCTCCATTTGGGGCAAAAACAGAGCTAGAATAAAGAAACCACGAACTTGGAGTTTTTGTAGAAGATAAGGTGTTGAGTGGAAGACAGGTAGAAACAATTTGGAGGTTCCTTACACTAGTGGCCGACCGGCCAGTGTTGGTGGCCGACAACTTTTTTTGATGGTCGGCAGCATCTGTTTATGGCCGGTGGCCTTCTATTTTGCCCTCTGACCCCTCTATGTGTTAAAAATGCCAAGGACCTGTGTTTGGTTCCACTCTTGGTGTCTTTCTTATGTTTCTCTTTGAGAATTTTGTCGATTTGTTTATCGAGTTGTTGTAATTTGCTTATCGAGTTGTATTTATGTTGTTTATTAAGTTCTTGTCTTGTTTATTGAGTTGTATTTACATTTAATTAGCCTGTCAAGTTCTTGTGTTGTTTATCGAGTTGTTTTGTTCTTTCAGTTGTTGGTCGGTTCACCATCTGATTAAGACGATGCAACTTGGAAGCACAACTTTCAACAAAGATCAAATCTCATTTTCATGTTGTGCGATGTTATGCGATGCTCAGAATATAAAATGCAGACACTTTTTAAATAAAAAGCTGTTTTCATTCCAATCATGGTTTCTTTTTACAAACGAGTACAAGCTTTTAAAGAATAAAAAAAAAAAACTGCCCAAGGCTATGCAGTGTGCTAACACTACTAGTAAAAAAGAAAACTAAAGCAAAAAGCATCTGAATCAATGGTACACATCTCAAGATCGAGAGGCTCTCTTCGTCCTCTTCCTGGGCATGGCCTCGAGCCGGTGCCGTCACCTCCACCCTGAGATGACTCTGACTGCGGGCTCGCTGGCTCCTCGTCCTCGTTAGTCTCATCATCCCCCGGGATAGGCTCTAGTGAACTGCTCTCGGTATGAGTACGCCTAGCCCTGCCTCAACTATGTGTCGGAGTCCCTCGTCTCTCTCTCCCTGCTGCTGGGGAAGGCACTGAAGGTCCTGCTACAGCTCCTGCTGGGGTACCCGATGGGGCTAGCATCTGAAAAGGACAGTTCGTTAAATACATCAGTTGTGGTATATACGGGATGCAAATTTGAGTGCAGTGTTCAAAGCAGTGTGTGGGAGCAATAAGCAGTATATCAATGCAATGTTTTAGTGCAATGTATCAGACTGGTGTAATGTGGAACAGTTGAAGTGTTAATGAATGAGCAAAAAATTTGATGGCATAAAGTGCAAGTTGAGGGTACTTACCAGAATCCTATAGAGGCTGAGCAGGTTCATGCACATTTGGACCATCCCCATCAAAGAAGCCGATATCTCGAGAGCCTGCCCAATGTACTCTATGGACGCCTACAAATGTGTTGAAATGACCAGCGGTCTAGAAAGCATAACTAAAATAAATTGAATGTGCAAAACGTAAAGTATGGTACATACCAGGGTCAGGCCTCGAACTCCGACAAGCTCTTGACCAGCTGGTGCAGGCTCGATGGGAATATGATAAGTCTCCCCAGAACGTCCCTAGCAGGTCATGGTAGTAGGCAGCTCTGGCCACCCTGCTCTCCGCCTCATCTGGGAGCCTCTCTTGTCATGGGCCTGAGTCGCCCTGGATCCTCTCGCTCTCTCTGCTGCAGCTGCAGCTCTATCTCTCTCACCCTCATGAACGTCGGTCAGAGGCAGCATGAGATGTCAAAATGAAAGTAGTGTAATCGCCCCCAAGCCTGAAGAAGTCGGCGTCCTAACCTCTAGTGAAGTAGATCATCTCCTATATAGTGTACCTATCGGTAACCATCATGTACGTAAGAGGCGGCATCGGAACTATCTGCTCAGGTAAGCCAAGGTTCTGTCACAGAAATCGCTCTCCTAGGAACCACGCTCGACAAACTGGGCCCTCGAGCAAGATTTGGAATCGGGAAGCCTCCCGAGCGCCCGCGAACTGGTCTCTGACCCCGTCAAGCATCATTGCCCACGGCTGCCAGGTGATCTACAGTTAGTGAATATACAGATTGTTAGCTGCCATTGAAGATGTAATGTGAAGTAAAGCTAAAATAACTGTAAGTTTGAAATACCTCTGCTGCGGCCACGGTATTGAAGAATCTGCGGAAGAATGAGAATGACGCTCGGGGCCTCCGCTGGCATCTCCTGTCATATCTGTGTGAATACGGTACCATAGGAGGTATCTCTACCTCTGGCTCTGGGGCAAGCCTCGGGAAGTAGGCATACATTCATAACTGCAAAAGGTGGAAGGGTAACAGTGAATATATCTATCGAATATAAAGTAGTGTACAGATAAAGCAGAAATCGGATGGTATGCAGTGTAGTAGACAGTGCGTGCAGTGTACAAACAAAGTAGAAATCAGATGGTATGTAGTGTAGTGTACAGTGTGTGCAGTGTACAGCTAATGTGAAGCAGAGAACAGATCATGTGCGGTGTAGTCTGTATTGTGCAGTGTGTGCAGTAAAGCAGAAATGTAAAGCAGAAGGGCATGATGTACCTCCCAAGTTGTCCAGTAGCCTCTTAGCAGATACCCGCTCCGGCGAGAAGAGGAACTCATGTATCCATATAGTGTGGCTAAGCCTGCGCCGCCCCAGTCATAGAGTCGGACGCGAGACAGGTCCACTAATGCACTCAAGAGGTAGAACCCGACGGTGTTCACCCAATCAGCGAACAGAGTAGTACCGAACAAGAACATGAGAAACCCCCGGGCGTAGTACTCGATCTCCTCACGGGTCGTCGGCGTCCTCCCCCTAAAATGGTCAGCAAACCAGGTATATCGCACCATCCCTGATCGAGAGATGGGTGGGTGAATCCCCAGCAAGTAGATCTGAGCAACCTCACACTCGCCCATGTCGGTGTCATAAGGAATCGGATGACCCCCTACTCTTATACCGGTGAGCATAGAGAAATCAAAGGGAGTCATCGTCATCTCCCCTGCTGTAGAAAAATGGAAGGAATCGGTGGTATCCCACCACCTCTCTACTAAGGCACCTAGTAGAGGCCGGCTCGCAGTGAGACGTAAGAGCCCCATGCAAAATGCGCCGAAACCAGCCTTGTTAATCATGTGGCGTACTGCGTCGGGCAGCTCCATATACCACTCCCTCGCGAAAGTAGTCCCGTATCCTCAGAAAGCATGTGAATCTCCCTGTAAACAAGATAAAGAGATGCAAGGCAGTGTAAGAGATACAGTGCACAAGTGTGTTTAGGATGATTAGATGAAGAGCAGTGTGAGCTATACAAGAAATGTGATCTATATTACGGAGAATAAAGAGAAGATGTATACCTCGGAGGCGCCATGGGACAGGTGTGACTCCGGCTCGCGTAGCAGGAGATCCTCTGGTACACCTCGTGCAAACCCCCAGAACTGGCAGTTGCTATCAGGAGGTAACACATGTACCTTAGGATGGTACGTCGCCGGGTCGAACGGTCGAATGCTCAATGGCAAGGGCTCGAACTCGGGATCCATCTCCATCCCTGGAGAAGCTCCGTCATGTGGAATGTCGTCCGCCATCTCAAGAAAGAATGAGAAAATGGTCGAAAATGTAGAAAATGGGTGGGAATGCCAAAAGTCAACAAAAAGTCAACTCCGAGGGATGAAAAATGGAAGAAAAGGTCAAGGCTCGGAAGAGGGCACGGAAATCGAGGGTAACTTGGGGAAAACAAACCCCAAGTGATGGAAATCAAGAAGGAAGCACCGAGAACACTTTTCAATCGGTTCAAAACGTTGAAAACTACGAGGGTTTCACGAATCGAATGTTCGTGGGGTGACCGAAAATGTGTTTAAAGCTCGGATCAGAGGAGGGAAAATGGTCTAGAGCACAAGGAGGATGTTTTTCGGCAAGAGGAAGTGAAAATATAGGGTTTGGAACCCTATATTTAAAGACCCGCGGCAAAATGGCAAAATTGCCCCGAATTTACCATCGACGGCCGACCGGCCATCATTGTTGGCCGACTGGCCAAATTTGTGGCCAATGACCTTATTTGGTGGCCGATGGATGGCCGATGGCCTCCCAAAGTGGCCGGTAGACCTTTGGTGCCCTCCCATATGTTGTTCTATTATTTTGTGCGCTAGTCCTTCAAGAAAGTGCAAGGAAAGTACATCTTTAAGCTCAAATGGCCTCTGTGGAAGCTCTGGACTGTGTTTTTAGTGTGTGGAACTTAGAACGTACGAGGATGTATCCTTTTAAATTAGTTAAACTCCTCCGAGAGGTAAATCGGAGGTTACAACTGAATCGGTCTTGTCAAGACACGCATTTTTTCATCGAACATGTTATTGCATCGAATATGCATTGATTACTGTGCACAGAATATGTATGCCGCGTTGTGTTGCATTTTCTATGTTCTCATGTTTGCATTGTATATGCACTTCGCACACTTGCATTGAATATGCACTTCGATATCTCGTATGGAACATGCATTTGTTACTCCCGCATTAGACACACATTCATTACCCTTGCATAGAATATATATCTCGATATTGCATTGTATATGCACTTGTTATCTTTGCATTGTATATGCACTTCTCACATTAGCATGGTGCATGCTATCAATCTTGCATGGAACATGCATTCTTATCCTACTGTGTCTGTTAAGTCTTTTTCTTATGCAGACACGATATTGTATGTACGATTCATTCAAAGCTGGTGCAACCAAACGATATTGTATGGTGCAACCAGATGATATTGTATGGTACAACCAAACGATATTGTATGTATGGTTCATTCAGAGGAATTTCGGGTAAGATCATTCTTGTCCTTTGAACTCCTTTTTTGGTTAGAAACACTTGGGTACGCCCGGTGTTTACACCACTACTCCGTTGGTTAGAAGCATTGAGACGTGCGCCCAATGTTTATACCACCCCTTGGTTAGAAGCGTTTGGGATGTGTGTCCGACGCTTATACCACCTTGCTTTGGTTAGAAGCGTTTGGGATGTGTGTCCGACGCTTATACCTCATCATTGGTTAGAAGCATTGGGTTGTGTGCCCAATGTTTATACCACCCCTTGGTTAGAAGCGTTTGGGACGTGTGTCCGACGCTTGTACCTCCTCATTGGTTAGAAGCATTGGGTTGTGTGCCCGATGTTTATACCATCCCTTGGTTAGAAGCATTTGGGACGTGTGTCCGACGCTTATACCACCTTGCTTTGGTTAGAAACGTTTGGGACATGTGTTCAACGCTTATACCACTCTTTTGGTTAGAAACATTGGGACGTGCCCCGATGTTTATACCACCCACCGGTGTTTGCACCTCTCTCTCTTCCCTCTCGCATGTGGCGCGTTAGGATGCTTTGGTTGAATGCATCTGGACAGATTCCAATGCTTATACCGTTCTTTGTTTTGATTGCATAGTGGTTGGATGTGTTTCACCTGTTATTACTGTTCTCAGTGGATCGAAACCTTAGGGTGTGTCCTTAGGTTCGCACCACTTCCTTCCTCGCATGTGCCATGCGTTGGGATCTTGTTTGCTACCTTGGGTGTGCCCGACGGTTGTTGCTCTTTATTTTTCCTGCGCGAGGCGCGGTTAAGCTTGCATAATTTTTTTACATCCTTTCTGCATGAAATGCAGTTTGGTTCGTGTTTACTTACTTATGTATGAGTTTGTTGTAGCATTTCTTTGCATAACATTTGCATCTAGATGTCTCGTTACAGTCTCATTGCATAATCATAAGTTATGTTCTGCATTCGTGCATGTCATTTGCATTTTGCCCCAACTTGCGGGCACGTCTGTGTACATCTGTGTATTGTTATCTTGTTCGTTTGTCTAAGTCTTCGGCCTTGTCAAAAATGGGTCGTCTCTAGGCTTTGACATTCACTCCCATCATTTCATGACTTTCGAGTTCTGTCAAAGAGGGGCAACTGTAGACACCCCATTTTTGACCATCATCAAGACTTGGACATCATCGTTTGAACTCTCGATGATCATCCATGTTTGTGTTCGTTTTGAACGCCCGAAGTTCTTGGCGGAATGCCTTGCCTTTGAGCTTTTGAAACTTGTCTGTGTTGTGCTTGGTTGTGGACCAAGAGCTTTGTGCTTTGCATCTGGAGGAGAGGGTGGCTTGTCGGCCATCCCTAATGTCCATCAGCCATGGCTTGTGTCTGCCGGCCATCAGTGGTGGCCGGTCGGCCACATTCATGGCCGGTCGGCCATCAGTGATGTGCCAGTTGTGCCAGTTGTTGAACACTGAAATCCTCCACCATACACATGTATAGAGGGATGTATATAGGGATGAAGGCAAGCTTTTTGCTTGTTTTTCTATATAAGTCTCTCCCCCATTTTGAGGGTTCAGAAATTTTGTGAGCAAAAATTCTGCCTCTTTCTCTAGAATTCTCTCTCTCTATATTTTGTGCTTAGAATTGAGATTTCTCTACACATTTGCACTAAGACACTTAGTCAAACACCTTCATCTTGGAGCTGAGGTTCTTGGAGGTCCTATTTGAGGTCTAAAGCTTGGTTTTAGCTCAGAATTGCACCAGTTTTGCTGATGTGCTTCAAGGGTAAGGACTTACCTCTTTCAAGCTTTGTTTTAATTAAGTGCTTGGCCATCTCTTTAAGCTATTTTGACCTGGTTTTTCAACCATAAAAAACTCTGATTTTAAGGTTTTAAAATGGTGGTTTAAGCCTTGTTGAGTTAAGGGGGTTGTCTCCTATTTTGCTATTTGGCTTGTGAAGCCATTTGTGCTACCTTTTAAAGCTTTTCAAACAACTTTTTTTTGGCCTTTTAACCTCTGAAATCCAAGGGATTTTCAGTGGTAAAAACTTGGTTTTGAGATCCAAAATAGGAGGGGGTGGCCTCCCCTCCTTGTGTTTTCTGTACAAGTGTTGATGGCCCAACATGTGAGCATGTTTTTCTACCATCTCATGGCTTGATCTCAACATGTTTTTGCTACTTTTTTTACCTGCTTTAGCTCTGTTTTTGGCTGGTTGGATCACTTGTTGCTTGCTTCTTACACTTGTAGTGTAATCATGCTTACTAACTTAGTATGCCTAATGAGTTAGCCTATCATTTTAGCTTGTGTTAGCTCTATCTCAACATGCTTTTCCTCATGTTTTGACATGCTTTAACTCTATTTTGAGTGGTCTTGGTCATATGACTCATGCTTTGTATAGCTATAGTGCAAGTGCCTTCACTAGCTTTATGTTTCAAGGCCTTTAACATGCTTTGCTTGAGATGATTGCATGATATAGCATCATTTAACATGTAATTTCAGTGCCTATATCTCCGCCACACTCTCACATATTCCACTCTTTCATTGCTTTTGAGAGTTGTGCTTTGTGCCTTATTTGTGAGCCAACATGCAAGCATGTTTTTCTTGCTTTCTATGCCTTAATTCCGCATGTTTTGGCTACTGATTTGGCATGTTTAAGCTATGTCCAGAGCTGGTTTGGTCATTCAAGCTTAGTATTGCATACCTCTAGTGTTGTGCTCTTCATTAGTTTAAGTGTTTATGGTTTTTGAACATGTTTTGCATGCATTGCTTACATGATTTAGTGTCTTTAGCATGCCATTTCAGCACTGAAAATTCTTCAACCACCCTCATTTCTTCACTTTTAATTTGCTTTGAGTGTTGGTTAGCCTTAGAGTTGTGTTTAAGCTTGAGATAGAGCTTGTGCCCAATGGCTTTAACTCTCTTTTGAGGGTTCCTCCTAGCCAAAGGCATGATCTCTCTTATGTCTTAAATGATCCTTCGGTTGACCCCTCTCTCATTAGAGGACTTTCACATCGGACTTAATCAATTAAAGGATTAATCGGTAATGTAAAATGTGTAAACAAGAATTGAATGAAGTAAAACTTGTGCAAGATAAGCATTTGTATTGCATTGCATGTGTTTGGATCGGACGTTAGTCCAAACACAAGAAATGTGGGACGTTTCATACTCAAAGTGATGAAACGTGTCACATTTCTTGGTCGCCGTCACCCTTGATCATACATGATAGGGTGGTGGCCATTTGAGTCTTATGTGTGCATTAATTAACATTGTACAAGCTTGGTTCTTGGCCACCATGCATTGAAAATGCTTGATTGGTGGCTTGAGAGCCAAGTGTCACACTCCTTTGAGCTTGAAAAATGATAAGAGTGTGGCAGTACACACATCCCTTGACAAATACACTGTCATGCCTCTGTTTGTTCTCTGTTGCAGCAAAAGGAGGAAGTTCAAGAGATTAGTGGCCGACCGGCCACATGTACTAGCCGACCGGCCACCAGTAGTGGTCGATGGCCACCAATCATAGCCAATCAGCCATCAGTGTATTCTTGAGGTCAAACAGAAGCAATTTGGAGGTTGGCATAATTTTCAGAGGTCCAAAGATGTGCAAACAAAGGCATTTAGAGACAAGGTGGTGGATTTTCGGGAGGACGCAACTGAACATGCATGTCTCCCTCGCCCGCGAGGCCATTTTCATTGCTTTATTAGCTAGTTGTAGCTAATTATTACACGTGTTGTAATTAATTAATTTAATCTATTTTGTAATATTTTAATTAGCTAAAATAGTTAATTAGTTGGGTTTGTAATAATTAGCTTAGCCTAGTATAGCTTAGTTTATTTATTCGGACCCTCCTTTGAGAGGGCATAATGTTGTAATAAGTGTGCGTGTGCGTGTGTGTGTACATGTCTTCCAACCCCACGTCTTTCTCCCTTTTATTTACCCGCTTTCGGTGGTTAGATTAGGGCACGTTTTGATTAGCATACCTTATGCTTGCATGTTTGCATCATTCATTTGTCTTGCATGCACTGGCATCGGCACATCATCCAAACTGCATCATATTTCAATACCTCTTTGAATACATGTATCAAATTGTCGCATTCATACGCCATCTTAGATAGCCGAGCCTATTTTAGTTGCATTATTGCATGTGTTGCATTAGGCATCTTGTATAGTTAGGATCATGCATATTTCTAAATAGTTTTCTATTTTGACTTGGAGTACACTGTAAGTGTTTACGCTTTAGCATACTTGCATGAGTGTGAGTGCTACCATATTTCGCATGCTTGCCATGAGGCTATGCGCTTATATGCTAAACTGCATGAATGCCTGTGGATGAAGGCTTTATTACTTGGATTGGGACAATTCATCAAATGTGAGTTTTAAGCCTACTTTGTGAAGTGGCAAATCATGTTTTTAAGCCCATTTGAGGGTGGCAAATCCGCGCTTTAGCCCACTTACGGGTGGCATTTTCAAACTATTTTCGAAAACAAACATGAGTTGTTTTGTTCCAATTCTTGTGATTTAGTCTATACTTGTATGTTGTGCGCATCACGTAGTAAGGTTAGTTAATAATCGGAATAAGAATACATGAGATTTATAAAACAACATATCATCCTTAGTAGAGGCTGATCCTTTGATCGAGCGAGCGGGGGTGCTCATTTCAGGACCTTCCCCTCTCGTACCCAAGTTTCCGAGCCGAGGCAACTTTGGTGATGACGAACACGTGGCCTTTGGCATGAGTCAGGATTTCCTAAATTTCTCAAAAATAATATTTAGGTGGCAACTCTGCAATTTGGCAAAGTAGTCCCGTTTGGCATTATTTGATTCAAAATATGATTTTCCAAAATAATTTTTCAGATTGGACTCTTTGATGATTTATCAATCTTACATTACACTTTGTGATATTAGATTCAGAACCGTGATAGGAGTCCGAACTGTAGGACCTATTCACGCCTCTCCAAATGGAGGGCGCGTGAAGAAAGTCGAGCACTACACCATCCTTTTACTATCTTTTTTTCAGCTTTTAAACATTATTTTTCAGAGTTATTTCAATGGTCAAAATCATGTTTTGAAATCCAAAATTGGAGGGATTAACCTCCCCTCCTTGTGTCTTGCTTACTAGCCTAGCTTGTGTTATGTTTTAGTTTATTAATCAAGCATTTTTTGTCTTAATTTCAGCATGTTTTAGAACTGTTTTAGCATTGTTTTTGATTGATAGTTTCATTTAAGCTTTGTTTTGTATACTTATAGCGTAATTGTCCTCATGAGTTTGGTGTTCTAATCCTTAGACACCATCTTGTGTGAGTTGATTGCATTTATTTATGGCTTTCCATACTTGTGATCACTCTTAATCAGCTCTGCAACTTCCTTCCTTTCTTGGCTTTTGTTTTGCTTTGAAAGTGGTTTCAAACAACTTATTTGTTCAAAACATGAAATTGAGATGTAATGCTTAATGATTTAATCTCTTAAGGGGTTCATTACCAACGGTATGATGTCTCTTTTATGCCCAAGATAACACTTGGTTTGAGCCATCTTTCCATTAGAGGACTTAGCTTCACCCTTCGAACTCAATGAATTAAAGGATAGTTGGTAATTTAAAATGAAGTAATCAAAATGGGACTAAAAGGATGCAAGATAAGAATTTGGTTTTGTATTCAATCAAACATTAATTGAACACACGGAAGCATGAGGCATTTCATACTCATTAGTGTTGAAATGATTCAAGTTTCCAAGGTCAGCACTTCCCTTGATCAATTCATGAAAGGAAGGAGGTTAAAGTCTTATTTTGTTGCATTTATTGAACTTGCACACTTTGGTTCATAAGCCATCATGCAATGAAATTGTTTGAGTTGATGGTTTGTGGACCAAGTTTACTACTCCTTTGATTTGTTCATGATAAGGAAAGGTGAATTGTGCATACAAACCCTTTAGAATACCCTGTGCATATTCTGTTTGTTCTCTATTGTAGCAAGATGAACTATGCAGTTGTGGCTGGCAAGCCACTTTCCATGGTCAACAGGCCACCAATGCAAAATTCAGCAGTGCGTTTTTTGAGCAAAGCAAAGCTATTCTAGAGGTGGACAAAGGTGTAAGTGTTCTACTACGCAACAGATACCTTCTGGAAGCAAAACAGTGGCCTTTTCAGGTGGAAACCGAACACGTACATGAGCATTCCTCACATACCGAGCATGTTTAAGTTTAAATATTTAGTTTAGATATTTGTTGTAATTAATTAGTTGTAGCTAGTTAATTTTGTAAAATGTTGTAATAATTAGTTAGTTAACTAATTGTTTGATCTCGTCTTGTAATTATTTTAGTTAACTAGAGTAGTTAATTCATTTGTTGTAATAATTAGTTAAGTAGTTTAGTTAATTTAACTTATTTTGTAATAATTAGCTTAGCTTAGCTTAGCTAGTTAGCTAGTTAGTTTATTCAGACTCTCCTTTGTAAGAGCAAAATGTTATAATAATGTGTATGTCTTTCAACCCTATGTCTTTCTCTCTTTTATTTTACTAGCTTATGATGGTTAGTTTAGGGACATCATGTTTTGTTTAGCATACTTCATATTTACATCCATTTGTATTGCATGCACCGGGGCTCAGTGCATCCTTCTAACTGCATTATTAGTTTAATACTTCTTTGAATATGTACTTACACCGCATGCTATCAAATTGTTTCATATGCCATGTTAAGTAGCCAAGCCTATTTAAATTGCATATCGTATGTGTTGCATTAATCATATTGCATAGTTAAGAATCATGTATTTTTCTAACTCATTTCTCTTTTGGCTTGGAGTATTAGGTAAGCGTTTACTTGCTTTAGCATATCACATGTGTGTGATTTTTGTCATGTTTAGCATGCTTGCCATGAGTCTAATTGCTTAAGTGCTATAACTACTTAAATGCCTGTGGATGAAGACTAATTACTTAAATTGGAATAATTTGAGTAATGTTCATATGCGATCACTTTTTCAAGTGTTACAAATTCGAAACAATTTTCAAAAACAAATATGAATCAAGTATTCCAATTCTTGCAAAGTTAGTCTATACTTGTATGTGTGCGCATCACATAGTAATGCTAGCCTAATAATCGGAACAAGAACATATAATGTAAATAAGATTCATATCATGATTAGTAGAGGCTGATCTTTGATGGGGCGGGGGTGCTCAATTCATGACCTTCCCCTCTCATACCTAAGTTCCCAAGCCGAGACAATCTTGGTGATGACGAACACGTGGCCTTTGGCACGAGTCATGGGTTTCCTAAATTTCTCAAAAAATATTTAGATAGCAACTCTGTATCTGGCAAAGCAGTCTATTTTTGACAATTTGATTCAAAATCGATTTTTCAAAAGATTTGTCAGATTAGGACTCTTTAGTGTTTATCTATTTCACATAGCACGTGTGAGATTAGATTCAGAAACATGGGAGTCCAAAACTGTAGGGCTTATTCGTCTTTCGATAAGGGGCGCGAAAAAGTCGAGCTACAATTTCACGCAAAGAGGGTGAAACAAAAAGTACAAGCCAAACTACGTTTCACGTAGAAAGGGTGAAAAGGTGCAAGTCAAACTACGCTTCGCGTAGAATGGGTGTGAAAAATGCAAGCCTAACTACGTTTCAATCAGAGACGTGAGAGATGCGAACCAAATTATGTTTCACGTAAAGAGGGTGAAAGATGCAAACCAAATGCATGCAACAAGCCAAATCACAGCGTCAGTCGATAAGGGTAGAAACAATAAGGTAATAGGCACGATGCATATGGATGCAAGATAATTGTTGTAGTTGATGCAAAATACAATGCAATACATGTTCCATGCAACATAATAGAAAAGATAAAAAACAGTGGCTTTGAAAACACCTCATGGGGGAAACTGGCGATGAACAACCCTGTTCTGCTAGGGACCTTCCTGTTCTTTTTCTGTTTTTCAAACTTCCACCTTCAACTCACAGTCAAAGGTTCTTACATGCTAAAAAGAGGGTAAAACCTACTTAAGTTTGAGGTCAAGGCACATTCACATTTCGAAAAAATGACGAGACCTATAACGATGCATCCAGAATTGAATTTTAGAATTGTTTGAAGTTGAAACAAACCCAAATACTTCAATTTTCCATTTTTCAGATGAATACCAGAACAAACATGCTCCAAATCAGGCAAAATTCTAGCAAAACTCATCAAAACACCCTTGAGCAGTTGGCCGGCCAAAAGATGAGCCGACCATAGGATATATTGGTCAGTCGGCCAATCATGCTGATGTCGGGACAGAATCGGGTTTTCACACTTGTGGCCCGTTAAAACACATGTTTAGCTCATTGTATCACCCATAAACTGTCTGAAAACCTCCTCTCTCTCTCTCTCTCTCTCTCTCTCTAGATTTTCATCCTATTCTCTTTACCCAACGACCCACGCAAACTTTTTTGCGAAACCCTTTTGACCCTCTACATTTTGAACTGAATTGATTTTGATTCAATCGAGTTTTTAGGTTTCTCATTGTTTTTTTGCTTGTTTCTCACGGGTTTTCTTGGTTTTTACGTACTCTCTTTCGAGTTTTCACTTTTTCCTCTCATTTTCTCTCTTAAGGTTTGGTTTTTTGGGTTTTCACATATTTCTCTCATTTTCCTCATTTTTCTCTCACCACCCACCACATTCTCATAGCTAATGATGTTCCACATGACGGTGGCCCTTCCGAGGTACCTATTCCTCCGCCTACCGCGGGTATAGAGGATCCGATGATAGAGGAGATAAACATGGCGGTAGAGAATATTGCTGCCAACATCGCCGCAGAGGAGATTTACCCTCCAAACCCTGATGAGTCACCACCGCTGAGGGTAAGGCCATTCGACCCAACTTCCTACCACCCGTGCACACATGTGATGGCTCTCAGTGTATGTTGAGGATTAAGGACTTTGCCCGAGGCATGCCCGAGTACTTTCTCCTACGTAAGCTCTCATATGATGCTTTTGAGGTAAGAACCTCTATTCCTTCATGTACTTTGCTTTAACTGTCACACCCCAAATCCAAGCATGATCGGCCGTGACTCACAGGGACTTAGCCCAAGGCACACGTAAACCTAAACATGAACCCAAAATCACAAAGAATAAATGTAATGATAACCCATAAATAAATGAATCAAAACCCAAACCAGTGACAAGTCACAAGTATAAATGGTGAAACCAGCCATAACCAACTTCTAAAAATATATATTAAATAGAACACAAACCACCCATAAAATAAAATAATTCCAAATGAATCTCAATAAAAATAAAAATAAATATGTACAAACTTAACATAACAATCTAAAACAAAATAAACGAATATCCTAGAGGTCCATGCAATTGAGTCTCCACTATGCCATGAGTCCACTCTAAGTCATTCTAACACCTGGAAGTGATAAACAACTAAGTCAGCTAATAGCTCAGTAAGTAGCAACATGGATAGTAAATACAGTTTTGAAAACAGGGTTCAATTCCAAAATAAGATATATATCACAGAAACTAGATTGGCATACACTTTTGATAAAGACAATTTGTTTCAAAAAAAAGGTTCCACAGTTCAATAGTTAAAACACTCATGTCTCTCAAGAACATAATAAATGACATTTTCCACTTAAAACAGAGTACAACATGAACACCAATAATTTTCTGGATACCAAGAATAACAAGTGACGTGTCACACAGTTCTCAAGGCAACAAGCCCCGCTGGATCTAATATTGAACCAAGAGTCATCCTTGGGGTGGCAACCCAGGCCTTTTCTCTAAGACGATCCAATTGAAGGTCACCTAGCCTAACCTAAGTCTTTTCCTTACAATCGTTGAACACTAGAGTCATCACGGCCCAACTCGGATCTGTTCCCTAGTGGCCAGAGTCACCACACACAGTGGAATAATTTTCCTGAACTAAAATATAAAGATTGTCCCAATAATCAATACACATTAATTTCGCAAAACATGGTAGTTCATCATTATAAACATAAGACCATAACAAATAGTTTACAGTGTGCCAAGTTTACACATATTTCAGAAATAATTTAATTATATTGATATATAATAACTTATCAAAACAGTTTAGTCTTGAAACAACAATTTGATTTTCCAACAGTTTAGGGTAGGGGAACATTTATAAAAATATATAGCATGCAACTACTTACCTAAAAACGGAATAATGTAATCCTCGAATAAAGTATGAAAGTCCAACTAGTGTACTGAACCAAGTATGAAAACTACACGTCACTACTAATTTAAAAATACTAAAGAATAAGAAACTAAAAGCAACTCAAAACTAGAGCGCACTAACATGGCTCAACCCAACTCACCGTTACTCTTAAATATTACCTAAGCTCATGTTCTTCAAGGTCTAAAATCACTCATGACATGGTTCAGATTGAAACTTAATTAAAAGTAACTTTAAGATAAAACTGAATTTTAGACAAGTTTGCCCAATCTATTCGCTAACTTTGAAAATTAAAAATTCACTCCACGCTGTTCGAAAAATTCAAAAACTCTCCAGCTATCAACTAATATATCCTAAGTTTCAAACCCAATTAGTTTTACTTGATTTTCTTATCAAAATAATTATTTACAATTAATTATGTCCAAACAGATTGTTTTCTGCAGCACTTTAAAGAAATTAATAGTTCTCTTAGTACACACGAGAAATCAACGCAAGGCCAAAAATTTAAGAAACTAAACTCGTAACCAATTCTAATGACGCTGATTTGATAATTTTCAGATTTATACCCAAAGAGAACGACACTTTCGAAGTTACTGTTTTACACTAGTTTTTTGGACATAATTGAACACACTGTTTAATATAGATTTTGACTCCCAAAAATTATGAGAAAATTTTGATATGTAATTCAATATGTAATTAATCTACTGAAAAATTTTCAGTTCAAAATTCATCTGTTTGATATGATTTCTCGATTTTTAAAGTTTATGATTTTGTGCAGAATTTTTGAACTAAGAATTACACCCATTCTTTATGCATGAATTTAACTCCTCAAATTTCTTAACAGTATATATCTATATACACAAAATACATACACCTACAACCTCCCCATCAATGAGTTAAATCATAAAATAGAATAAGGATAAAGAACAAAAATAAAAGAAAGAAGAAAGCTAGAAACCTACCACACCCAAAATATCTTCTTTGATTACAACTTCTTCTTCTTTTCTTCTCTCTCTCTCTCTCTCTCCCCCCTGGTGGTTGCTATATGTTGAAAGTGTTGTGGAAAACAATAAGAATAAGGGTTAGGGCTTTTGTTAGGAAAACTAGGGTTGTTTTTTTATATATCTAAACAAAAAGTTTTAAATTATTATCTCTTTATATTATTTTATTTTCTCTCTCCATTAATTTAAATAAAATACCAATATTATTAGATCAAAATATACTTAATAATTTGCCCCCTATTTTTTTCTAAATAATAAATCTTGCCTCTAAATTAAAGACTTTCACCATAAATTTATTTTAGGTTTTAAAATTAATTAAAAGACCCTCCAATAATATTTAATTTGCACTTAAAGATTCACAAGCAAAATATTTGAGATTGTAAAATTATTTTTACTTAATTATTTATTTTATTTTTACATTCAGGTTCTCACATTAACACTCATTACGGTCTTTCATCTGGCCATGCACTAAACAAATTCTTCTTTTACCACAGGGTGATGTGTATGCCTGGAGAGGATATGGCGCCATGACAGCGAGGGACTGGTATCAGGAGCTCCCTGCTTGAGTCCGGGAGATGGTTGATAAGGCAGGCTTCGGCTTATTCTACTCCGGGCTCTCTCGGCTGCAGGTGAGCCGGTCTTTGCTCGACACCCTAGTGGAGAGGTGATCGGACACAACCAACTCCTTCCACTTCTCCACTACCGGCGAGATAACGATGAAGCCCTATGATTTCTCCATGATCACGGGGCTATGAGTAGGGGGTGATCCGATCTCCTTTGATCTAGACATGGGCCAGTGGCAAGCCGCTTAGGTCCATTTTCTGGGAGCATGCCATCCTTTGGATAGGTTGTCCATGGTGAGGTACAGTTGGTTTTATGACCATTTCCACGGGAGTCAGCCGGAGACTAAGGAGTAGATGGAGTAGTACACCTGTGGATTCTTGATCTATCTTTTCGACACCACCTTGTTCGCGAACAGATGGAACATCGTAGGTCTGTATCTTCTTATCGCTCTGGGGTGGTGCTGGCCTTGCCACCCTATACGGCTATATGAGCTCCAGTAAGGGAAACATGGTTCGGGGTTATTAGAGAGCTTGAAAGGTATGCCTTGCACTTCCATTTCAATTTCTGTTGTAAATTATGCTTTCTACTATGCATTTTCTTCTTTTATTTCTATTTGCAACCTATTAACGGCCGCCAGTATGTGATCGTGGTCGAAATTAGGGGGAGATTGGCTACACAAATGGTAGGTGCAGCCCCTCCAGCATTAGGCTCAGCTGCAGGAGTGGCACCTCTAATGGCGGGTACATGTGCAGCACCACCCGCATGAACCTTGGTCAGAGATGCCATGAGATGGGTCCGGATGAAGGTAGTGTAGTCCCCGACTCCGCGGAATAGATCGGCATCCTGCCCCGCCATGAATGTCACGATAGCCTTGACAGGAAAACAATCAGCGATCCTCATAAAGAGAGAAGGAGGAACAAGACCAATGGGGTCAGATAGGCCCAGAGTCTGGCGCCTAAAGCACTCTCCCACGTACTAGGTCCTACAAAAGGGACCCTCCAGTAGAATTCATAACCGGGAGGTATCCCAGGAACCTACATACTTGTCCCTTGTCCCAGCGAACATGACCATCCATGCCTGCCAGGTAACCTACAAACAAAAGATTCAAGATCGAAATCAGTTGTCAGAGTATGAAATGGAAGCAATAGAGATGGAATAGAATAGGTATGAGTTTCAGATTACCTTGCGTGCTGTCACTATGCCGAAGAAGTGGCGACAGTACGTAAAGGTGTTGACATTGCGGCGTCAGGGGAAGCACTTGCGGTCATACCGCCTCTAGTCAGGCACAACTACCTCCACATCATCTCTCGGAACCGAAATAAGGTACCAGATTCCACTTGAGCGCCCTGGAGAAGCGCAAGTATGCTAGGGACCTTGACATCCAGCAGGTAAGCACTTTGTTCTGCCATTTGTATTTCACATTCTCTTTTCTTTGTATACTGATTCAAACTCACTTGTAGGTGCTAGTGGGTTATGCGGATGGCCTCCTTGAGTTGGTCGACTCCTTGGTCCACATGGTGCGGAAAAGGGAAGCATTGCTCACTTACCACGGTCATCAGGTATCTCTTTTGTCTCATCTGACATGCACTGATTTCTCTTCACCATATTTATACTGTATCTGTACCACACTGTTTTGATACTCTGTTTCTCGCAATGGTTCTTTTTAGCCTTCGCCTGCACCAATGGCACCTGTGGCACCCCTTCCTGCTGCATAGAAGAGAGACAGACGAGCACCCGCAGACAGCAGGGGGGAGGGCAAAGGTAGAGGCAGGGGCAGAGGTGCCCGGAGTCAAAGCCAGAGCGGAGATAGTGAGTCCCAAGGTGTAAAGGGCTTCATCGTCTGCAGAGGAATTGATTACCATGAAAAAATTGAAAGGAATGACTTATTTGGAATGGGCACATGCCAATAAAGTATTTCTGCATAGGAGAAAGAGTGAAATTTATTACAGTCCTACCTTCCACGCAAGGGGATTCCACACATGATGATTAGTTGAGTGGGAATTCAATTATCATGTGAGCTCTACTACAGTTTGGAACCCTTTTTTTTTTTTTTTTTTTTTGGTTGAGAAAACGACGAAGAATATTATTAAGAACAATCAAGAAAAGAGAAAGACGACAAGTATATAAGTTTTCTGAATAATAATTTGTATGTTCAAATTGTGTACTAATATAAAGAATACATCTGATTATATAGTAAACCTAATCCTAAGACTAAAAAGGAAACACTGCCATATATATATACACCCAAAACACTGCCCTATATATATATAAAAACATAACCTAATATTCTCACACCCCTGCTCAAACTCAAGGTGTTGTAGCAAAAAACATTGAGAGTTTGCCAATAAATAATTGAAACCGAGCAGTGATAGAGCTAGACTGCAGATGTTGACGGACAAAGTGACAATCAATCTCAATGTGCTTTGTTCGCTCATGGACAGATGCAAACTCTCCACCACATAGAGGTCTCCAATTCTACGGCCAACCCCAATCTATCTATCGGACATCCGATCTTGCACAAAATAGATAAAAGAAGAAAATATAACATCAAAACTAGAAGCATCAAACTGACTGATAGATAATAAACTAACAAATAACTGATGAACATATAAGACAAATAGAATGACAGCAGACATAGCAGACGGTAGGACAGACCTAACAGATATAATAAATATACCAGACCCATTAGCAACATTAACAGTAATAGGAAAAGGAGAATGAGTACAATTTTGAAGTAATGAGAGATGATGAGTCATATGATGAGAGACACCAGAGTTAAAAATCCAAACAGACGAAGAGATACCTAAAGAAGACCCAACCAAACCTGAATGAAGGGAGAAAACAATGGAGGCAGACGGGGATGGCTAGAAGGTAGACAATATATGCTGAAACTGACTAATCTGAGCACTTAAGGAAGCCAAGTGAGGATCAGGAGCCGAAGCAAATGCAGTAAAATCGGCGGGAGACCGAAAAGTACTCGAAGGAGGGGTGCAGAATTGGATCTGAAACTGCTGAGACGACGAGCCAAACATGTGCCTCTTCTTGGGACACTGATGCTTCCAATGACCTCTTTGATGGCAGAAGGCACACTCATCAAAAGCCAAAGACATTGTAATAATGACAGAGAAGAGGGGTTCAAGTGTAATAAGTCCAAAATAGAGCAAAATAGTTAAACCAGGGGTCAAAGGGTAATAAATAGACAATTAGAACTAGATCACCACAAAACTTATACTGATCTGGTCAAAGTGTAATAAACCCAAAGTAGACTAAAGTAACCACATCAATATCAGATTACCCGACAACCTAAAGAACCAGATCAACCAGTCGAACAAGAGAGACAGAGAGCAACTTGGTGTCACAATTCCAAACCAGATTGAACCAGAGTGCTCATGATGGTTCGCGATTCTAGAGTAGTTCAGAGGACCATGGAACAAGGACCACCCATGAGAACCAGTTGATGAACCCTAAGTCAACGAAATCAAAGGAAAGAGAAGACCAATAGTGAGAGGAGTTCTGACTGAAGGTCACGAACCAAAGAGGGGTCAAGACGGATGGCCCTTCAACTAGCGAAGACGAACCACGACGGCGACGAACTAGAGCTAGAAATCGCAAGGTCTAGAGATGTCAAACGAACCAGAGATGTCAACCGTAGAGGAGTTACGAACCAGACTAGAGAACCCACACAAATCAAATGACGACTTGAACAAAGGACCAAACGAACCAAACCCAATCTCAAACTAGATGGGTAGCATGTATTCAGAAGGTTGAACCTAAGAACTCAACAAAGCAAAGAAGCTTGGACAATGGCTGCTAGGGTTTCGAACCTAGGTCTGATACTGTAATAACCCGACCCTCATATATGCTTAAGTCTTTAATTATTATGTGCTTGATATGAAATTCTATGTGAAATTGTGTTTAACTATGTGAATTATATGGTTATGAAATCATATCTATCGATTATAAGAAAATCTATTAAAATTGAGATATTTGGACAAGAAATTGAAAGCCTTAGAGGCGTGATAATCCGAAATTAACTTTACATTTAGGATTAGCATGATTTTTAGGACATAATATATATTTTCGTAAAAATCTGATTTGTAATGAATTAAATTGATTTAATTAGGCTAGCCTTATATAAGCCTAGATATGAGAGACAAGGAACACTTGAATCAAAAACATAAACTTTCCTGGAGAAAGAAGAAAGGAGAAGAGAAAAGAGAGAGAGAAAAGGGGAATCACCTAGGAGCTTGAAGAATTTGAAGGAAATCAAAGATTGGAGATCAAAGTAAGTGTATAACAACTCAAATATCCTAAACTTTCCTCCAATTCATTGTTATTAGGCATTTCAATGAAGCTTTATATTCATCTAAGTTAGGGTTATGATATAAAAACCCTTGTTTGAGGAAATATTCGTTGTAAGCATCAAGATGCATTATATTTGTCTAATTTGAGAGTTAGTTCTTGTATTTTGGGTTTGTTTGAGTTAACTTGAGAGGATATCTTCAAGCTTGCAAGTTTTGATCTCTATATGTTTGTCTCTCTTTTGGTTAATTTTAAAAAGATAAATGGATAACATGAATTATGATCATCAAGTTGCATGGAATTCCTTTTAAATGAGTTATGATCTAAGTATGCATGAGATTCATGTTTATTATGTTTACATGTAGTGATATTGGAAGAGAATTTGCTTGTTATTCACCTTAATAATGGTCTTGAAGAGTTTGATGTTTGGAGTTGTTCAGACTGCTCAAACAGGGCACACGACCACATGTGCGGAGCCACACGGCCGCACGTGCGGAAAACTGGGGAGACAATTGAAGCTTCTACAATAAAAGTACGTGTGGGCCGCACGTGTGGTGAAGGGCTCCCGCACGTGCAACACATAGGGAAAATTTTTGTTGCTTTATTTAGCCCTATTTGACCCTCTAAAATTATTATTGTATACGTTTGATCCTTCAAAAGTGCTTATTACAGTTCCTCATAGATTAACGAATCGAACATTTACCAAAAAGGAAAAAGTTAAAGGAAAGTGACTTGTGAGTTGTATGCTATATGTAGGTCACGTGCATGAGGGAACTGTTACTTGTCCACATCACTGTGAGTAGTAGTAGTGTATCAATATGTTTATTTTACAAATTGTGCTCATACCTTATCCACTATGTTTAAGAATAATGCATGATACATAAGCTATGTTGAATGGACTACCTAACACGATTGAACAATAAAAACAATGGTATATATTGAGCCTAAGGCCGTTCTGTATATATTGGGCCTAAGCTCGTTATGCTTATGTTGGGCCTAAGACCGTTCTGTATTGTGTTGTTGGGCCTAAGGCCGTTCTGTCCTATGATGTTGGGCCCAAGGCCGTTCTGAGTTATGATTTTGGGCCAAGGCCATTTGGAAGGAATTATGATTAAGACAAGCTCATAACTGGTGTAATTATAATCTTCATATGTTATGCGTAATCACGCGAATCTTACTACATTGCTATTATTTACTAAGCCTTACTCATTTTTATGTAGTGTGTTATGTAGGTGACCAATCCAGAGGACAACCATAGGTCAACCCCAGAAGCCCTTTTGCTGGATCTGTCTGGCCGAGTGTCCCATTGTGGCCTTTTGCTTTAGTTTGAGAAGATTTACGTGCTAGCATACTTTTGTCAAATCCTCTGGATGATGGGTCTTATACTTAACTTTCAATTTGCTACCCATTTGTATAGACTTATACATGTAATGGATGCCTTGTCTTATATGAACATGTCGTGCATTTATGTATGATATGATATGTCAAGATCCTGGCATTTAGACACAACTCAATGAATAACATTTTAATGTTATTGTTGCTTCCGTTCAGGCCCCAATAATGGGTATAACTTAAGGAAACTTGGTTTTGAGGCCTAAGTTCAAGCCGGTCATGTCCAAACTTTTAAGGGCAGGTTTGGGTCGTGACAGATACCATGTAAGTTTTCTGAATAATAATCTGTATGTTCAAATTGTGTACTAATACAAAGAATACATCTAATTATACAGTAAACCTAACCCTAAAACTAAAAAGGAAACACTACCATATATATACACCTAAAACACTACCATATATATATACCTGTACAATCTCTCAAAAAAAGAAACACTACCATATATATAAACCGAACCTAATATTCTCATAAAAGAGTCCTCAAACAAGAAGTTTCATAACAACAAAAACAAAAAAGCCCAAAACTAGGAATGGAAAATAGTAGCCCAAACCCTAGAAATCAAGAAAAATAGAACTCCTCTAAAAGGCTTAGACACAAAAGCCCAAAGCGAAGTTGATCTTTGTGAGTCTTAAACAAATTTGGAATTCTCTTGCACTCTTTTTCACATCAAAGTAATGTTTCTCAAATATATGAGAATATTTTTTTACCAATAAGCAATATCGACAACAGTTGTCTGGCTATTACAGCACTCTAAAAAAATTTGTGAGATCAGTTACCACAACATAGGCTTTTTACCACTGAGTTGAAACAACAAAAGCAACCTTGGGAAAAGTTTATGATTGCATCATGGCTGTCTAGATTAGATTCAAATTTGCAGGGCTTTAAAGATCATTTTCTTGCTAGTGAGACTTTACCCACTACCACTTTGTTAGCATCTTCTAATTTAGTTTCTAGCAACTGAAGACGGGATAGTTCCCGCAGTGATTTTTGTGATGGCCTTGGTAAGCGTGATTCTCAAGGTGTTCCTATGGTGGTGGTTCACATGGATGTGGTAATAAGTGTGACCATTGTGGTTCCACTAACCATACTGAACCATAGTGCTACACTGCCACAACAAATTTCCAGTGACTCCTGCTTTTGATTTTCATAATGCACTCACTACTCAGATTAGTAATCTTGTTGAGCTTGTCCAAACATTTCTTCCCTCGTCTTTTACTGCCACCTTGGCTTATTCAGGTAATATTGCATGTGTAGCCAATTCACACCAACCTTGGCTCATAGATTCCAGAGCTTGCTCTCATATGTCTAGTAATTCTTCTTTTCTTCTTCTTTTTTTTTTTTTTTTTTTCGACTTTGACTCCTATTACACCACATATTGTCTCTGTCAACGGATCTTCAGGTCCTATTGGCAGGAAAGGTGTTCTTCAACTCACTAAGTTATTACAATCTGTTCAATTCCTTTCAAGCCGAAGATTGGGGCTGGAATTTCGATCATGAAGAAGGAGATTCCATGACTGATGGCGGCAAGAGTTTGTGATGATTGAAAGAAAGAAAAAGAGGTTCCAACTAGTTTGACTTGTTCGTTGAGGCTCCAATTGTCTAGGTTCAAATTGTGAGGTGAACCAAGGAGGCTATTAGCTAGGGTTCGAAGGAAGGTCAAACACACAACATTATAATGACAAGCTAGGATATTACAAAGGTAGCATTAAAATTCAAATTAAAAAAAAAAATTAATAAACAAAAGAAAAGGACATTCAATGAAATGCATTCTTATTACAAACTAACATGAAGACACTAAATTGAATAATATAAAAGCAATGAGGAGTAAAAATTAACTTTTTATTTCAACATACCAGATTGTCAGTAGGACCAACATTTGGCTAGAGAGGGATCGAAGCCATGTGTGACACATTAATTTCAGCAGTGATTGATGTAGAAGCCCCAAAATCATTTCGACTAAACCGATTAATGGGATCATCTTGCCGAGGCCACAGTGATGCAAAATTTTCTGTTAGGGGGAAAGATGTGAAAGAAGGTAGAAAACCCACATTGACCTGGTGGGAGACACTAGTCCTTGGCAATAGATGCTGGCAAAGTTGCAAATGAACAATACAATAATCAAATAACAGCAGAAAAAAGACAAGGGTAAGTAAACAGTTAACATGCACATAAAAACTCGACATTCAAAATGGGGTGGACCAGTGGAACTCAAAAGCCATTTCAAAATTATTGCCTAATCAGACTACAAAATCTTGAAAGACTTATCTATAATATGTACGAATATTTATTATTTACTTAAGCTTCAAAATTTTAATAAGAGAGCCAGAAAATGAGCCCAGCAGCTCTCAGCTTGGAAATGATTTGTTCAACTGAAAAAATAAAAACAACCGTGAGCAGCATTTAAGGTTCACTTTATAATGAGCTGAGTCCAAGCAATCTTAAGCTGTGCTCAGCAAGCTTTGAACAAAGCATATATAAATATTATATGTCCATAACCATAGGGAACAATTGGAGTTGATGTTTATATTATAACTCCTCTTACAACCAGGGCCTAGACTTTTCCATTCTATTCCCATCTCTCTCGCTCTCTCTCAAGTCCCACCCTTTTCAAAGCATTTCTGTGGTGTCTCATTTAGACTATTCCCCAATGCAGGTCCCCTACAAGCCAGGGTGTTGGGTAGAGGAGACTGGATATGAACCTAACCATTGGCAAAATTTTAATTGTCTGCCCTTAGACTTGAACCAGCATTCTCTAATTTGAGTTTAGATTTAGATCAAACTGGGGCTGCAAATAAAGTGAGTTGTTCACAAAACACTTGTCAGTGTGCCTTCAAACTCATTCAACACATAAATGAGCCCAGCTCCAGCTCAATTTCAAAACTTGTTTCATAGACGAGCTGAGCTCGATCTTTAGTGAGCTCACCTAAGTAGACTCATGAATGACGACAAATGTTTCCTTGAAAGGATACAACACGTGAACATAATAGAATGCATTGGATTTTTTCTTGTTTAGTTTTGATAAGTGAGCCAAACTTATCAGGTTCTTTGACATTTCTTAGTTGTAGACTCGTACTTGTAGCCCCACAAGAACATGCCAAAGCTTTCTGTCAGAGTTTGGGTAAGATAAGTTTTCAACATCATGATTGTTGCAACAACCAAGTGAGCCAAGCTAGAGCTACCTGCATACTGTTAGAGTATTCGAGTGCTTATGTTGTGGTAAGGGCACTATTTTAATCTTCTACTGTTTTAATAAAAATGTGCCAAGGTGGAGGATTTGATAGAATATCGAAAATCTATTTGTCTAATTCTCTTCTTGTCTTCTCTTATTTCTCTGCCCTTCTCTTTGTATTTAACACTTCAACTTGGTATCAGAGTACTCTATACCAATCCTAGAAGCCATAACAGATCTCCAAAGACTGTTGACACATAATAACAGAGTGTTGATGTCAGCAACCTATGATGACATCAACAGCCAATGTACGGCAAGTAGTAAGTACCCTCTCTGAATTCTCTCTCCCTTCCCTCCTGATAATTATTGTGATTTTTTTTTTTCCTTTCTTTTTTTTTTCTTTTTTTGAGGTTGTTTGTTGCAACTTTTCTATTTCAAAGCATTTTCAGTTTTTTACCCCTATTTTTTGATCCGCAAGATGTAGACTGGTCCATACAGTTTGATGATTGGGATTCCTTCTATGGGGCCAAAATACATTTTACAAGTCTCTTTTGGTGTTTTCTTGATGATGTGGTGGTCTTGGGATTTTTTTGGAGTCGGCAATGAGAGAAGTTGTGTTTGGCAGTCAAGTTCTCGCCCTATTTGCATTGTTTGGCTCTTCCTATGGCCTTGTTCTCTGATTGGTTGATTATCCTTGGCTGGGTCTGGACCTCCTTTGCTTTGGTAGTGCATATGTTGGTTCACAGTGGGTTTGGTACAAGATTTTTGTTTTTGTAAACTTGTTGGCTTGGTTGATCCACTATAGCTGAGCAAAACTCCCTTTACTTCAAGATGATGATTTACCAAAATCGATTACCATGAAGAAATTGAAAGGATTGATTTATTTGGCATGGGCACATGCCAGTAAAGTATTTCTGCATAGGAAAAAGAGTGAAATTTATTACAGTCCTACCTCCCCCGCAAGGGGATTCCACACATGATGATTGGTTGAGTGGGAATTCGATTATTATGTGAGAAGCTCTGCTACAGTTTGGAACCACTTTTTTTATTTTTTTTGAAAAAGTGATGAAGAATATTATTAAGCACAATCAAGAAAAGAGAAAGACGACAAGGAATCCTCAAACAAGAAGTTCTAGAACAACAACAAAAACAAAAACAAAAAAGCCCAAAACTGGGAATGGCAAATAGTAGCCCAATCCCTAGAAATCAAGAAAAATAGAGCTCCTCTAAAAGGCTTAGACACAAAAGCCCAAAGTGAAGTTGATCTTTGTGAGTCTCTTAAACAAATTTGGGATTTTCTTGCAGACTCTTTTTCACATCAAAGTAATGTTTCTCAAATATATGAGAAGATTTTTTTACCAATAAGCAGTATCGACAACAGTTGTCTGGCTATTACAGCACTCTAAAAAAATTTGTGAGATCAGTTACCACAACATAGGCTTTTTACCACTGAGTTGAAACAACAAAAGCAACCTTGGGAAAAGTTTATGATTGCATCATGGCTGTCTAGATAAGATTCAAATTTGCAGGGCTTTAAAGATCATTTTCTTGCTAGTGAGACTTTACCCACTACCACTTTGTTAGTATCTTCTACTTTAGTTTCTAGCAATTGAAGACGGGATAGTTCCTGCAGTGATTTTTGTGATGGCCTTGGTAAGCGTGATTCTCAAGGTGTTCCTATGGTGGTGGTTCACATGGACGTGGTAATAAGTGTGACCATATTGTGGTTCCACTAACCATACTGAACGATGATGCTACACTACCACAACAGATTTCCACTCATGGACATGTGACTCCTGCTTTTGATTCTCATAATGCACTCACTACTCAAATTAGTAATCATGTTGAGCTTGTCCAAACATTTCTTCCCTCATCTTTTACTGCCACCTTGGCTTATTTAGGTAATATTGCATGTGTAGCCAATTCACACCAACCTTGGCTCATAGATATTCCAGAGCTTGCTCTCATATGTCTAGTAATTCATATCTTTTTTCTACTTGGACTCCTGTAACACCACATATTGTCTCGGTCAATGGATCTTCAGGTCCTATTAGTAGGAAAGGTGTTCTTCAACCCACTAAGTCATTACAATCTGTTATCAATTCCTTTCAAGACGAAGACTGGGGCTGGAATTTCTATTATGAAGAAGGAGATTCCATGACTGATGGCAGCAAGAGTTTGTGATGATCGAAAGAGAGAAAAAGAGGTTCCAACTAGTTCACCTTGTTCGTTGAGGCTCCAATGGTCTAGGTTCGAATTGTGAGGTGAAGCAAGGAGGCTGTTAGCTAGGGTTCGAAAGAAGGTCATCCAACTAGTGTTTCAAATTTGATTGGCGATGAAGTCAAACGCCAACGGAGAGAAATGATTTGCCAATGGATCTGGTTGACAACAATTCCAATGATGATGACAATGATTCTGGTAACTATGGTTTCAGAAAAGTCCAAGCTCTAATACCATGTTAGCAGAGATTGGAAAAGAGAAAAAGGACTTAATGGCTGCCCAGTTATTGCCTAAGAAAATTACATAATACAAAAGAACCTAATAAACAATGATACCCTAAGAAAAGTGAAGCAAATGACAATAATTAAACTACCCTCAAGTATTAATATATTATAGAAATACGTATCTCAACAATCACACACGTGCATGTAGTGCAAGAATAAGTACTTTTAAGTGTGTAAACCTAAGTAATTATTTTCAAAGATTCAATTAAGAACTACAATAGAAGAAAATTTTGCACCAAACATTTCCCAATGTAAAACATTTATGTTGAGAAAATCAAATAATTAACAAGATTTTTCTTCTCAGAAAATCCCTTCTTCCCTAGTTTCATTTTACACCGGCAGGAATCATTGAATGCTATCATGATGACAATGCTACGTCAAGGAGCCTTCAACAGAAGTATATACCATAACTGGCTATAATCTTCAAATATATGCATATAAAATTTTAGAACGTGTGAGTCACCACCTAGTTCTGTTTTTAAAGTGCAGCCTGCTACCTCTAGTTAGTGGTTCTGTAATGTGAACAATCTAACAAAGCTACCAGTTCAAATTTAAAAATCAACCAATAAATGTTCCCATTGTCAAATATGCTACATATGCAAGACACAAAGACACACACACATCCAACAAATTCTACTATAAATATTGTACCTATTATGATAAACAAGTTAGAGAAGCATCACCTGCTCTCTGGACATTTCTTCTTTCCACTGGTCCTGATATTTCTGGAATAACAGAATGAGAGTGATTTGCAAATCAAGAGGCAGATCAGGTGGAAACAGCTTCAGAATATCATCATCGGTGAAGTTCTCATTTACACATTTTCTGAAAAGCGAACAAAGGCATGCCAGAACCTACAGTCAGAATTTGAACATTATTTATATGCCAAAGCTGGTTAGAGAGGGGGGGGGGGGGGGGGGTGTTGGGATTATAGATGGATTATAGAACTGGATAGAAAATGAGAATAAAAGTGAAGTAATATCCATAGCAACAAATACTTATCAAAAAAAATATATATCCATAGCAATAAACAAAATATTATTAATATACAACAAAAAAGTAGAATAAAAAAGAGAACCAAAGGTCCACCACAGAGGGAAGCAAAAGAGACCCAAGATTAATATGTCCTAAAGACAGTATTGCAAAGTGAAAGATTTGTTGTTTTGGCCTTTTCTTGGGTGCAGATGGGCAACAATCAAAATTGTTTAACTGATAACAAAATAAATTATTATACCAGGTTTTTCAAAAATGGGAAGAAACAATGCAGCAATAGATTAGTTAAAAATTAAAATTTTAAAATCTATATATATAAAAGAAAAGAAAAGTACATATCCATACTAGCTCTAAATTAGCTTTACTGTAGTACTTACATCTTAGAGCCCTAAAAAAATTAAAAAATAAAAACTGGTAGTGTTTTCTCTACATTTCTTGGAGTGAATTTCCTATGCTTTGAAAACCAAAACCCACAAAACAGAAAATAAAATTTAAAAATTGCTAAAACAGGTTTTTTCAAAAATGTAATAAAACAATGCAGCACTAGATTTGTTTTAAAAATATGTACATCATAAATTGCAGGCCTGAAATATTTTCATATTATATAAATCCCAAGATTTTCTGGGAAAATTTAGTGTTATTGTTAGCTAACCCAACAATTTTTTCTCCATTTCACTGTAATTCTTTGAACTCTAAACAAATCAAGCAAAATTTGGCACTGTTTTCTCTGCATTTCTTGGATTGCAACCTATCTTTTGCGTTTCAAAACCAAAACTCACAGAATTGAAAAACAAATAAATAAAACAAAAATTGTTTGAAAAGTGATACAGAGAGAAAGATTACAGGATCGAGTTCGGCGGAGGAAGGAAGATTGAGCAGTTGCAGGTATATCAGTGCAGTTGAGAGGATGTGTTGGAGGTCTTCTTGGGACTTTATGGTTGATAGCTTGTGCAGTTGCAGGTATATCAATGTCTCTCCCTCCATTTTGCCCCCACTTTTCTCTGCTTGTTGCTGCTACTGGTCATGTTCAAAACCCTCTCTCTTTTTTTTTCTTTTTTTTTTTCTTTCTTTTTTTGAGAAGTTACAAAATAAAAATAAAAAAATATTAACAAATTTTTTAATTTTTCAATTTAAATCATAATTTTTTTGATTTATTTTTAATTTAAATCATTTAACTACTTAAAAAGTAAAATCGACAAAAAATATATATTTTAATCATTAAATTTAACTAAAAATTATATTTTAAACGTTTCTTATACACATAGGTTGAGTTTCATGATTAAGAGCATCCATACCAATCTCTTCAAATTATTAGTCAAATTATAACTTACAAAGCTATTTTGCTATTTTAGTTAATAACCTTTTTAGCACCATTCCATCAAACTCTTTATTCTAACTCAATCCTATTAAAATATTATTTTTTTGTTGTATTTTGTTATTTTTTTTATTATTAAATTGATGAGCTGGCTTGATCAAGTAGTACTAGAATGCCAGCCAAACAATTCATATATTCCTTTGTAAAGTAAAACTAGAGGAAATGAGTGCTTGCAGTTCGGCTCGGGCAGTCATCGTGTTGATTTCCAATTGAGTTGAAAATTTTTGTGATTGATCTACTCAATCAACTCTAAAATATAAACGGATCAGATCATTAGAGAGTCACCGACACAGTGGCCAACTGGTGCTTTTTGGACAAAACATAAAGACCCCAAATCCAAAACTGAACCATATTCTTCGATCATTCTACTCGGCATTCCATCCTCTCTCTAAGAGTTATATTCAATGACATAAACAATCAACAATACATTTCACACTTGATCACTTTCAACTAAACAGTGGTAGACAATGAACAATCAATAATACATTTCACTTTCATTGAGGCAATTTATCGAACAATTGTGATATAAGAATTTTGTGCATACAAATTTTTAAAGATGTTCAGCATGAAACAACTTAATTCAATCAAAGAGCCACTGATGGTTCTCAAATAAAATTATAGACCCCAATTTATCCAATCTAATCCAAATCTAGAGTACAACACAGAGAGAGGGTAGAGTTTAGCGTGATAGAAAAAGAAAAAGAAATAATAAAAAATGAATAACGTTGAACTGTACCTCGTTTGTTGTAGCAAGATTCTGTAGCACCCTTAAATTTTGGCGTGCTTGTAGCGAGATTGATGGACCTGGTTTTTTGGAGTTTATCTCGCTAGTTTAGTTGAAGAAGGACTCTACCGAGTTTGATGAGGTTGCTCTAAAATAACATTATTTTTATTATCGATTTTACTTAATTAATAGGTAAATGATTTATATTGAAAAAAATATATATTTGGGGTTTAAATTTGAGAGATTGACCAATAAGTCCCATATTTTGGACTTGAAATCCATGTAGTCCCATATTTTGGACTTGAAATCCATGTAGTCCCATATTTTTTCTTGTGATCCATTTAGTCCTTTTGGATGTGTAATAACTCATTTGTCCGCCACATTAAAGTGTCATATTTGGAAAAAGAACACTAAAGAGTTTTTTAGTATTACATCATACGGGCCACGTTAGAATGTCACATTTGAAAAAAGTACACTAAATAATTTTTAATTTTTTTAGAGTGTCATATTATACCCACCACATTGGTGTATCATATGTCACATTTGGAAAAAGTACACTACGGAGTTTTTAATTTTTTTAGAGTGACACATCATACTCATCACGTTGTCACATTTGAGAAAAGTATATTAAGGAATTTTTATTTTTTTTGAAATGTCACACCATACTGGCCCCGTTGTCACATTTGAGAAAAGTACACTAAAGAGTTTTTATTTATTTTTGGAATAAAAGTTTTGGAGTGTCACATCATACCCACCACATTATCACATTTAGGAAAGGTACAGTGAGGAGTTTTTAATTTTTTTGGAGTGTCATATCGTTGGAGTGTCGTATTAATACCTGTCACATTGGAGTGTCATATCATACCTGTCACATTAATAAAAGGTATAGTTATCCACCAAAACACTACCAAAATAAAAAATAGGACCACACGGAAGAAACTCTTTACTAATAAGACTTAACAAATCAATAGAAAAAATTTTGGACTAATTGGAGTACTTGTTTGTCAGATAGGATTTATTGGTAAATATACCTTTAAGGTGATAAAATGAAAAACTTAATATTTATTTTGTTACAAGAGTAACTGTGATATTGTTTTTGTAATTTTTTTTATTTTTCTTGGTAAATTATACTTTGTTCTTATATATTTGGTCATTTTCTCAGTTTAGTTTTTTTTTTTTTTTTTTACTTTGCTCATTCATGTTTCAATTTTTTTTTCTAGTTTATCCTCTCTTTTTTTTTTAATTATACAAAAAAATATCATGTTAACTGCCACATGACATAAAAATATGTTATTATATTATGGTTTGGATTTGTGTTAAATGTGTGATTTATATATAATAAAATATTTTTATGACACATGTCTATCAATGTGCTATTTTTATTTTTTTTTTCTAATTTGGACGTAAGTCAGTTTTTAGATTGATTGAGATAAATTTGAAACAAAAGGACCAAAGTGGAAGAAAAAATATATATTATTATGAAGCAAAGTGAAAAAATAGCCAAATATAAAGGAATAAAGTGTAATATATCTTTAATTTTTTAAAAGTATAAGTTTTTAGTTGTGGATATATATTTACTAGTGGGTGGTATATGCAATACGTGCATAATTAAAATAAGTACAAACAAATATTACATTTTATGTGTCACTCAAATAGTAAGTGTATTCTTTATTAAACATAAGGTGTTAGGTTCAAGTTTTATCCTATTTTTTATTATATATATATATATATATTTTTTTTAAATTGAAAAATCCACTTGGCACATAGAGAAGTAAAGGCTTCAGTACACCAACATAAGTGTTCACTTTTATATACAGTCTAGCGGTTAGCACGCGTGATACATATGCAATTCAAATAAATAACAATAAAATAAAATATTTGCTATATATATTATGTGCTAGTTAAGCGGTAAGAGTATTATTTACCTGACCTAAGATCAAAGGTTTGAGTCTTACTCCTTTTGTCTATTTAATTTTTTGTTTTAAATATTAAAGTGAATACTTAATATTTACTATATATTGTATGCCACTCAAGTAGGGATGGTCACGAGTCGAGTTTGGAACGGACTCCTCTTTCTTTTTCATTGTCTCTTTCTCTTCAAATTGTGATACCATTGCCACCACAAGATCTTTAAGTCTTGGCTGGGGTTGAGGTGTATCCATCATGCATAGCTCAGTGCTCTCAGGAATATGGACCTCAGGTCTAGGTAAGTGGGAAAGGGTGATATATATGCTGGGTTTAAAGGTGGGTGGTAGTGTATGGGTAAGGTTAAGGCGAGAGGATAATGGTATTCGGTAGGGGTAGGCAGTGGGTTGATGGTGACATTTGGCCTTTGTGGTGGAGCTACGATTTTATGATCAATGAGATCCTGAATCTCATGACGGAGGCGGACATACCGGTTAGTTTCATGGCCATGTTGCCGGTGGAAGGAACAGTATTTGGATGCATCGTACCTGGGAGAAAGAGTGTTAGGAAGAAGGTGAAGTTCAAGAGATTTCAGGTGGCCTTTCTCCACCAACAATTTCATGGCTCGAAATAGGGTCATGTAAAGGGGGTAAAAGTTACGATTCAGGGGTTGGTTTGAATTGTGGGGTTGTGGGTGGGTATTGACAAACGGGTTAACTATTTTGGTCAATATGGTAATAGTACTGACTTCTGAAGGCTTCACGACTGTACCACTACTGCTAGTAGCATTGGAACCGCAAAGAAATGTTTTTCTCATGAGCTCTTTCTCATCTACTATAATTCCTTACTTTTTGGCATCCTCAATCTGGACCCCTATCTCATGTAATTCCTTGAAAATAAATAATGGAAGGACTATCATCTTCTATAACATTTTGCCATGTATATTTCTAACCACCATTCGAATGGCCACCTTAGCTCTCCACTTAATTACAAACTCCACAAAGCTCTCATTGGGTTATTGACGGGCAACCTCTAACTCTTGAGTGGTTACCTCGATCTGAGTGTTATAGGAATATTGAGTAATGAAGGCCTCAGCTAACTCCTCTAAATTTTGCTTTACTTTATCCTCCAACTTGGCATACTAGATGGCAGCTACTCTCGAAAAAGTTCTCCTAAATAGAGACAATTTCTGAGGACGAGTCAAACCCATGGGTTTCAAAACATCTGAAAATAAGCAGATATGCACCATAGGATCCCCAGACCCATCAAACCGATCCACATATGGCATTTTGAATCTTTTCGGTAATCTCACAGTCGCCTTTGTATACCCATCTTTGATGTTTGGAATGGAATTGATCCCTTAGGATATCTTGAACATTTTCTCCAATTTGGCTATCTTTAACATAGCCGAATCAAATTCAGCAAGGTCAATGGGGAAAAGCCCTTCAATAGGCTATGTTGGAGCTCTGAAGGTTGGGGCTTGAGCTGGCTTCTCTTACTGTCCAAGTCCTGGGAAATTCGTGACCAGCAGAAATGGGTCTAAAACTGGATGATTGATTAGTAATGGATGTATGGTAGTTGCCCTTGTTGGTTGTTGCATGTTACCAATGGCATCGCCTTGAACAGTTATGGTGTGATTAAGATTGTCCATGGTTCGCTGAAGATTGGCAATCATCTCTACTAAATCTAGAGGATTCTGAGCCATTGTAGAAATTGGTGAACGAACAACTAGGATATTGTGTAGAGGGGATCTAAGAGGTGACTAATGCGAAATTTGTTAAATGGATCTGAGAGGTGACTTATGTGGACTCTGATCTAGCTGGGTTTGTCTAGCTCTTCTTCTGTTGACAACTAATGAAAGTGACACCAACACTAGCAAACCTTGAACTAGATCTCTAGTTTTGTAGAGCCTACCAGCACGAGTCCACAAATTTTGAGGGATGTCGGGGTTTTCTGAAGCTATGATAAACTAATTACCTAGTAAAAGAAAAACAAAGAAAGAAACAAAACATACATTAGGTACAATTTGGCAACATTTCGACTTAGTTATCATACATGTACTACTGATCACTGTGTACTCCACTGAGTTATTCTCAACCTAGCCATTGATATATCCGAACCACTAATATAAACTAAAAAACCCTTGTATAGATCTTCACACACATAGCACATAGCAAGTAAGGCAAATAAAAAACACCTATGGGGATTTAGGTTACCTTATCCTAGCTTTGGGACAATCTAGTGCTCCACTATTCAAATAAGCGGCATCATCACATTTTAGACACGAGAAAACATTATGTCCTAATTTTGGAAGTTGCTAGAGCATCTGTACATATACAAGGCTAGACTAGTCAAAACGGGTACCTTAGCAAGACATTGATATACCTACCCTACCCAACACCTATCAGTGAAAGAAGGATCAAGTAGTACGTTGGTGATCTGGATTCGAGGCTTGTATTCCCATCACAATAGAGCCAATGACTGGCAAGTCGTCCGAGGTGTTTAATGGCAAATATAATGACTTAAGCGCACCATACATATAATGCAATGAACATATATACGAAAATAAAATCCACACCATGAAATTCAAGACAATTTTTCTTAATGTCCCTAGTAGAGTCACCAAAAAATGTGGGATGCTTTTGGGGTTACCAAGCACGGCCTACAGTTCAGACTCCCAATTTCTTAATCTAGTTTCACTAGTATAATGTGAAATAGAAAATGAGAGTCCATATTTGGCAACTTTTGTATACCTTTGCTAAAAATGGACTACATTATCAAATCTTAGAGTTGATGCCTGTTAATCATATTGTTTAATTTTGATGATGTCTAAAATATTATTTGCAAAACTTTAGATTTTTTAATATAAATATTATTTGACACAAAATATTATCTGTTTAAAATATATATTGTATGATACATTTGTGAAATATTATTTAAATAAATATTTTTTTACTATTCACTTTTTGAAAAATTAGGCTGATCACTATTCATCTTTTGACAAATTTAAAATTGATTAGTTGTATCATTTTGACAAATATGATTTTAGTGAGTTATCATCTTTTGACAAATTTAATATACTTACATGGGATGGTTGATATATTTAAAATCTGTATAGCAATCACAAAAATATTCGATTTGTGTAACATACTCAAGTAGTGTTTGATAGCAAATCAGACTTTTTATTCAAATATACATACATTGCTTGTATGTTGTTTATAATATATTAATTACAAGTATGTGGGTGAGGACGGTGCCATGTGATGCACTTTTTACATACATATATATATATATATATATTGATATAATAAAAAGTATTCAAGTTTGAATTTGTGTGGTGCATTAGTAATATATATATATATAGTCAAAATCTTGAAATTGATAAACTATAATGATTACGGGAGAAGACTTATTTAATTTTTTATTGTAAACAAATCCTTGAAGATGTTTTGCCTATAGAATGAAAAAGAAAAAATTGTAAGTTGGGTTGAATTTGCTTGCAAAAAGAAAAAGAAAAAGTTATAAAATAGACACAATTTTCATGTAGTTTTTGACTTCAAGGAACCCATAATGATGGAGCAAAATCATTTGCTTATTTGAAATCAGAGATGTGATAATTGTATTATATTATTCAATTTGCCTTCAAACGGTGGCTCCATGTTTGGAAAAAAAAAAGGGAAAAAGATGGTTTTACTTTTCTTATTTTTTCAAACATTATCATTTGCTGTCTATTTGAATCAAGGACCGTGCCCATGTAATCCATAACGCCAGCAAGGAGCGTCCTACCTCCAACGGGTATATTTTTGTGTATAAATAGAAGTATTGTGTGTGGAGAAAAATCAAGAACTTGAAGAGAAAAATTTCTATGTGCTCCAAAATTTTGAGTATTGTATTATGCTCTTTCACTTTCAGATCTAAGTGTAGCCTTTGTTCTTACACTTTCATATCTACTCTTTGTGAGAGAATTATTGTAAAAAATGGTTTAAGTACCACTTATTTTTATTCATTATTTTTGTGAGAGATTTTGTAAGGGTAAGGCATTTATTGTTGAGTGAGGCTCAATAGATAAGAGTAAGTCTTGTGCAAAATCCACAAACTTGATGAAAACTTGGTGGTGTATTAATTCATTTTAATAGTAAAGAAATTCTCAAGGAGGTTCCTTGGGGAGTGGACATAGGCCTGACGTGCTGAACCATTATAAATATCAGTGTTTAATTTTCTCTCCCTATCTCTCTTATTTTTCATATTGATAATTATTATTCTGTTTTTTATTTGTTAAAATTCTGAATATTGTGTTATAAATTTTAATATTGTAAAATTTTTTAAATAACCCAATTACCCCCCCTCTTAGGTTGCCTACCTAGGATAACAATGCCTAATCTTTGGGGAAAATTAGAAAACCCCGTGATTCGTGCCAAAGGCCACTCTTCGTCATAACCAAAGTGTCTCAGCTCGGGAACTTAGGTATGAAAGAGGAAAGGTTTTTAATTGAGCACCCTCCTCATCCAATCAAAAGCCCGGCCTCAACTAAGTCATGATATGATTTTTATAATCAATATATTCTCATATTCCGATGTTTAATAATGCTAACATTGCTATCTGAGACAATCAAATATAGATTGTGTCGACAATTTTAGTTATATTTTGATTTCATGCATTTTGAAAAGTCTTTTTGTACAAACTCAGAAGCATAATAATCAATCACATTCCAACACAAGCAACACAACCTCCATCCGCTAATATTCATACAGATATTTCATTTAAGCATCTAACCTTATGATATAGCAATGGGTATGATAATTTACCATCGCCATGCCTCGTATCATATCGAAGGCGAGGCAAATTGGGGGTAGATATATATATATATATGAGCCTATTTTAATGATAGATTTCATTTTTAATTTTTAATTTTTCAGTTTTTTATATCTAAATCATTTTTAAAATATTTAGATCAATTCAATAAAAATAATTATATAATTTCATTATTTAGTTAATTTTTTTGACAATTAAAATAAAATAAAATAAAAAACACAACAACAACAGCAACTTAGGATTTAAGCTTGAAATAAACCATGAGTTTTTAATTTTGTTAATTTAAACTCTAATATTTTAATTTGTTTTCAATTTAAACCATTCACTTATTTTTATTAAGTAAAACCAATAGAAAAATAGTATTTTAGTCATTAAACTCAATATATGTACACATGAAGTATATACAATATAATTTTCATTGATTTAAATGACTATGATATCTTCTTTTCCATTGATTTTGCTTAATGGAAATAAGCAAATTGATTAAATTAAAAACAAATCAAAATTTAGGATTGAAATTAATAAAATTAAAAATTTAGTATTTAATTTGTTATAAGAGTCAATCTTTGAATTTTTTTTTTGTGCTACCCTCGACTCATTTTACCCATTCTAATTATATTTATTAAATATATTTATATGCATGTAAGATATATATAATTTATATTTCTTAGATATAATAAGATGAAAATAATATTAAAAAAAATAACTTGACTTCACCCCTTCTCCATTGTCTCTCATTTGTCTCGCCCTTGATATGGTAGAAGGCTAAAGCGGGGCACTACAAGCACACCCCTGCCTTGCCTCACCAATGGTGCCTAGAGTTTGTGGTGGTGGTCATGTTATGAAGAAGAGAGTAGTAAAGGTGATAGATGAAGCTGAAGGTGGTCAGGGCCGACCTTGAGGTGAGGCAATCAAGGCGGTCACCTCAAGCCTCAAATTTAAACAAAATGTAGGGCTCCTAATTAGGTTAGATATTGTGTTGTGTCATTTTATAGTAATATCAGAATTACCTCAATACTAATCCAATCTATTTATTTTTTTTATTATTGCATCATATCATTTTTAGTTCGCTCGCGTCTAATTAATATTTCATACCAAAATTTTCACTATTAGTTAAAAATGCCTAATGTATGGCGAAAATAATTTTATTTTAAAAGTTGAATTTTATGAAATTTATCTCTACTAAATAATATCCAATAATGCTTACTTAGTAATTATACATTAAAAAATATGATAAGGATACTATTTAATATTCGGTGATTCTACTTACACCACTACTTTACCTCTTTATACCCTTCATATGAGTTTTTTTTTCTTTTTCCCAATTTTATCCATGTATGAAATTACCTTTAAAGACAAAATACTAAAATTAAATATATTTTGTTATCTCCTTACACCCCTTGGCCTTGAATCCCTACTCCTCTTTTTTCTTTCTTAATTTTTCTTTTCTCTTATACATCTCTTTTCAAAAAGTGAGAATCATAGTATTTTGATCATTAAAGAAACGGTGGTGAAGAACCATCAAAAAAGTAAAATTGTGAGTTTCTTTTTTTTTTGGTAGGTTTTTGTCTCGTTTTTCTGGACTGGTGTTCGATTTTTCGTTCGGTGGTTCAAAATCGAACAAAATAAAATAGTCCGACATCACAATGTCGAACAAAAAATATAAGTCTGGTAACCAACTACCAAATGAAAGATACATTTCTGGTAATCCCAAACCGAATTTTTAAAATTTGTTCGACTTCTCATTACCATGCATTTTCAATTTCATTTTTTTATATTTTTTATTTTTTTTCCTAGAAGGATTATACTTATACTCATTGCAACAACGTAAGTACTGCAATATTAGTGGACTCTAGTCATGAATTCATTACAAAAGAGGTTTGTTAAGTTTTTTTTATGAATACGATTTTTTCTTATTTTTAATTTGTATTAAGTTTTATTAATAATTTGACATACAAATGTATTTATTATCTTTAGATTTTTAGTAGTCATGAAGCATTAATTAAATGGGCCCCTAACGTTAGGAAGAAGACTGGATTTGTCATTGTTATAAAGACATCAGATGCGGGAGGCAATGGTAGAAAACCAAGACTTACACTTGCTTGTAAAAGAAGTGGTTAATATAGAGATAACAGGAAGATCAAGGGGGAACGATTGAGGTTGACATGTTCTAAAAAGTGTAGATGCCTATTTCTATTAAAGGGGAAAAAAATACCTACAAATTACCAAGACAAATTGTGATAACATGTTTGATTAATGGATGCAAACAATGACAGATTTTATGGATACTTTATTAATATTCGTACACTTGATGTTCTTATGAATAATTTTACGGATACTTTTTATGTATGATTTTAAGGATGTGTGTTTGATTTATAATTTTTTTTATGTATTCTTCAAGGAAAAAGTAAGGCTGTGTTTGGTACAACTCTAGAACTAAGTTCCAGAGCTTAATTGAACACGGTGTTTGTTTACGAATTTCAAAACTTAATTCCACGCTCACTTTTGAAAATGCAGTCGAAAGCAAGAAAATTTAGACTAACCGGACATCCCACCGGTCGTCCGGCCGGTTGACCGAAACAATGCAAATTTTTTATTTTTTTATTTTTTGCAATTGGCATATGTTAATTTTTATATATTCGGAATAAAAAAATTTCCGAATTTTTAAAAAAAAATTATGTGTTTTAATAGAATTTTGAGTTGTATGTTTGGTTATGAGTTGTAAGTTTTTGTATCAAATATCATATGTCACATCAAAAATTTCCTACTCAATTCAAAACTCTCACCAAACAAATTTTCCACACTCAAATCATAATTCCAAAACTCACAAACTCAAAATACAACTCCTGCTCTCAAATCATAGTTAGAAAGCTCTACCAAACGCAACCTAAATCTTTCCATGTACAGAGACGGGGGCCTAGACAACTCTATTGTAGTTTGGCAACATGACACTAGAGTAATCCAATTTGTATAATAATGTATCACTAAACATGCACTTCACAAGTGGCTCAAATTAATTTCTTGTTATCATCTAATTGGACGACAACATAATGCTGGGAAAAAAAATATTGTCCGGTAACATGGCACTGGAGTAATTCAAATTAATTAGCATTGTATTATCGAATAGGCCTACCACAAATTAAAAAATCGTTGTTTGGAAGAAAGTGTCTCTGTAAATGTATAGCAACAAAATACAGGAGAGATCTATTTTTTTCTGCTTGTTTCTCATAACGGTATTGCCTTTGCCTAGGCGAAAAAGGCTGAACCCGACTAGGTTGCAAAACCCCCAAAGAAGCCCCCGGCTAGGTGCAGAAACGTTTAAGATGACCCGACTGATTACACCCCCATCAAGTAAGTGGTTTCCGAATGCGTGACTGGTCCAAAGTCTGAACTGGTGAGGATCCCAATGACTGTTTCTCCATCGAGCACTCGATTGTTCCAACCCTGGGCTGACTAGATGATCCCGGTGATACAACTACTAGTTGAACTTCCAACCCTGCTCTCTTCCTCTATGGGCAAGCCGGAGACTTGTGGCTCAGCTGACCACATTTGAAACAAGTGAAAACCACTGCTTACTCTTTCTCGCACCCAAACTCGGCATTGGAAAAGTAGAGCTGGCCAGAGCTCTCTAAAACTGTTATAGGTGAAAACTCCTCTACTTCTTAAAAGGCCTACCAATGCTCCGAGTCACAAGAGTCGCCGAAATGGCCTCCTCCTTACTTTGACCCATGACTAGTACCGTTGCCTCTACATGAGCCGCAGCTTCAACAAGCACGCTATAACTTCTATGCCAGGATCCAGCAATCCTTTCTCGGATATCGTCACACAGTTTACTCTCGAACTCCAAACAACGCAGTTCCTTAGTTTTCACCAACTCCGGAGCAAATCTCGACAGGTTAGTGTAGACACCCCATTTTTGACCGACCTTAAGACTCAGACGTCATCGTTTGAACGCTCGATGATTGCACATATTTGTGCTCGTTTCGAGTTTTTAGAGTTTTCGGCTGAGTGCCTTGCCTCCAGGGCCTCTGAACTCTTTTTGTTTTGGCTTGGTTTGTAGACCATGCCTTGTTGACCTTGCCTGAAGGGAGAGAGAGGTCTGTAGACCACTTTTTGTGGTCGTAGACTACTTTTCTCTCTTGTAGGCTAGTTTCCAATTTCCAGAGCCTTTGGTCGAGCGCCTTGTCTCGAGACCTCTTAATGTTCTCCTCTTGGCCTGATTTTTGGACCATGCCTTGTTGCCTTTCCCTCTCATAGACCACTTTCTGCGCCCGTAGACTAGTTTTTGAGGCTTCCGCTGCACGCCTTGTCCTACGGACTTTTGTCTTTCATTCTTTTTGGTTTGTTTTTGGCACAAACCTTGTTTTCCTTGCTTGGAGGGTGGAATAAGGGTTGTAGACCAGTTTCTCTCCCTGAAGACCACTTTTTGTGCCTGCTAACCAGTTTTCTGGTTGGCCAACTGGTCTTGGTGGTCTGTGGACCACCTAAAGTGGTCAGTAGCCATGCCACCACCTTGCTTTCTTTGTGCAGACCACTCCTCCCTCTTGCCGACCACTTTTCATTCTTGCAGACCACTTCTTCTGGTCGGCCGACCAGTGCAAGTAGCTGGCCGACCACTTCAACTGGTCGGCAGCTTTCCTGTACTTTCTGTAGATATTTTCCATACCAGTTGTGCCAACTGTTGGGCACAGAAAACATCCTCCATACACATGTATGGAGGGATTGATTCAAGCTTCAAGCTTGCTCAACAAGCTTGATGCATGTTTTTTTATAAAAGGGAGCCCCCTCCCTCTTGTCTCAAGTTGAGAAAATTGCTTAGGGTATATACATATATCATCTATCTCTATATTGCTCCTTTGCTTCATATTTATGCTTGAAAGTGCCTCTTCTTCACACTTTTGCACACAAACACATAGTGAAACAACTTCAATCTTAGAATGAGGTTCTTGGAGGTTTGTTTGGAGCTCAAGGCTTGGTTTTTGCCTCAGAGGTTGCTGTCTTGCTTTGATTCTTCAAGGGTGAGTCTCTAATCCTCTTAAAGCCTTGTTGTAGTTGCTTACTAGGCCACCCTTGCATGCTTATTTTGGCTTGACTTTCAACTGCAAAAAGTTTTGATTTTAAGTGCTTGAAATGTTTGTTTAAGGTCTCTTTGGTGTTGGGGGTGGTCTACCTCCTTTTGTGCCTTGTTTTGCCTTGTTTTGGGCCATCACTTTAGGCCTTTGTGGTCACCTTTGCATGACCTTTCTACCACTGAATTCCAAAGGAATTTTAGTGGTGGAAAGTGTGTTTTAAGGTCTTAAATAGGAGGGGGTTGTCCCCACCTCCTCTTCTCTTGTTTATTTGTGTTGATGGTTCATCGAAGGAGCATGTAGCTCTATCTTCTTGAAGCTTTGTTTGAGCACTTTTTTGTGACCTTTTAGACCTGCCATGACTCTATTTTTGGTTGTCTTGGTCACCCCTTGCATGCTTCTTGTAGGTGTAGTGTAATCCTACTTGAAGCTTTTCAAAGTAGCATGCCTTTCTAGCATGTTTTGGTTCTATCTCAGCATGTTTTTGATGTTGTTTTTCCATGGTATAACTCTGTTTTAGGTTGGTTTGATAGCCTCTTGCATGCTCCTTGCACTTGTAGTGCATTTCCATTCACTAGTCTAACATACATCATGCTTTGGACCATCATTTTGGCATGTTTTTGGCTTAACTCCAGCAAGCTTTTACTCATGATTTACCATGCTTAAGCTCTATTTTATGTTGTTTTGGTCATGCATGCCTTGCTTTGTATAGCCATAGTGCATTCTAGTTCACTAGCTTTGAATTCCCAAGTCACTAGCATGCATTGCTTGGGCTATTTGCATGATTTGCCATCATTTGTTATGTGATTTCAGAGCATGTCCCACTGTCATGTCCTCATATCTTTCACTCTTTCAATGCTTTGGCGGGTTAGTGCTTTATGCCTTAAGTATGAGCCAATATGTATGCCATCTTGCCTAGCTTTTTGGGCCACCATTTCAGTTTGTATTTGGTCCTATTTTTCCATGATACAACTCTGATTTTTGTTGGTGAAGTCATCTCATGCTTAGTTTTGGTAGGTGTAGTCTAATCCTCCTTATTGGCCTTGCATACTCCATGCTTCATGCCCTTCATGCTATCTTGTTTTGGCTATACTCCGTGCATGTTTTAGCCTTGATTTGACATGCTCTAGGACTTTTTTGAGTTGTCTTTGCCATGTGGTTCATGTATTGCATAGCTGTAGTGCAATTGGCCTTGCTAGCCTTGAGTTTTGAGCACCATAGTATGACATACTTGAGATGTTTGCTTGCCATGACATCATTTCACATGATATTTCAGTGCATATAGTGTTGTCACACTTCCATGTTTGTCACTTCTTAATCATGTTTGAGGATTGTGCTCTTATGCTTAGTTGATAGGCCATTGCATGAGCATCACCATCTTGCCTTTCATGCCATCATTTCATAGCATTCTGGCCACTATTTTGGTATGATTTAGGTTTGTCCATATTCGGTTTAAGTCCATTGAGCATTGTTTTGCATACCTCTTGTGAGATGCTCTTTCCTAGCTTTGATGCCTTACGCTTCTAAACTTGCCATGCATGCATTGTTTGCATGATAGAATCTTGTGCATGCCATTCTAGCATTGGTAGGATAACATGTTATTTGCATGTTGTTGCATAGCATGTTGTTTGCATATTGTTGCAGTGCATTTTATTTGCATGTTGTTGCATTGCATTTTGTTTGCATGTGCATGCATTGCATTGTGTTTGCATGCCATTAGCATTGATAGGTTGATCATGCTTATGTTGTGATTGCATTGTGTTTGGACTGGGTGTTAATCCAAACACGAGAAACGAGGGACGTTTCATACTTGAAGTGATGAAACGTGCCTCATTTCTCGGTCGTTGACCCTCTTGATCAAGCATGATAGAGGTTAAGGCCCTCATGTGTTATTTGTGCATTCATTAACATTGAATTGTGCAAACTTGGCTTCTCGGCCATCGTGCATTGCGATGCTCGGTTGGTGGCCCGAGAGTCGAGAACCACACCCCCTTGAGCTTAAGAAATAATAGGGAGGGTAATTGTGCACACATACCTTGCAAATACACTGATGTGCCCCTTCTTGTTCTCTGTTGTAGCAAACTAGAGTGTGGCAGAAATTTCTGGTCGGCAGGCCAGAAAAAGTAGCTGGCCGACCACTTTTTCTGGTCTGCAGCAAGTTTGGGTGGTCGGCAGGTGGTCTACACCACCATTAACTGGTCGACAGCCTTCCTGAAGGTCTCCATGATGGAGTAGAAGCTATCTGGAAGTTTGTGCAATGTTCTGAAATCAAATGCAAACAGAGGCAAATTGGGGCACGGTGATGGATTTCTGAACGAGGCGATCGAGCATGCATGCACTTCTTGTCTCGAGGCTCCTGTTTTATTGCTTTGCTTAGCTAATTAGCTATTTGGTTCTGTACTTAAGTAATTATTGTACTTAGCTATTCGTTTTTGTTTGTAATTAGTTAACTTGTTAGTTAATTAGTTTCGTTTTGTAATAATTAGTTTAATTAGCTTAGATTAGCTAGTTAGCTTATTATTCGGACCTTTCGTCGAGAGGGTACAATTGTTGTAATAAGTGTGCGTGTGTGTGATGTATGTCTTCCAACCCCTATTTCTTTCTCCTTTTTATTTATCAGCTTTTGATGGTTAGTTTTAGGGCATATTTCAATTAACATCCTTATGCTTGCATGTTTGCATTCATTTATCTGTCTTGCATGCACCGGGCTCAGCGCATCATACTAACTGCATTGTATTTCAGTATCAATTTGAATACATGTTATCAAGTGTTGCATTCATATGACATCTTAGAATAGCTGAGCCTATTTTAGTTGCATTTTTGCATGTGTTGCATTAGGCATTGTTAACATAGTTAGGGTCATGCTTTGATTTCTAACTAGCTTTTTTTTTTGGCTCAGAGTACACTGTGAGTGTTTAAGCTTTAGCATCCTTGCATGCATGTAAGTGTTGCCATGTTTAGCATGCCTGCCATGAGGCTACGTGTTTAACTGCTATAACTGCTTGAATGCCTGTAGATGAAAGTTTGATTGCCTAAATTAGAACAACTTGATGATTGTGAGTTTTAAGCCCACTTGAAGTGGCAAAATCATGTTTTTTTTTTTTAAGCCCACTTGAGGGTGGCAAATCCACGTCTTAGCCTACTTCAAACTACTTTTAAAAACAAACATGAGCTGTTTTGTTCCAATCCGCGTGATTGAGTCTACACTTGTATGTTGTGCGCATCACATAGTAAGCTAGCTAATAAACTAGAATAAGAACACATGTGTTTTCAAAAACAACATATCTTGTTAGTAGAGGTCGATCCTTTGATCGGGTGAGCGAAGGTGTGTAGACACCCCATTTTTGACCGACCTTAAGACTCAGACGTCATCGATTGAGCGCTCGGTGATAGTGCATGTTGTGCTCGTTTCGAGTTTCCGGAGTTTTCAGCTGAGTGCCTTGCCTCCGGGCCTCTGAACTCTTTGTGTTTTGGCCCGGTTTGTGGACCAAGCTTTGTTGACCTTGTCTAGAGGGACACTGAGGTCTCGTAGACCACTTTTTGTGGTCGTAGACTACTCTTCCCTCGTAGATTGTTTTTGGTGCCCGTAGACTAGTTTTCGAAACTTCCGGCTGCGCGCCTTGCCCCCCGGACTCTTATCTTGCATCCTTTTTGGTTTGTTTTTGGTACAAACCTTATTTTCCTTGCTTGGAGGGTGGAATAAGGGTGGGAGACCAGTTCTTTCCCTTAGAGACCATTTTTCCTCCCTGCCAGCCAATTTTCTGGTCGGCCAACTGGTTTTTTTAATCGAGCAGTCCTCGCTAAATCAAGCATGTCCTTTTGAATACTTGGATTTCAGCTATGAGACCACTACCGTTGGAAATCTTACTTCTGAGGCTTCATTTTGCACTGAAGAATCTCCTAAAGCCAAGTCTGGATGGGGGAGATATGGTTGGTTGAAGTAGGGCATCAATCCGGTTGGATTGAAACTGCGCGGCTTCACTAAAACAGGCATAACTTTTTGTACAGTTAAAATTTTGATGCAAGGTTGGCGCCATTGGAAAGCTAACTTCTGGGGCTTCAATTTGGACACTTTCTAGCCACTTTTTGGCCTTGGAAGCCACCTGCCGACCACTTGCTCTTCCTGCTGACTAGAAAAAGTAGCTGGCCAACCAATGCAAGTAGCTGGCCGACCACTTCAACTAGTCGGCATCTTTCCTTCAGCTTCTTGAAGATCTTTTCTTGCCAGTTGTGCCAGCTGTTGGGCATAGAAAGCATCCTCCATACATGGATTGCTTAGAGCCTTAAGCTTGTCTAACAAGCTTGAACCTCTTTTTTTCTATATAAGGGAGCCTCCTCCCTCATACCTGAGGTTCAGAATTTTGTGCTTGAGCTATACATATCACCTATATCTATAATCCTCCATTTCTCTCTTGTTTTGTGCCTTAAAGTGACTATTCTTCACACTTTTGCACACAAACACATAGTGAAACACCACCCTTTTGTTGCTGAGGTACCTTGAGGTTGGTTTTGGAGTTTTTGGACTGGTTTAACCTTAGAAAAGCTACTGGAGTTGCAGCTTTGAAGTTGTTCTTCAAGGGTGGGTCAACTAGCCCTTTAAAGCTTTATTTTGATTAAGCTTTTAGACCTATTTGCATGCTTATTTTGGCTTGACTTTAAACTACAAAAAGCTCTAATTTTACATGCTTGTGATATTTGTTTAAGGCCTTGTTGGTGTTGGGGGTAGTCTACCCCCTCTTAGGCCTTGTTTGGCTTTGTTTTGCACCATTACTTTAGGCCCTTGAGATCACTTTCTCTTGGCCTTTTAACCACTAAAATCTAGTGGATTTTCAGTGGTAAAACTTGTGTTTTGAGGTCCCAAATAGGAGGGGATCATCCCCTATCGTTGTTTCTTGGTTGCTTGCTTTGTATGCCTCATGTTTGAGCATGTTTGTTAAGCTTGTGTTGGCTTATTCTCGACTTGTATTTGGGGTTATTTTGGCATGGCATACCACTGTTTTGACTTAGTTTTGTCACCCCTTACATGGTTTATACACTTGTAGTGTAAATTTTGCAAACTAGTCTTGTATGCCTCATGAAGTAACATGTCTTTCTAGCATGTTTTGAGTCCATCTCAGCTTATTTTTGGTGTTGTTTTAGCATGCCATAACTCTATTTTGGGTTGGTTTGATAGCCCCTTGCATGCTCCTTGCACTTGTAGTGCATTTCCATTCACTAGCCTAATGTGTATCATGCTTTTGATTATCATTCTAGCATGCTTTTGGCTTGACTCTAAGAAGCTTTTGTTCATGTTTTACCATGCTTAAGCTCTGATTTGTGTTGTTTTAGTCATGCATGCCTTGCTTTGTACAGCCATAGTGCATTCTAGCTTGTTAGCTTTGAGTTTCCAAGTCACTAACATGCATTGCTTAGACTATTTAAATGATTTGGCATCATTTCATATGTGATTTCAGTGCATGTAGTGTGGTCATACACTTGCATTTGTCACTCTTTCAATGCTTTGAAGGGTTGGTTCTTTATGCCTTAAGAATGAGCCATTGTGTATGCCTTCATGCATAAGCTTGTGAGCTATCATTTCAGTGTGTTTTTGGGGTTATTTTGCCATGATATAACTCTAATTTTTGTTGGCGAAGCCATCCCATGCTTGGTCTTGGTAGGTGTAGTGTAACCCTCCCTTTTGGCCTTGCATATTCCATGCTTTATGCCCTTTATGCTAGCTTGTTTTGGCTTCCTTCCATGCATGTTTTAGACTCATTTTGGCATGTTCTAGGACTATTTTGGATTGCCTTGGCCATATGTTTCATGTTTTACATAGCTATACTGCAAGTGTTTTTGCTAGTTTCAAGTTTTGAGCACCATAGCATGCTTCATTTGTATTGTTTGGATGATTTGGCATCTTAATATGACATTTCAAAGCATGTAGCATTGCCATGTTTCTATTTCTTCCACCCTTTGAGTGCCTCTAAGGGTTGTGCATTGTTGCCTTGTTTATGGCCTAGTGTGCATGCATGTATGCTTAGACATTTGAGCCCCCATCTTTGCATGTTTTGGTCATTGTCTTGACCTATTTGAGCTCTGTCCATGGTTGGTTCTTTCATTTATGCCATGCATTGCATGCCTCTTGTGTAGTCCTCTTTGCTAGCTTTAATGCTTAAGGACCCTAGCATGCTATACTTGTGTTGATTGAATGATTTAGCATCATTTCATACCTAATTTCAGTGCTTATAGTGTTATTACACTTCCACATTTGTCACTCCTTGAGCACTTTTGAGAGCTGTGCTCTTATACCTAGTTGATAGGCCAATGCATGTGCATGCATGTCTTGCCTTTTGGTGCCTTCATTTCATCATTATGGCCACTGTTTTGGCATGACTGAGGTCCGTCCATATTCGGTTTAAGTCCATTGTGCATGCTTGTCCTTTGCACGTTGTTTGCATGCTTGTTCCATTGCATTGCATTGTGTATGCATGCATTATATTGCATTGTGTATGTTTGAGTTGCATTGCATGCTTGCCATGCTTAAGTTGCATTGCATGTGTTTGGATTAGGTGTTAGTCCAAACACGGGAAACGAGGGACATTTCATACTCGAAGTGATGAAACGTGCCTCATTTCTCAGTCACCGACGCTCTTGATCAAACATGATAGAGTTTAAGGCATTTATGTGTTATGTGTGCATTCATTTACATTGATTCGTGCAATCTTGGTTTCTCGGCCATCGTGCATTGCGATGCTCAGTTGGTGGTTCGAGAGTCGAGAACCGCACTCCCTTGAGATCATGAAATGATAAGGAGGGTGGTTGTGCACACATATCTTGCAAATACATTGCCATGCACCTTCTTGTTCTTTGTTACAGCAAACTGGAGAAGTGCAGCAAAAACTGGTCGGCAGACCAGTAATTGTGGCTGGCCGACCACTTTTTCTAGTCTGCAGCAAAGGTAAGTGGTCGGCTAGTAGTAGGCAACACCAAGAAGTGGTCAGCCACCTTCCTAGGGGTCCCCATGATGGAGTAGAAGCTACCCTGAAGTTTGTACAGTGTTCTGAGAACAATTGAAAACAGAGGCAAATTGGGGCATCGCGATGGATTTCCGAACAAGGTGACCAAGCATGTATGCGCTTCTCGCTCCGAGGCCCCTTCTATTTGTTTTACTTAGCTGCTTTGTTTAAGTTAGTTAATGCTTTGTTAGTTAATGCGCTTAACTATACAATTTGTGTTGTAATAACTAGTTAGTTAACTTGTTAGTTAATTAGCTTGTTTTGTAATAGTTAGTTAACTAGGATTAGTTAATTAATTTCGTTTTGTAATAATTAGTTTAATTAGCTTAGATTAGCTAGTTAGCTCATTATTCGAACCCTCCGTCGAGAGGGCACAACTGTTGTAATAAGCGTACATGTGTGTGATGCATGTTTTCCAACCCCCATTTCTTTCTCCCTTTTATTTACCAGCTTTTGATGGTTAGTTTTAGGGCATGTTTCAATTAGCATCCTTATGCTTCGCATGCGTGCACCCATTCATTCGTATTGCATACACCGGGCTCGGCGCATCATACTGACTGCATTGTATTTCAATACATTTACTTGAATACGTGTTCAACAGCATGTTATCAAGTTGCATTCACATGAGTTCTTAGAATAGCCGAGCCTATCTTAGTTGCATTTTTGCATGTGTTGCATTAGTCATCTTAACATGAACTAGGATCATGCATGATTTCTAACTAGTTCTCTGTTTTGGCTCGGAGTACACTGTGAGTGTTTACGCTTTAGCATACTGCATGAGATGTGTCTGTTTCCATGTTAGCATGCTTGCCATGAGGCTAACTGCTTAAGTGATTAACTGCTTGAATGCCTGTGGGTGAAAGTTGGATTACTTGAATTGGAACAAATCATCAAAATCATGTTTTCTAAGCCCACTTGAGGGTGGCAAAATCCACGACTTAGCCTACTTGCGAGTAGCACCTCTAAACCATTTTCAAACAAACGAACATGAAATGTTTTGTTCCAACTTAGGCGATCTAGTCTATACTTGTATGCTATGCGCATCACATAGTAATTCTAGGTTAATAACCGGAATAAGAACGCATGTGTTTTCAAAAACAACATATCATGTTAGTAAAGGCCGATCTTTGATCGGGTGAGCGGGGGTGCTCATTGCATGACCTTCCCCTCTCGTACCCAAGTTCCCGAGCCGAGGCAACTTTGGTGATGACAGACACGTGGCCTTAGGCACGAGTCAGGGTTTCCTAAATTTCCCAAAAATAAAATATTTAGGTGGCGACTCAGATCCGCAAAGCGATCCATGTTTGGCACTTCTTTATAAAAATCAGTTTTCCAAAACGATTTGCCAGATTTGGACTCTTTGGTGATTTATCAGTTTTGCATTGCACTTTGCGATATTAGATTCAGAACCGTGACACGAGTCTGAACTGTAGTAACTAATGAACAAACGATTCGCGCCCTCGTGCGCGGAGCGGAGTACCGAGCGGTCTACAGTTTCTAGCGACTCCGCTAGGGATTTAGAAAACTTGACTCGAACTCATGCTATCTTGTTTTGTTTACACTTATGTATTTCTTTGCATTGCATTTGCATTGGTGCGCCTAGGACACCATGTTTGCCATTTGCTATTCCTGAACGGTTTGCCGGAGGCTTGCTTGGAAAAGCGTGCCATAAGGCTGACTGGTTACGGGCTCTGCCACGATGGGAACACAAACCCCGATTATTACCGGGGCACCCTTTTTGACTATTCGACCTAGTGTATATCGGAATCCATAGTGACCATTCCAAGTTAGAACAGGTTGTTTACCCGAATGTAGGTTGTTTGAAACCGCTGCGTGCGTAGTGAAACCCTAGCTCCTGACAAAATAGGACAAGAAAACCCTACCCCTCCATAGGGGTGTTTTGGCTCTCACTTGCATGATATTTGCTGTCAAAGTGTGTTTCTACAGGGTTGTGTGTACCAGTTTGCAAGTCTGGGTATCAGGCTTGAGGGCATAGTATTTTGAGGGAATCAGTTTTACCTGAGGGTATCAGTTTACAGGCAAAATTTTGGGCAGAATTCAGTAAAGAGTACAATTATTTAGCTATGCTTATATCTGTTCTGGTGAAATTGGGCTGAGATGCTGCCTGTTTTCTCTTTTGCTAGGTGGTCTTGGAACCGTAGCTTCAGAAGGCTCCAATGTCCCCCAAATACACCGAACTTGTGTTGATAGACTTTGTCAGGTCAAAGATTCAATTCAAGGGCAACCAGTGTTTCCTTCGCCAGTGGTAAGGCAAAGAAAGGCCAGTCAGGCACAGATCACCAGTTCAATAGTCCTCAGATCAGCGGTCATTATCCATCTCACCTGTGCGCAGTTGGGTTGAGATATCTGCTTTTACCTCAGGGAGATACACCTGTTATTCAGCTAGATTAGCACCTTATGGCAAGCATGGAAGAGATGATGTGTCAGCTCCAAGAGAGTATGCCATGTCATGGATGCTACCCGCTGCATCGAGGTCGTGGCCCAAAGAAAGCTAAACTCATTGCTGTGCTTCAACAAAGAAGCCTACAAACACAACAGGGAACAGCTTCTGCATCCCACCCACCTCCAGTAGAAACTCTTGCACCAAGGGCTCCTGCCCCTACCGCTAATGCCTAGGAGAATACAAATGTCCCAGTGGACCCCACTCTACCTCAGACTTCCAAAGCACGGGCCTACCCAATTGAGGCCCCTTTCGAGTTCGAAGTCGATCCAACTGCGTTAAAAGTGAGCAAGCTTGAAAAGCTGTTCAAGAAGGCGTATAATCATAAGTGTATAATCATATAAACACATACGAATTCCATTTCCAGATAATGATTGTCCCGCGGCGTTATTAGAGTTCCGATTAGAAATGGCAGTGATCAAGTGCCTTTCTAACAAGACTCCCAGAAACCCATGGACTCGGCCAGCATCCTGGAAATTAAATCTCATACCCATATAGTCATATAAGCATGTTATCATATAAGCACATAACATTACACTTAAGTCTCTAACAAGCGAGACAAATCCATTGTGGTAATAACCACTTCCCACGTACCCAAAGTATTCAAACCCGGTACGCTCTGATACCAAGTTGTAACGCCATCAAAATAATACATAAATCAATCATTCATGAGATTTGAAACCACAAAAGAATTATTATGTTTTCATTCATCAGAGTTCTTTTACAAAAGATGCTACACGTTAGCAATCAAGATAAATGCCCCACGGGCTTATAACTTTGCAAGTATTGACTTGGTTACAACAAAATAAGAGGTCTAACTCTATACAAGAAAGCCTTTGGCTTGAGTATACATGTAACATCAAAACAAAATAACCAAAAGGGAGTCTTCAACTCCAAAACCTTCCAAGCTAAGATCTTGGGGGCGGCATGTCACCTGTACCTGAAAATGATGTCCCCTATAGAGTGAGCCAAAGCCTAGTAGAGATATGCTAAACATAATATGAGAATTAACTAAAACATTAGCATTCGATAAATGTCTAACACTTGAAACCCAACTTATATCCTTTCCAATACAAAACCACATTTTCACCAAATTCAATCCACTTCCCATTATTCTTCCATATTAATCCGTTGACATAATCCAGTATTATCTAAACAGTTTAAAAATGAGACTACAACTCATATAACAATATTCCAACAACAAACATCATTCACACTTCTATTCACATGCCATTTTACGGAACTACGTCCGAGGGAACCGGAACCTTTATATGCACAAGATTTCATGATTTACCATTTTACGGAATTTTCACCCGAGGGAATCGGCACCCGTATATGTACAAGTTTCCATGATTTGGTATTTTACGAAATTTTCACCTAAGGGAATCAGCACCGGTATATGCAAGGTTTCGAGACTTTCACCCTGGACACTCCGGCCAACTTAATTATCAATGGAGTCCATCTCTTATCTCCTCCCAAACAATGATACATATGCAATGTATTTAAAAGGCATGCCATATGCAATGACTACCACAACTCACGCATTTCACAATTTAATCAAATCGTTATATTTAATGACATAGTCCACATGATTAGTTTCAATTTTCCCTAATCATCATGCAGTGCCTACAATAATCAAGACTATCCTCCACCGATAGCCCAAAGTAGTTATTTCTAAACAGATAAATTACCAACCTTTCCACCGGTGAGTGATTAATCAATCTAACTACACCATTCAATCTCAAATGTTCCCAATTTCATAATTTTCAACTCAATTTCATATTCCCACCGAGTACCAAATTAATTATACAAATTAATTAGTAAAGTTCAATTAGGACATCAATCCCTCCATTCTCAAATATTGCCCCCGAGGCCAACTTCCACTCATATTCCATACACCACCCCAATTTCAAGTCTCACATACATACTAGACCCATAAATGGAAAACCCCTCTTTTATAAATTCAAATTCAAAACCCTAACTTCCCAAAATTTCCATATTTCACCATTTAATTAAAATGACCAAAATTTATGTCAAAGCTCATAAAGATGAGTAGTTTATCCCTATCTCGAAATTTGGAGCCCAAAGAAGAAGAAGGAAGAAACTCAAAGTGCTCCAACTCCCAACTTTTTTGGATCAAAATATGGCCCACGTGATGCTCTACTTTTTTTTACAAAGGAAGTAGGGTAGAGACACTCTAGATCAAGTGTATATGTAGAGAGAAGGGGTGCTTTAGAGAGAGAGACACCGATCTAGGGTTTTGGAAGAAGAAGAGGATAAAAAATGGAGTATTTCATCTCTGCTGCGATCTGATATATACAAGGCTCGCTCAAGCGAAGAAGTGGTCACTCGAGCAACCAGACACAAAAGAACCTCACTCAAGCGCAAGAAGCGTCGCTCGAGCGAACAATGCGAAGCTTCAGGTCTGCAACCTAGAAGCACGTTCGAGCGCAAGAGTGCTCGCTCGAGCGAAGAAACACAAATCATAGAGCTCGCTCACTCGAGCTCAAGAAGCATCGCTCGAGCGAAGATCACCAACCCTCAGGTCCAACAGAAATGCAAATGCACGCTCGAGCGCAAGAATTCTCGCTCGAGCGAAGAGACACACCGCAGCTTGTTCGAGCGAAAAAGCTCGCCGGCGTAAGCCGGTTCAAAAAAGAAACCTGAGGACCCTCTATCCTCGCTCGAGCACAAGAACCTTCGCTCGAGCGAAGAAGCAAAAACCTAAGGCTCGCTCGAGCACAAAAAGCCTTGCTCGAGCGAAGAAGCAAAATCCTGGGCAACAACCATTTATTCCGACTCACAACCAACCTGCTCCAAATTCACCCAACACATCCTAAAACTCAAATACAAGGAATTTAAGGACGGAAACAAGATATGAACAACAACAAACAACCATCGAACCCGAGTTTAGAATACAATACATGAAGGGAAAATCTAGGATCGTTATAACTTCTTTGGCCCTCAACTACCAAAATTACTTCCTCCTTTATTTTTTATTGGACCCTACCAAAATCCCAAATATATCCCTTGAACCCCACCCTACACCTTCCATCTACAACTCTTTATTTTCTCCTCCGGCAGTCTTCCTCCCACTCTGGTGACCCTCTCCTAACGTTCCTCCCTTGTCAATGACCCCCTACTTCTTCTTCTGATCTCCATCCTTGTATTTCTAAGACCTCTCTTACATTCCGGCAGGCACCCCCAAACCCTCTTTTTGCCTTCATGACCACTCTCATCGTCATTCGAAAAACCAGTTTCAAACAAAAGCCTGATGTTCAGTAGTATATAGTCGAACAAAAGGCATATGTTCGGTTATGGAGCACCGAACATATTCAACAAGTTCGACTCTGTGCAACCGAACAAAGAGAAATCAACCAAGTTGTGAGATAGAAAGAGAAATTAACATAGAAAGAGAGAGAGAGAGAGAGAGAGAGAGAGAGAGAGAGAGAGTTGCGTAAGAAAGAGAAAAAATCAAGTAGGTTTCGGAGGATAAAGATGAAGATCACGAAAGAGAGTCGATCTAGGTTACTCGTTGATCTATTTTTGGATCTAGGTTGTTGGTGAGGATGAAGATCGCGATGGTCGGGGTTATGGAGAGTGGGCATCGTGATTATGGGAAGTGGAAATGATGGTTCCGGAGACTGGCAGTGGGAGTGGAAGTAGTTGTAGGTTGGTCACTAAAGGATGTCAGCGGGAGCAGGAGTGGTGGTGGGATTAAGGTTAGGGTTAGACTTCAGAGGATGGAGATAGGGACAAAATTGGAATTTGATGTTAAGACAAAACTGTAATAAACAAAAGCGATCTAAAGTAAAAAGGTAGGGGCATTTAGCAGCCCTCTTTGCTAATATAATCCCATAAGATTGGAAATGAAAAGACTTTATTACCCTCCATTTTATAAAAATAATAACATTTTTACGTAATTTTATAAATTTAATCACAATAAACTAATACCAGGATAATTCTATTTCCACACACTAATTTCCCTCAGTATATACACTTAATGAACATCTTCTTAATACACACATGTAGACACCCCATTTTTGACCGTCCTCAAGACTTGGACGTCACCGTTTGAACACTCGGTGATTATCCATGTTTGTGTTCGTTTGGAGTTCCCGAAGGTCTCGGCTACGCGCCCTGCCTCAGGATCTCCGAACTCGACCGTTTTGTGTCTGGTTTTGCACCAAACACTTGTGTTTTGCCTTGGAGGGGCAGGGAATGCCTTGTGAGGCATCCCCACACACCACCGGCAGTGGCTAGAGGCCACCGGCTGGTTTTTGTTGCCACCGGCAATGTATGTTGCCGGTCGGCAGTCATTTTTGTCAAAATGACATTTTTGGCCAGCCGACTACTGTTCATCTGCTTTTGCAGATATTTTAGGACAGTTGTGTGGCATTTGGTTCCCCTCCATACACGTGTATGGAGGGATGCCCTCCTTGTAAGCTTATTGTATAAGCTTTACAAGTTGGTTGCCTATAAGAGAAGGGTCTCTTCTCTTGGCATGAAGGTTAGAGAATTTTGGAGAGAAAAACACAGAGAGAAGCTCTGGTTTTAGGGTTAGGGTTCATACATATCTCCTATCTCTCTTTTTCTCTCTTTGTGTTCTAGGTGTTTTAGTCCATACTATTGCACACAAACACCTAGTGCTTCACCTTCCTTTGGCTACCGAGGTTCTAAGGGGCTGGTTTTGGTGTTTTGGAGCTGGATTCAAGCCAAGGAGGGCTATTGGAGCATCATTTGTGAAGGTGGTCTACAAGGGTGAGAAAATTCCCTTTTATTCCCCATTTTTGCATTGCTTTTCTACCTATCTTAGAGCTTTTTTTGTGCTTAGTGTATAATACAAAAAAAGTTCTGTTTTTTAGCCCTCTTGATTGTTTATTAAGAGTGTTTTGTGGTTTGGGTTTGTTTGACCCCTCCTAAGCCTTGTAAGGCTCCTTTTTGTGCTATTTTTGTGCAAGTTTCGAGACTTTGGTGTTGGGCCTCTTCATCACTGAAATCTTGAGGGATTTCAGTGGTGGAGATGGTACCTTGAAGTCTCCAAAAGGGGAGGGCCACCCCCTCTCCTTGTTGTCCTTGAAAGGGACCCTTTTTGGCCTCTTGAGGGAGCATCATGTTAGAGTGTGTATTGATCATGTCTAGGCTATTTTCCATGCTTATTATGCCATGATATAACCTCGTTGTGTGTTGGTTTTGGTACACCATGCATACTTAGCATACCTACCATGTAATGCCTTGTTATTGCCTTAATATGCCTTAGGTTGTTAGCCTTTGCTCTAGCATGTTTTAGGCTTAGCCTTGTGAAGGTTTTGTGCTCATTTTGCCATGTTTTAGGTCTGTCCATAGTTGTTTGGGTCGATCTTGGCATGCTTAGCATAGCTCCTTTGTATTTGAACTTGTATGCTTCAAGTATGTGAATGTGTAGTATGTGTTGCTTGCATCATTTTGGTGGTTTGGAACCACCCTACATGTTATTTCAGTCCCTTTGACATGCTCATATGTTTGCCTTGGATGCCTCTTTGAAGCTTTGGAAGCTTGCCTTGCATGCTCCATGTTTTAGCATTTATGCATGCCTTTAAATTCAAACCATCTAGATGCCATCTAGTTGGTCTTTTGGGCTTAGTTTCATGTGTTAAAACTCTGTTTTTGGTTGCCTAAGTCTTGCCATGTGTGGTTGTACTAAGTGTAGTCCATTGCCTCTTTGGTGAGCCTTGAATGCTTGGACCATTGTTGCATGTTTAGCTTGCCTTGTTGCTTGGTTTGGCACCATGTTTTAACATGATTTTCAGAGCTTATGTTGCATACTAATTGTCCATGATATCCCCTTTCAAGTGTGCCTTAGAGTTGCTTATTTAATGCCTAAGTGTTGGTCCAACTTACTTGCATGTGTGTATGTATGTTTGATCCCAATTCCTTGGTTTTTGGCCACTGTTTTAGGCCTATTTAGAGCTGCCTAAATCATGTCTAAGTCCACCTTTTCATTAGTTTGCATTACCTCATGTTTGCTTGTATGCTTGCATAAGTGTCTTGCCATGCCATGTTGCATCCTTAGCTTGCATGCCTAGGTTGCATTGCATCTTGCATGCATGCCTTGTTCTTTGACTTGGTGATAGGAATTGGGCTTTGGTTTGTCTGTTTGGTTTGCATTTCATTTGACATGAAAATCGCACACTTGATTCTTTGGGCCATTATGCATGGAAATGCATGATTGGTGGTCCGAGAATCGAGACACATGCCCCTTTGAGTCACAAACATGATAGGGGACATGATTGGTGCACACATTGCTTGAATTGTATTGCCATGCAAGTTCTGTCCTCTCTTCTTTGTGAGTTGCGTGTTCTGCGAGCATTCTTTGCCAATCGACAAGATACATTGCCGATCGCAAGAATTCACCACCGATGGATTCATTTTGTGCCGGTGACCACAATTCACTGCCGGTGGTAATTCTACTCAGCTGGTGGTGATTCGATATCGAGAGGCATCCTTGAGACTTTGGCGATCTTGAGAGGCGAGCAGGAAAACAGAGGCAGACTATGCATGGTCAGCACTTCCGAGCAGGACCCGAGCATGCGCTGCATCTGGCTCTCCTCCCGAGACGGTTTACTGCTTTTCCTAGTTTAATTAGTTTGTTAACTGATTAGGCAATTTGTAATATTTAATTAGCTTGCGTAGTTAATTAATTTGTATTATTTATTTGGTCCCTCCCGGCGAGGGCAAATCTGTAATTAGTGTGGGTGAGTGGTGTGCATGTCTTCCAACCCCCACTTCTTTCTTCCCTTTTACTTACCTGCTTTGATGGTTAGTATTAGGGCACGTTTAAATTAGCATACCTCATGCAATGCATGCGTGCATCCATTCATTTGTCTTACATGCACGGGGCTCGGCGCATCATTCTAACTGCATCTATATTTCAATTTCCAAATTGAATACTTGTTACTTGTAGCATTTCACATGCCATGCTTAGGATAGCCGAGCCTGTCTAGATTACACCCTTACTTGTGTTGTATTAGCCACTTAACATGAACTAGGACCATGCATATGATTACTAACTAGTTTCTGTTTTGGCACGGAGTACAATGTAAGTATTTTCATGCTTTAGCATATCGCATGTGTGTGAATGCTATCATGACAGCATGATTACCATGTGGCTAAGTGCTTATATGAGATAAACTGCCTGAATGCCTATGGGTGAAGGTTGGATTGTCTGAGTTGGAAAAACTCGTTGAAATTCGTATTTTAGCCTACTTGCGAGTAGCAAATTCCAAAGTGTTTTTTAAGACAAACGGATATGCAATGCTTATTTCCAAATTAGGCAATCTAGTCTATACTTGTTTGCTGTGCGCATAACATAGTAAATCTAGGCTAATAACCGGAATAAGAACACATAACGTTTTCAAAATCGGATATCATGGTTAGTAGAGGCCGGTCTTCGGACCGAGCGAGAGGGGGTGCTCATAGCTGACCTTCCCTGATCGTACCCAAGCTCCCAAGCCAAGACAACTTTGGTGATGACGGACACGTGGCCTTCGGCACCGAGTCAGGGTTTCCTAAATTTCCCCATAAAAAATATTTAGGTGGCGACTCTGTATCTGGCAAAGCAGTCCATGTTTGGCACTTCTTTTCAAAATCTGTTTTTCTCAAAAAGATTTGCCAGAGTTGGACTCTTTGGTTCAGATTACGAACCGCAACAAACAAAAAGGGGGAGTCCGAACTGTAGCCGAGGTCCCTCGCGGGCTTGTTACAACACATCAAAAAAATAAAATTCTTAGTACATATCTTTTTATTCTAATGATACTATCATTTTTAGTTTTGTAACACTTCGTACTCTTTGGACTGTGGGATTACTCTTGATTCTCTTATTATTGTTATTGGAGCCTTTTTTATTTATTTTAGAATATTGATGGGGGTGGTATCATAAGGGTAAAGTATGATTGAACCAAAAATATTGATTCGAATAAATGTCCCATGAGCAGTCTTCACTCTTTTACCTTTTTCTCTCTTCACACTTTGAATCTGGATGTGAGACTAAAACCATTGGAAAGCTTGTTTCTAAGGCTTCGATTTAGACACAAAATGACCCAAACGGAGTCTGGACGAGAGAGTTATGCCCATTTGAAATTTGTGTACCTGAGTTGTGTGCATAGTCCGTTCGAGCGAACTTTTGACTGCTTGAGTGGTTTATTCGAGATTCAGAGAGTTAATTTCACTGTTCGAGCGGTCTATTCAAAGTCAGCCACTTTAAAGTCACTTTTTGGTCCAAACTTTTCATTCTTTCTTCCTCTCCTCCATATTCGAAACCTTAGAACTCCAAACCCTTGATTTCATCCATTTTCACCAAGAATCCATCTTTGATCATGTAAGAAAAGTGAAGAACAAGCCTAGATTGTAACGCCCCCAAAATAATACGATAAATACATCCCAGAAGCATATATATAACAACATAAATCAGAGTGTAAATAATCCTATCATTACATGAAGATGTTAATACAAAAGAGTTTAACATAAATAAATACCCTTCGGGCTTATACCTTTCCAAGTCTTGGCTTGGTTACAAGAAAATGAGACTAGCTCATACAAATTTAGCCCTAAGCTATACAAAAATATAACAAAACTAGAAGCTCTTGCTTCCCAAAGATTCCTCCACTGCTATTATCTTGGTAGAGACATGCAATCATTACCTGAAAATGTTTTTTCCAAATAAGGTGAGCCGCAGCCCAGTAGGAATAATCTAACACAATATATGAGATTTAACAAAGATATAAGTACATGTGCATATACAATGCTCGGGATACAACATTCATACTATATATTGCCATAGACTACCAGTTCCATATTCCATTTCATTTTCTTCCAATTTATTTCAATGTATACGATTCAATTTCTTTATTTTTCAATAACCCAAATGAGACCATAACTCAATGATTCAACATTTCACAATGAACTCATAACACTTCCAATTTCCATTTTACGGATATTTTGTCCGCGGGATCGGCACCCATGTATAATGTCAACTTGCCATTTTATGGATATTTCGTCCACGGGATCGATATCCATGTATAGATTTCCAAACTTTCACCCAGGACACTCTGGCCAACTTAATTATAATGGAGTCCATCCCCTTTCTCCTCCTACACAATCATACATATATAATGTATTTAAACACATAATCATACATATGGAGTACATCCCCTTTCTCCTCCCAAGTAACCATACATATACAATGTATTTACAACATGATCATATTCAATGATAATCAACCATGGGATAGTCTCAATTCATCTAATCCACATCAATTTCTACAACAATCAAATCTATCCTCTACCGATAGCCCAATACAGATATTTCTAAACAAATATACAATCTCAAGACAGATAATTTATTCCAAAGATGAGACACATCATCTATTCAATCTCACCACCCATTTTAATACTTGTCTAATTCCAAGTTTACAACATCAATTTCAACTATTTATACAAAATATATATGATAGTCATTTTAGGGCACAAATCCCCCCTTTTCAAAACATCAACCCAAGTACCAAAATCACTCATTTTGACACAACAAGACTTCATTTTCTAACCCCAAGTTCATTTATTTCATTTCCACCAAAAAAACCCTCTTTCATACTTCACCCAAACTCTAGGTTTGCTCAAATTACTCCCAACTTCCACCATTGTTACACAACCACAAATAACTAAGTTAAAAATCATAACAAAGTGTGAAAAATCCCTACCTCAAAGAGAGAAGGCGAGCCAAGCAAGGATGGAACTTCAAAAATGACGAAACCAACTTCTACTCGGATCAAAGTGAAGTGCTTGAGGAGCTCTACCTTTTTAATGAAGGCACAAGGGTTGAGAAACCACTGGAACTGGTTGGAAATCTAGAGAGAGGGAGTATTTTAGAAAGAGAGGGTCTCACTTTAGGGTTTTAAGATAGATAGATCTGAAAAAGTGATGTAAAAAGTGCTTTTCGTGATCTAATATACACGCAGTTCGCTCGAGCAGAAGAGTTGACGCTCGAGCGTCAAACACAAAGTTTTGTTCTGCTCGAGCGCAAAAGTGGCCCGTTCGAGCGTAGAACACACGCATCTAATATTTATGTAGACAACAGACAACCCACTCAAGCACAAGGAAGACCGCTCGAGCGTCCACCCGCTCGAGTGTGAAAGATATCCCTCCAGTACTTTTTCAGACATGCAAAGTACTGAGAATTTGCACATCCTGCTCAAGTGCAAGAACGGCCGCTCGAGCGCAAGAATGGCCGCTCGAGCAGAGGAGCAAAAATCTGGACAACAAGGTTTAGGAAAAACAATCAATCCACCTGTTCCAAATGCAACCACAACAACCCAAAGGCCAATTTCAAAGAGATACAAGGGATGAAAAAAAGTAAACAACAATATGAGAGCATTAAACCTGAGTCTAGAATACCACAAGAGTCGGGTCAAAACTGGGATCGCTATATAGATCAATAGCTTGACCGATTAGTTTGCGCTCTTCTTGAGGTTTCTTGAGGGATCTTCATCTTGTAGCTTCCATCTTTGAGGTAGGGGTACTCTTGACTTCGTATATCTATGATTTGAGTTGTATATGTTGTATTTTCTTAGTTATATGTATGTATGAGATGATTGTGCTGTAGTAAATGAGTTTTTATGCATTAAAAAGGGGTTTTACCTAAAGTTTTGAAAGATTTTGAATATCTATTGATGATAAAGGTTGACGATGAGTATTAATTTTAGGTATACAAATGAAGAAAAGCCGTAAATTTTTAAAAATCCATAATTTTGCTTTTGCTCTAAAGAAGGGATTTTGTTCAAATTGGGCTATAAAGTGTGAAATTGAGTTAATATTTAGTATATATACATGTAGTTATTGATTTGGAGTAGTTTGATTTTCATCATTATTGTTATTCATGCTATGAACTACTATAAATTGTGTTTGCATTCTCCTTCCTCATCTCTTTAAATTGCTTTAATTGTGATATTCATATGATATTATTGAGATTATTATCTTTTATACCTACTGTACTTATTGTCAAGTTTTTATTGGGTAAATATTAGTTTTAACTTGTAAAAACCCAATTCACCCCCCTCTTGGGTTGCCTTTTGGGTAACAATTGGTATCATTGCCTAAGGCTCTTTCTTAAATTTAACAATCTTAGAGTTTTTGATCCATGGCAACCATATCTAGTACTTACTCTACTGTAGGTCAAACAAGCAATAAACCACCTCTGTTTGATGGTAGCAATTATAATCATTGAAAAAAAAAAAAAAAAAACTTTGTATCTTCAAGCTACTAATTATGTATTGTGGCTTATTATCACAAAAGACCCTAAAATCCCTACCAAATTAGTAGACAATATTAGTGTGTCCAAAACTGAAGAAGAATATAATGAGTATAACTATAAACTGTTACAAACTAATGCTAAGGCCAAACTCATCATTGTGTATGGATTAGATGCAAATGAGTACAATAAGATTTTTTGTTGTGATACAGCAAAAGAGATTTTGGATAAACTTGAAATTACCTATAAAGGAACAAGTCAAGTAAAAGAGTCACGTATTGATATGCTTAGTCATGATTATGAGCTCGTTAAGATGGAATCCCATGAATCTATTTATGAAATATTTTCTAGATTACTAACATTATTAATGTTCTAAAATCTCTTGGTAAGTCTTATACTAATGTTGAGCTTGCGAGAAAAATTCTTAAGTCCTTGCCAAAGATTTGGGAGCCACAAGTAACTGCTATTCAAGAAGCAAATGATCTAACAACATTAAGTATTGAAGAACTTTTAGGGTCACTCATAGCTCGTGAACTTACAATGATGGATGGAAGCAAAAAGAAAACTACAGGTATTTGGGGAGAAGATGATGAAAGTTGGTCTGATGAGGAAGGTAATAACAATGAAACATCCCATCTATGCTTAATGGCAGAAGAAGATGATGAGGTAACCCTTAACTATGAAGAACTTGAAAGTGCTTTCGAGAATTACATGATGAATTTAGTAAAATTTGTACTAAAAATAAAGTGTTAAAGAAATTAGTTATTTCTCTATCAAATGATGTAGATGTATTGAAAATAGAAAATTCTACTTTGAAAATTGACTTTATATCTATTACTAATGAGAAAAATATTTTGAAAAACAGTGTTGAGGATTTAAATAAAACACTTGAAAATTTCTTGGAAATAAAAGATGTATTTTTGATAAAGTAGGCATTGGTTTTAATCATATCAAGAAACAAAAGAACTTCAAAACCATCTTTGAAAAATATCCTCCTAAGATAGTTATGAGATTAAATGTTCTTAAGGCTAATCCCCATGACCCAAGAAAGTATGGGTACCAAGACAGAAATCTAATTATTTTGTAGGTGAATCTCAAAGAACACCAAGGACTTAGAGAGAAGATGCACAACAGGAGTGTTAAATTTTGAGGGTAAATTACGAATACACCTCCTAAGGTTTTATTAAAATACAAATCGCCCCCTTTGATTTTGAAAATTACATCCCACCCCCTGAGATTTCTAATTTCATAACAAATAGCCCCTTTTATTAATAAATCATCAAGTCAATTAACAATTTTTAATGATATTAAAAGTATATTTCAATTAATAATTTAGGTAATTTTATTATTATACAGGAGAACAATTATGAATTTTATTTTTTCAGTTAATTCTGTTAAATAAAAAATTCTAATAAGGGGTATTTGTAATTTTTCAAACCACATAGGCTAATCTGTATTTTAAGCAAACCTTAGGGGGTATATTTGTAATTTATCCAAATTTTGATAACAAAATCAATCCCTACAAGAAGACAAATGATGAAATGAGAACCACCAAGATGAACATGAGAGATAATGTATAGATGAAAATTCCAAAGAGGTAAATAAAGGTATAAAATGCTTAACTTCTATATTTTGTTAAGGTGTGATTTATGTACAATAAGTTAAATTTAATTATTGCTTTCATGAAACCTAATTATGCTAATTTTGTTAAGTCATGTTCTGTTTGTTTCATTTCAAACCATTATTGAACTCAAAATTAAGATTTATATTATCTTGATGAATGCCTATTAGAATATGAATGATTCATGTCTTTATTGACTATTTTATATCTTGTCATCCATTGCTTTAAAAAAGTGATAAGAAGTGATAAAATGATTTCTCGGTTGTAAGCATACTCTTATATTTCTCACCTAACATATATGACTTCATATGTTAATCATTTTTAAGTCATATTTTTATGGAATTAATTTTGATGGTATAACATATTTTGAGATTGCATGCTAACTATTTTGTGAAAATTATGTTTGGTACATTCATGTACACTTATAATCTCAAAAAGTATGCTCAATATGAAAAAATTCATACTCATATGCTTAACATTGAAATATTTGATTGAGTTATGAAATATTTGATGTATTCAATTGATTAATTGTCCTTCAAACAATGTCTGAATAAAATGAAGAATAATATGGTTATAGAGACATTGCATCTATTTTGTTGAAAATCGTTTGAATAAAGACTACATTGGCATATATGTCATGACCCACTCTGGTGCCTAAAGCTGGATTCGCAACTAGTTAATTTCTAAAATTTCTAAGATTAATTCCAAGTAATTAAATTAAATAATACAGCGGAATAAAATAAAAGATGTAGATAACTATCTAAAGCGTACATGGGAATTATTATTTATATAACATAAGTCAGATAATGATTATAAGTCAACATAAAAAATAAAAAATAAAATAAAATAAAAGAAACATGATGTTCATCTCAAATCTAGGTCCTGATTAATGGGGTAAAACCATTCTTTCTTAAGTTTCTTCACCTAAAAGGAGTTTAACAGCTATAAGCACATGGCTGAGTGAGGAATATTATACTAAGAGCATAAGAGTATACAAATCACCATGGATAATTATTTAGGCTAAATATTGAATAGTTTGGTATAAATCATTTTACAAAAACAGACATATAGTACAGAAGTCTTATAAGCGAAACAATCACAACCACGATACAGAATAGAACAAAGGGTCAATGGATCCATAACAGAGTGGTCACAAAGTGACTAATTAGAGGGTCAATGGTTATTTAAGTCCATCAAGGCATAAGACCGTCAGAGGGTCACTAAAGTGACAATTTAGAGGGTTGATGGTTATTTAAGTCTCCCAAGACATGAGACTTCCGTGGTGGTACTTATAAAATAATTATTCAAAAACACATTTAATAAACGGTTATATCTATGGGTTTTCATTTTTAAGCGAATAGGGTTCATAAAATAAATAACATAATTATGATACTAATATAATTAAAAAAGCATGATTTGCATAAAATAATTCATAAAATAATAAAAATAATTTTATGATTACTCAAAGTATAATCTAAACCCACCTTAATATTACCCCCTATTATTTTCTTCCTATTTCTTCGGATTTTCACGACGACTCAGACTTACTGACTTATTGTGTTTTTTTTTTTTTTTTTTTTTTTTTTTTCACTCCAAGTTATTGTCCTGGTCCCCTTTATATTGGAGCCTGAGGAGGTGATTCACCCTTAGCACCAAGGTAAATCACCATTCATGCTTTAATCCTTTTACAAGTGGCTTTTGCTGGAAAGGCCACCTTTGGCTTACCTTTCCCCTAATTCCATTCTGACCCCAAACATTTTGATAATTTCATGGTTATTTTGATTTGGCCCCAAACAATTTATTAACGACATTGTTATGGTTTGGTAGCAACAATGCTTCTAATTTTAGATTACATTTTTGCACGTATAACTATAAAATTAAATATTTTATTTTATCTAATTTCTATTTTATTTATTTATTTTTATTAAATTAATTAAACAATTGGGGTGTCACAATATATCTCATGAAATGCTATTGAGTAATAATTGTCAAACTTAACTAGTTTATAGCATTCATGTTTTGTACCACATTGAGTAAAATGATTATGTCAAGCTTAAGCATGTTGATTAGATATAATTGAGGAAAATGTCTCTTGATAATGTTATGTGATTAATTAAGTATGATGTATCACTTCTTGATAGAACAAAGAGCTTAAAATAATTAATCAAAATTTTCTCATGTATAATATGCTAAATGTGCTTAGATTTTATGCCTTATAAGTATAAATGTGATTGTTTTATGATTGGTTAAATATGCACAAAATCACAATGGCAAAAGGAAACACCAACTTAGGGGAAGAAATAATTTTGTTAAACATACTTTCTAAATTCCTCTGAGATGATTGCTTATGAAAGGAAATTGAAGTCTGAAAATGTTTTCAACTCATGGATCAAAGGTACGTTTCCTACTACTCTCTCAAGCTTTTAAGGTAAATTCTATATGTTCTCTCACATCCTTTGAACTAACATTTTCTTTACAATGATATGAAAGGGATTAATTAGTCATGGATTTAATTATGCATCATATGATTTGTAATGTATATTCCTTGATGATGAACGAAAAGAAATATGCTCTTGTCAAAAAAGAGAAAAAGAAAATCATGCCTATGCTTAAATATGTGCAATATATTGATTCCATGATTTTCTGGACATATGAACTGTTATATTTTAGACATGCTTCAATTGTGGAATTACCTTAACTCCATGAGATTATAATGAGATTAAATTATTGTGAGCTATAATTGGTATTTTGCATAATGTTTATGCTATGATTGTTAAATCTTTTAGAATCCATATTGGCATCCTATTGGTATCATATGGGCTTGCTCTTTAACTACTATATGGTACTTTCATATTATAATCTATTTGCCAATTATTAACAAATTCGTATTGGTATGAGCTTGAAATGTATTATCTATCTACCCTATAGTAATATTGAAATGGATGATTATTTGAGATATAATGAGACTTGCCATTTTTCATCATCCCATTTTGCTAAGTAATGCCAACTTCCCTGTGTGTTTTTAATAATGTCCCAAGGGTAGAGAAAGAGATTATTTTGGTATCTATGTTTTTGGTATATTATTCTTACAAACAAGATCTTTGAGCTTATTAGTTGTTGATAATGTAAAGAGTAAGATGTTTTCCTCATGGAGATAGTGACTTGAACATTAGCTCCATATTTTGTTTTTGATAATGTCATAGGGAGAGAAAATGAAAGGATGTTTATGTATGTGGATGTGACTTTGTCAATGGGAGAAAATTAAGGAGCATACCTTGAGGGGGAATTGTTCACCACTCCAAACAAATCAAAATATCCTTGTGTGCCATCATCAAAATGAGGGAGATTGTTAGTCATAGCATTAATAACATGGATTTTGATGATTCTACTTTGATTTATGTTTTCATTTATTTGAAAAAGTTAAATTGTTTGAAATCTCATAATAAATATAACATCATAATTCATCATCTCTTTATCTTATTCATGTTTATTAGAGGCCCAATTTGCAATTCAAACAAGCAAGGATCAAGCAGCAAAACACAGCAGCAAAGAAGTAGCAAAACAGAAGGTCAAAGCCAACCCTGGGTGGTCCACCAAGCAGATGATTGGGCGGTCGACCAATTAGTGTAAAAATTGCCAAGTTTGCTTCACCGCATGATTGACCGGGTGGTCATCTAGGTGGACGACCGGGCAAATGACCACCTAATGTAAATGATGACTCTGGACATCTAGGTGGTCTACCACAGTGTATGAATTAGTTCTGTAACGCGTCTACAACGATTATTTTTCAAATTTAACTTTGCAACGGCTATCTAATTCACTTCTATCTTCCAACGGGCAAAACTCACATGGGCTAGAGACAAAGCTATTATCTCACCATTATCAACAGGAAGAAACCAATAGTAAGAAATGAATGGGCTTTGTCAGATTGAAGAAAGCACTTAGCTCTATGTATAACAGGCTCCGAAGTTAAGAAAAAAAAAATAGAGACAGAGAAAAAAAAAAAACCAAATGCAAGAAATATTTTGTCATCCTTTATCAATCACATACTCTATATTCTCTGAGTTATCTGAAGAGTTCTAAATCTTTTGTTTCATTCATCATTCAAAAAATATACACTAAGCTTTAGCCTTAAGCTTATTTGCCTTTGAGAGGTTTTATAGAAAAATCTGAGAGCTTCATTATTTTGTATCTACCTGTGAGAGGTTATCCATTGTAGCTTTTTTTGAAAGCAAAAACACTTATTACCAACTTGTAAGAGGTCACTAGCTCTCTTGTAAAGTTAGGAAATCTGTGGAGGATTGCTCCATGTGTATGAGGTTGCTAGTACCCCTATGAAGCTAGAAAATCTGTGGAGGATTATTTCATGTACATGAGGTTACTAGTACCCCTGTGAAGCTAGAAGAATAGTGGACAATCTGAAGTGAAGCTTGAAGAGTGGACGTAGGCTTGGTTGAAGCCGAACCACTATAAATCTTGTTTGCCTTCTCTTCCTTCATCTCTTATAAATTGTTTTAACTATGATATAGATCCATCAGTCGGCCAAAGAACTTCTTCCTCCCACAAGCCTTTGGCCGTTTGCGATGTGGATTCTAGACGTTATGGGACCACTCCCAACCTCTCCAGGAAACCGCAAGTTTCTTCATCGCGGCAATGGACTACTTCACCAAATGGGTAGAAGCAGAGCCCCTGTCAACCATCAAAGAAAAGGATATAAAGAAATTTGTCTAGCAGAACGTGATAATGCGGTTTGGAGCCCCCAAGGCTTTGATCTTCGACAATGGCACCTAGTTTGATGAGAGGTTGTTCAGAGGATTTTGTGAGGAATTGAAGATAGAATTTTACAATTTAACACCAGCCTATCCTCAATCAAACGGCCAAGCCAAAGCATCAAACAAGACCATTCTAGATGGATTGAAGAAAAGGCTAGACAAGGCCAAAGGAAAGTGAATTGAGGAACTTTCAAATGTCCTCTGGGCCTACCGAACAACACCGAGACATTTAACTGGAGAGATACCTTTCGCCTTAGCATATGGCATGGAGGCAGTCATCCCATTAGAGATCGGTATGCCTACCATCTGCAGTGAAAATTTTAAGCCAGATTTGAACACCGAAGCCATTGCCCTTGAGTTAGACCTTATTGAAGAACGTAGATAAAGGGCACTAGTCCATGTCGCGGCATACTAGCAAGAACTGTCTAAAAAGTATAACAAAACAGTTCACCCAAATAGTTCAAAGTTGGGGACTGGGTTCTGCGGAAGGTGATGGGCAACACTTTGGTGCTGGGCGAAGGAAAGCTAGAGGCAAATTAGGAAGGACCTTACAAGATAATTAGTTTGGCGGGCAAAGGGGCATACCGTCTGGAAGATTTAGACGGCCAAGCCATACCTCGGCCATGGAATGCAACCAATTTGAAATTGTACTATTTTTAATTTGAACTTTTAATGTAATTTTTGTGGAGGACAGGCATTTCTCTTGGTTCACCAATGTAATCTTCCGATCATCGTAGGAATTTATGAAATTTGTATATGATGGAAATGAATTATTATACTTAGAAATTTTGTCATGATGAATGGATCGCAATGAACAAGGGACAACTGTCTCCCTGCCAATGTAGCTTTACCCTGCTAAAAGAGTTTCTAGACCGTTTTATGGTTGTCTTCATGGACGACATCTTAATTTACTCACCCTCTGAGGAGGAACACGAGGAACACTTACGCGTAATGCTCAAGTTACTTAGAGTCTATAAGCTGTATGCTAAGTTTGGGAAATGTGAATTTTGGCTGAGGGAAGTTAAGTTCTTAAGCCATGTGGTATATGGGGAATGGGTGACTGTAGATTCATCCAAGATAGAGGCAGTGCAAGATTGGGCACAACCTAAGAATGCTTTTGAGATTCGTAGTTTCCTGGGGTTGGCCGGGTACTATCAGAGATTTGTGAAGGACTTCTCTAGGCTAGCCTCACCATTGACTAGATTGACGAGAAAAAGGATCAAGTTTGTATGAAATGAAGTTTGTGAGAAGTCATTTCAAGAGCTTAAGGTTAAACTTACCATTGCTCCAGTCTTGATTATTCCGGAGAAGGGTTTGGGTTATTCAATTTATTGCGATGCTTCATAGGAAGGTTTGGGTTGTGCTTTGATACAAGAGGGGAATGTAGTAGCCTACGGCTCACGGCAATTGAAAACACATGAGAGAAACTACCCTACTCATGACCTAGAGTTAGTGACGGTGATCTTTGCCATGAAATTGTGGAGACACTATCTGTGTGGTGAGAGGTTTGATGTGTTTTCTGATCATAAGAGTCTAAAATATCTATTTACACATAAAGACTTGAATTTAAGGGAGAGAAGGTGGATGGAGTTCATAGAGGATTATGATTTTGAGTTGCATTATCACCCAGGAAAGACAAATGTTGTAGCCGATGCCTTGAGTAGAAAATCTGTTAGCAGTGTGGCTTGCATTGCTATGTGAGAGTGGAAGATGTTGGGTACTCTTGGAGAGTTTGACTTGCATCTTGGCGAGTCCATTGAATCTGCGGCCTTGTTTATGGTAGTTGCCCAACCTACAATTGTGAACCGAGTGTTAGAAGCGCAGAAGAGTGACCTTGAAATAGAAACCCTCTAGGAGAAAATCTCTAGTGGGAAAGTGGAGAGGGGCTTGCATGTGTATCCCAACCTGAGTGTGAGATACCAAGATCATTTGTTCGTGCCGGAGTCTTGCTGAGAGGAAATACTCTGAAAGTTTCACCATTCGCGCCTTGCGGTGCATTCGGGAGACACAAAGATGTATCACGACCTTAGTTGCCAGTTTTGGTGGAGAGGTATGAAAAAGGATGTGACCGTGTTTGTGTCGAAGTGCCTTACTTGTCAACAAGTAAAGGCCGAGCATCAAAGGCCAGCAGGTTTGTTGCAACCCTTGCCTATAGCCGAGTGGAAGTGGGAACACGTCACGATGGATTTTGTTGTAGGCCTTTCAAGGACTCAACGGGGTAGTGATGCCATTTGGGTAGTGGTTGACCGGTTAACTAAATCTGCGCACTTCATACCTATACGCATAAATGATTCGGTAGACCATCTTGCCAGCCTGCATATCAGGGACATAGTGAGATTACACGGGGTCCCTATGATGATTGTTTCGGATAGAGATCCGCGTTTCACAGCTCGGTTGTTACAATGCTTGTAGAGTGCCTTGGGCACTAGATTGACCTTTAGCATTGCGTATCATCCTCAGACTGATGGGCAGTCCGAATGTACTATTCAGATCCTTGAGGATATGCTTCGAAGTTGTGTCCTTGACTTCAAGGGACCGTGGGTAAGGCATTTGCCTTAGTGGAGTTTGCCTACAGCAATAGCTTCTAATCGAGTATTGGCATGGCACCTTTGAGGCCTTGTATGGCCGATCGTGTAATTCTCCGATGTGTTAGGACAAGATAGGGTGATGCACCTTTGTTGGGTCTAGAGTTAGTTCAGAAAACGACGGAGAAAGTGGCACTTATCCGTAAGAGGTTGGTTACGGCTCAGAGTCGTCAGAAAAGTTATGCCGACCGCAGGAGGAGACCCTTGTCTTTTGAGGTGGGAGACCATATGTTCTTGAAGATATCACCTAGGCGGGGTTTGATGAGATTTGGGAAGAGTGGAAAGTTGTCACCTCGATTTATTGGGCCTTTTGAGATTCTTAAGCGGATCAGAGAGGTTGCTTACCGTTTGGCGTTACCGCCACAACTTTCTGGAGTTCATGATGTGTTTCATATTAGCATGCTTCTAAAGTATAAGCCGGATCCATCACACTTGTTGGATTGGACCGACCTAGAGCTAAATGAGGATGCCTCATATGAGGAGAGACCAGTGAGAGTCTTGGACACTCGGGACCAAGTCTTGTGAGGCAAGATGATTTCGTTGGTGAAGGTTTTGTAGAAACATCAAGGGGTTGAGGAAGCAACTTGAGAGCGTGAATTGGAAGTCTGAGAGAAATATCCGAACTTATTTGTCGGTGTTTGAACATATGTTGAGAACTTAATTATGTTAATGAAATGTAAAAGCATTGTATATGTTTAAATATGTGAACATTGTATATGTTATTTAAGTTTTGGAAATGCAAATTTATCATGAACATTGAATATGTTTTGGAAATATGGAATATATATTTTGAAATGGGCTAAAACTACGGGGAAATGTATGTTGAGATGTATATTGAGACTTGTTCATCATGAGATGGGATTGAATGACCGGTGGATGGGTCATTGGTTTGAAAAAAAAAATTAATTTGTAATCATTGGGGAAATTTGTATAAAACATGGCTTTGAAATGTGATTTGTAATTTCAAGGACGAAATTCTTTAAGGGGGGAGGTTATAGCGATCCCGATTTTGACTTGACTCTTGTGGTATCCCGGACTCAGGTTTAATGCTTTTATATTGTTGTTTACCTCTTCCTTTCCTTATACCTCCTTGAAATTGGCTTTTGGGTTGTTGTGGTTGTATTTGGACAGGTTGGTCGCTTGTTTTTCAAACCTTGTGTTGCTTAGAATTTTGGTCCTCTGCTAGAACGGCACTTCCTGCGCTCAAACGGGCTTTGCAAACACTCAGAACTTTTGCAGGTCTGCAAAACTACTAGGAGAGTGATTTCTACACTCGAGCGGTGTTTCCTACACTTGAGCGGATGGGCACTCGAGCAGCCTTTATTGTGCTCAAGTGTTGGTTTGTTGCCTGCAAAACTACTGAATGTGTGTTTTCTACGCTCGAGTGTCATTTCTTGCGCTCAAGCAATGAGCGTCTTAGTCATTGTGTCTTGGTGCTTGAGTGGCTTTTCTTGCGCTCAAGCGAAACAACTTTTTGTGTTTGACGCTCAAGCAACACTTCTTGCACTCGAGCGAACTATGCGTATATCAGATCGCGACATGACTTTTTACATCACTTTTTCAGATCTTTTCTCCCTAAAACCTAAAGTTAAGACTCTTTCTCTCTCTCTCTAAAACAAACTCTCTCTCTACATTTCCACCTAGTTCTAGTGATTTCCTCACCCTAATCCCTTTGATAAAAAGATGGACCATCTCAAGGTCTCTATTTTGATCCGATTAGGGTTGGATTTTGGCATCTTTGAAGTTTCACTATTGCTTGGCTCGTCTTCTCTCTTTGAGGTAGGGGTTTTCTACACTCTCATATGTTTTTTTAGCTTAGTTATTTGTCGTTGTGTAACAATGGTGGGATTTCGAATAGTTTGAGCAAACCTAAGGTTTGGGGTGTGAATTCTAAATGAATGTGAAATAAATGGTTATGGGATTGAATGTGAGGTTACATTGTGGTCAAATACTTGATTTGGGCCATTTGGGTTGATATATGGAAAAATGAAGTTTTACCCTAATTGGGTTAAATTGTTATTTTGTACAAATAACTAAAATTGATAATGATAATGTGCAATGGGATGATTGTTGATGTAAATGGTGGAGTTGGACACGTGTTGTCTCTCATCTATGAAAATTTGAATAATTTATCTCTTGAGAAGATTGTATATCTGTTTAAAAATATCTGTTTTGGGCTATCGGTAGAGGATAGCTATGATTGTTGTAGAAATTGCATGTGGATTAGGTAAATTGAAACTAATCTAATGTTGGTTGTCATTGAATATGACTACGTTTTAAATATATTATATATGTATGATGTTTGAAAGGAAAAAGGAGATGTACTACGTTGTTTGGAAGGAGATAGGGGATGGACTCCATTGAAATTAAGTTGGCCGGAGTGTCGAGGGTGAAAGTCTCGAAATCTTATGTATACATGGGTGTCAATCCGGAGGACGAAATTTTTGTAAAATGGCAGATTTGAAGTGTTTGTGTGGTAATTGTGTTGATTAGATAACCACTGAGTTGTAGTCTCAGTTAGGTTGTTAGAAGATAATGAAATTGGCTAATGAATTGAAGAAAGTGGAATAAGATATGAACTCGGTACTTCTTGATGATATAAAAATGTAAATGGTTTGTCACAGGCATTGTATATACACACGGTACTTATATCTTTGTTAAATCTCATATATTGTGTTTAGATTATTCCTGCTAGGCTTTGGCTCACCCTATTTGGGAAAACCATTTTCAGGTGCTGGAAATATGTATCCGCCAAGGCAATAGCTTGGAGGGACCTATGGGAGCAACAACTTCTTTCTTTTGTTATATTTTGTATAACCAAGGGCTTTAAATTGAATTGAGCTAGGCTCATTTTTGTGTAACTAAGCAATGACTTTGAAAGATGTAAGCCTATAGGGCATATTATTACCTGTTTAGTTTTCAATTCTCTTATCGTTCCAACACATGCTGTAGATTCAAGATGAATATTTGTGAATGTATATCGTATGTGTTAACATTTGTAAACAAACTCTGATGAATGAAAGTATTTTATTTCTATTATTCTTCCGCTTATGAATTGGATATATTATATTATTTCGGGGGCATTACACTTCCCTCTGAAATATTTGTTAACTTTTATTTTATACAATCTTGCATCGGGAAAAAAAGAAAAAAAGTGAGTTATTTCACTTATATTATATAAGGAAAATGAGGTTTTTATAGAGAAGATTTCTAGGAGCTCCAAACACTCATTTTAAAATTATTAAATTTTCTTAATTTTAAACAATTAAAAAGTTCTAATTGGTTAGCTTTTAATTAACTTTTATTTTACAATCACATCGAAAAAAGAAGGAAAAAACGAATTGTTTCAATTATATAAAGTGAATCTTATGCTACAATTTATATAAATTATTGAATTTTCTTAATTTTGAACAATTAAGAAAATTCTCATTGGCTAGCTTCCATTTAATTTTTATTTTACAATTCCATATCGAGGAAAGAATGAAAAAGTGAATTGTTTCATTTACATAAAGTGAATCTTATACTCCCATTTATATAACCAAAATGAGATTTTTAGTGAGAAGCCTTATGATCAATATCTTATACTAATTTTTTTTATTTTCTTAATTTTAAACAATTAAAAAAATCCCAATTGGCTAACTTCCAATTAACTTTTATTTTACAATCCCACATAAAGGTTTTAATTTAAAAAATAATTTTGTATGAAATTTTGAAACTCTCATAATATCTCTCCTTAAAAGTATTCTTTGTAAAATATATATATATATATATTGATAATCTCAATGTCACTCTTACTGATCCTTAATACAAAAATTATGAGATAATTATGATAATTTTAAATTTGTATTTAAAACTTATAAATTATTGAATAACTTATTATAATTTTAAATTTAAATTAATATATTACTTTTCTTATTTAGTGATAGTTTAAATTTTAATAAAATAAAATTTAAAAGTTTTAATTAATTAATTTTTGTGTAAGCTGGTTAATCTTTTGACTTAATTGATTAAGTTAAACCATTTTTTGTTTGAATGATTTGCTGGTTTAATCGTGATTTTAGCGGTTTTACATGTTACGATAATTTTTTCTTACCCATTAAGTTTTTAAAATTTCTTTAATTATTTCCCTTTCAAAAACCAATATAACAATTTTTTAAAATTCATATATTTTTATTATAAAATAGTGAAATATATTAGAACTATGTCATTTTTTTTATAACAAAATATAATTTTAATTATTAATTGTCACTACAACAATTTTAATCTATCTATACTATATGTTATAGTAAAAAAAACATTTGAAACAAAACCATTAAACTTATATATAAAATTTTATTTACAAGAGACAAAATATAAAAAAAAATTAAATATAATTATCATATTTTTAATAAATAATATATAATTTTATCCCGTGCATAGTACGGGTGATGTGCTAGTACTACTATAATAAAAAGTGTTTTGAAATCGTAAGAGGGGCAATCGCCCCTTATTACTGTAACAACCCCGATCCATGATTAACGTATAAACCATGATTAAGAATGTCTAATAAGTAATTAAGGTGAAATTTTGCATTAATTGCATGTGTCATATGTTATATGAGATTCTATCTGTTTTGATATTATAATAAAATAATATTTAATTAGTTTCATCTTTCTCATAATCTTTCTAATTTTGGAGAGACTGAAAATAGAAATTATATGAGATAAATGTATTTCTCTCAATTTCTTCATATTTCTCTCCAAACAAGTGATTGAAATTCATTTCTCTCCATTTCATTTTCTTTTTCGTCTCCAGATCATTCAAGACAAACAAAATGTTAACCTTAGTAGAACAAAACATTTTTTGACAGATTCATAAATTGTTCCTAATATTTATACATTATTCATAACATGACACAACATTTGTAAGGTAATCGCGATGATTCTTTAAGCATATTCTAAATTTATCATTCATAATTTTATAACAGAGTAACATAAGGCACACCACAAATCCAAACACATGAATCCCCACAATTAAGAGCTTGTTTGGCCTAAATTAAAATAGCATACTTTTTTTTAAAAAAAAAAATTTGCCTTTTTTGGGTCAAATCACTTCTCTACTTTTCTACACATTTTTTTGTAAAAAGTTAAAAAGTATACTAATCTAATACATTCCAAACAACCCCTAAATATAAAAAAAAATGTGTTATGAAAAAATAATTAATACATAATTTTTTGTAGTGAAAGATATAAATATTGTTTGTGCATATGTTATGTCAGTTTGTATTAAAAGTTACGAATAACAAATCTATGATAAGCTTATCTAAAGTAAAACTTACAAACCATTGTAATTATGTTATTAACATTATAGTTATGTTATGAATGATATAGTGTAAATGTTACATATAATTTTAGTTAAAAAAAAATATACAATTTGCCAGAATATTTGTTATAGAACATTATAATTTTTTTTAACATATATTGTGAGTGGGTGAATATGTTAACAGGGTGCACACTGTATCAATTTTTATTAGGGTAAACTACCAATAGGTCCTACTTGGGAGACTTATTACTCAATAGGTCCTACTTTGAGACTTATTACCCATGAAGTCCTATTTGATATAATTTATTAAGTGATAAAGACAAATTTTATCAGTCTTTTTTTTTTATGAATAATTTTTTAGTGATAAATTTATCACTCTCTTATTTTTATAGTGTTAAATTTATTAGTTAGGACCTGTAGGTAAATAAGTCTAGTGAATAGGACTAATTGGTAAGTACCCCTTTTTATTATATATGTGATAATCAGAATTATGACAGAAAATGGGATTTGTTTTGTTAAGAATTTTGGAGTGTCGAAACCTTATAGGTCAATTTAAACAGATTATCAAATACAAAACTCAAAACTTGAGAAAAAAGAAAAAAAAAATTTAAGAATGAATTTAAGCCTAATACCGACCGGATAACACAAAAAGATATTTTGAAAATAGTAGAGTCGCTCACACCAACTCAAATCTACGTTTTATATAATAGAATAGATATATTAGAAAGTGTGTACAACAACATAGTTGTGCTTCAAATCGGCAATTATTGTAATGCCCCGAAATAATCCAACATAGATGTAATCCATCAATCAACATTCACTAAATAGTCATAGCAAATCCCCAACCTTTACATCATAAATCCCAAATGTTTATACAAAAGTTCTACATGCGACTTATACATTCAAGAATATAGAGATACATGAATCTATAGCATGTAGAGCATCAAGTCCCGAAATAAATAAAATGCCCTTACGGCTAAAACTTCCAAGACTTAGGCCCGATTACACAAAAGTGGTCTCTCAGACCCATACAACAATAGCCCTTGGCTTTACAAAAATTTACAACGTATAAAAGAGCGATCTACTCTTCACAAAAACATAATCACGCCCTCAATTAGGCGGAATCACCACATCTTTACCTACACCAAAATCCCATAGGGGTGAGCATAAAGCCTAGTAGAGAGTTCTAACAAAGTATATACAGTTATTCCAAATCTCAATAAAAATGCAGATGTCAATGCCATGACATATTCCTTAAAGAAAATTTCATTTCATGCTCTTCTTAAAGATTTTCCTTTTTAATAAAAGCTTGCAATCTCAACACATTTCAAAACTTCCAATTTTTAATTAACAGGGGCGGTAAATACGACACTGGTAATCCCTAGGCTAATATCTGCAAGTAGACTCTACAAGTACTACCAAACTGTCATTTTTACCAGTATTAACTGGAAGGCTCGACACCTATCCGCGACGTTTTTCTGGTCTTTCACCATGGACGCTCAGGCTAACTTATCAAGATTAACTACACCCCTTACACGGACTTACCACATATTTACCCCATGCCACATTTCCATAGTTCTTATCACAACATCATTTTCTTTCATGAAATAAATATCTTCAATCGAAATTTACAATGCCAAAACAATAATTGAGTGAATATGCAATGCCATGATCTTTCCATATCTCATAACACATCTCCAATTTCAAATATCTTAACAACAATAACAAGCAACTATCTTTCTCATTTCCTAACCTCAACATTATTTCGCAAAATAACCATGTGTCTTCAACACACAACAACAATTTCCCATCATGCACAATTCCAACCAATTTAGCCTCTTCAAGGTCATATGTGATGTTTTCAAATATAAATCTCTCAAGGTTATAATTTTCACAATTCATAGTGCACAATGATTTACCATTCCTCAACTATGCATACTCAATTATTTAGTAACAATGCTAAAATAATTCTCATGGCTCATATATCAAGAAGGTTTGCTATTTAATAAAAACACATAATAAAATTTACACTTCCTCATTTATCCTCTTGACACAAGACAATAAAGAATTTCATAAGCATTATTCTTGTCTTCCAAAATCCCCAAATTTCTAGGGTTTTCATCAAAACCCAACATCCTCCCATTTCATGGTGAAACCCAAATCAAAATCACATTTTCTTGAGTTTGTAGAAAGAACATTCTCATGGATAAGAAAAAGATTGAGATCAAAACCCATTTCTTCAAAACTTTCTCTACATTTTGAATCAAAATCTAAAATTAATACAAAACCACAAGAACACTTTTAAATCAACATCAATATAGCAAAACTCGTATATATGACTTAAGAAATCCCTACCTCAAACGGAGAAACCCAAAAGAGATGAAGAGTGAAACTTGAAGATGCTCCAAACTTGAATTTCTTCGGATCAAAATGAAGCCCACACAATGCTCTACCTTTTTAACAAAGGGACTAGGGTAAAGAGACCCAAAATCAAGATGTATTTGTAGAAAGAGAGAGAGAGTTTAGAGAGAGAGACAGCCGGATTTAGGGTTTGGAGTGAAAAGGAGATGAAAAAGTGATAAAAGATCACGCCGCTGTGAACTGATATATGCGAGGCTCGCTCGAGTGAAGGAGTTGTTGCTCGAGCGACCAGACACAACAAATACCTCGCTCGAGCGCAAGAAGCGTAGCTCGAGCGAAAAATGAGAAGCTTTAGGTCTGCAACCCATGCAGACGCACGCTTGAGCACAAGAAACCTCACTCGAGCGAAGGAACACATAACACAGGGCTCGCTCGAGCGCAAGAATTCTCGCTCGAGTGAAGAATACCACCCTCCAGGTCCAAAGGAGACACAGAGGCACGCTTAAGCACAAAAAACCTCGCTCGAGCGAAGAGACACACCAAAGACAGCTCGCTCAAGCGCAGGAAAGCTCGCTCGAGCGAAAGCTATGTCTAAAGGAAGGAACCTCAAGACCCTCAATCCTCGCTCGAGCAAAGAGACTAAAACCTAGGCAACAATCCCTTGCACAAACTCACAACCAACCTGTTCCACACTCGCCTAATACATCCCAAAACTCAAATACAAGAAATCGAAGGATGGAAACAAGATATAAACAAAAACTCACAACCACAGATTCTCAAGTCTGGAACACAATAAAGGTCGAAGAAAAACCTAGATCGCTATAATTATAAAATCTATGGACATGCTTGAAATTAATTGTTGCACGTTTGGGAATAAGAAAAATTATCACAAAATTTTTAAAGATAGTATGCATAGATATACTCATTTCAACACCCTGTGCCCCTACCTCTTTTCCTTTCCCAAAACAAAGAATTTGTTTTTCTTCATATAATTAATTCACTATAAGTTTCCCTAGTGTACTGATTAGAGAAATGCTAAATTTTTAACTTCGAATGCATGTAGTATAAATTAGGGATGTAATCGGTTCAATACGGTCAGTATTAAGGTAAAAAATTCCACCGAACTTATAATATCGGTTTTATTATTTTGAATACTTATACAAACTGCTTCTTCCATCAAATTGCACCGAACCGAATCGATTGAAACGGTTTGGTTTGGTGTGGTTTAATTGGTTTAGGATCTTTCAAACTTGAGCCACTTTAAAATATAATCACTAATCTAAATAAAAATATTAAATTAGTTATTTGTCCACCATTTCAAACATATTCAATCCATCCATTTATAGTTACTTTTCAATTCCAAGATTAACAAAAATAAATACCAAAAAAAGTTAAAAAAATACTAAGGTTTAAAAAATAATGAGTTAGAGTTAAGATTATATATAATAAAAGTTTACAAACTTACGTTATAAAGATAATAAGGTTAATTAATTAAGCTTAATAATTTATTATATTTATTAATATCATTAAACTATTAGATTACATATATATTATTAATACAATATATGTTGAAGCGGTCGGTTTCAGTTTAGTTCTGTGCACAAGGTGCCTGAACTGATACCGAACCGAAAATCGAAAAAAATCAAATTTAAAAAATTGAAAAAATTAAATTTAGAAATTGCACAAACCGATTCTTGTTAACAAAAAGACCATATATAGCTAGTTTGGTCCGGTTCAATCAGTTTGATCGATTTTTTCGATTTTTCTTACATCTCTACGTATAACCCATCAAGTAACATACAGGAAACACTACAATTTTTTTCTATAAACCAAATGCAACTTTCTTGAAAAATTGTAAAGAAGCCCTGGTGAATGACCTTGAAGACATGGCATACATTTGATTCAGCAAATGAATATGTAGAGCTAATTTTTCATGAGAGAAGGAAATTAGTCATTCCAACACCCGTGCCCTCACTTATTTTCCTTCCCAAAACAAAGAATTTTTTTTTTTGTTTTTTGGTTTTCCTCATATAATTCACTGTAAGTTTCCCAAGTGTATTGATTAGAGAAATGCTAAATTTTTAACTTAAACTCTTGCAGTATAACCCCCCTATCACAAGTAACATACATGAAACACTATAAATTTTTTATTTTTTTTATTTATAAACCAAATGTAACTTTCTTGAAAAATTATAAAAAAGCCTTGATGAATGACCTTGAAGACACGACATACATTTGATTCAGCAAACAAATATGTAGAGATAATTTTTCATTAGAGAACGAAATTATTACACTTATCTCTCAAGACATCAATTTGTCATATACTGAAATCGTAGAACTTATTCCAAATTCATGATCCCATTTCTCGATTTTGCATGTTTCCTCTATTCATCCAAACACCATTCTCATCACACAAGAAGGAAGTGAGACTGGGACATTCTACTTTCTTCAAATAAATCAAATTAGGAAATAATATCCTAAGTTCCATCCAATGCATCTATAATTGATTCAAGTATTTCAATTGCAACATCTCAATTGTGGTAGCTGCTATTGGGCCTAGATAACACAATAGCTCTCTTTTGATGTAGAGTTTTTTCAAGTTCTTCAGATTGCTAGACCACAACCAACTAGGTGTAATCATCTCAGGAAAACACTCAAGCACTAGTTTCTGCAACGAAGAAGGAAGTTCCAATTGGAGAGAAAGTTCTGAATCATGTTGCTCGGTGACTGATCTTGTCAACGCTTTTGTCAGCTTGGCACATAATCATAGTTGTGGGCGTGCTTGCTTCGGTATGTCATCTATTTCACCTCGTAAAATGCAACCTGACCAGGATATTTTTAACTTCTACAGGGTTTTAAATCTTTGTAAATGACGAAGCTGATTATTTGTTGGAAATTTTTTCATACTCGTGTCAGCTTTGGCAATTTTATCAAATCATGGACATACATGAGTTTTTATCCTTGGAATCTCCAATGATAAATCCCTTAAGAACTTGGAGTTCTGATAGTGAACCAAGGCCTTTGGGCATGTGATCTAAAAAGTAACACTCAGATATGTCTAAGTGTGTCAAATTCTTAAGTAAGCCAATCCAATCCAAAACAACCTCAAGATTGTGACAAACTTTGAGATCTAGAATCTTGAGATTAGTCATTCGTGAAATACAATAAGGAAGCTCTGTAATCAAAGAAATTCCTCGAAGGCTAAGAAACCTCAACTGATCCATATTCTTTAGTGCATTGAGAATTTTAGTGTCTAGGACTTCAATGTGATGCGTGACTGAGTTCTGCCACCTTCCCAAGTAAACAATTTTGAAATTGGTGCGCTTGAAAAACTTTTTATAGCTTCCATCAATAATAGCCGCACCAACATTGATGAAGCATCCATACCAAAAGTTGATAAAGAATCGATACCGAATATAACCAAAATTATGCAATAACTTTGGTTCAATGGTTAAAGCAGAAAGAATGTATTAGGGCATCTTGTAGCTATCCACAACCAATCCACAATTTTTGTAGATAGGCTCGATGAAGCCCTTTGCAGTAAGCTCATTCAAGATCTCGTTGACAAAATCCTCTACTATCTTCCACAACACAATTTATTCTTCTATATTTTGGTCCATTGACTTTATTGGGGATAGAAGTCCCTCTCCAATCCACCAGTAAATCATAAGCCTTTTCTTTATAGTAACCATTTCTGGGAACATCAAGAAAAAATTCAAACAATCTTTTAGTTTCTAGGGGAGGCTACAGAGAGATACCTGGATATATTCAAGGGCACTGGTGTGATCAAACTTTGGCTCATTGTAAAAGCTGTGCAAATTTCCGGCCTTGTTTACATTGACTAGGTAGTTGCTACTGCTACTGTTAATGGATCCATCAAACCATGGTTTCCAATGTGGTTTTGAATCATCATCATAATGGATTTTAAACTACAAGGGTATCTGGGATTTCAACTTCTTGACAGACATTTTCAGTTGGCCAAGTTCATTAGTATCACTCCCTCTACTTGTTTTGAGCTCCTCAGATTTCTCACAAGCCTGGTTGATTTGTACATTCATATGATCTACATACTTCTGAATCTTTGCCATGTCCTCTTTCATGGAAATAAGATCTCGATCAATTATGTTAGCGAGCACAAAAGCTCCACCGTGGTAGTCGTTGTTGTTTGTGGTGGTGGTTGGGACGACAACGCTAGTGGTGGAAGTGGAGGCGACAGTGGTGGTAGCTAATCGCGGTGAACTTTTGCCTTCGGAATAATTCGAAGATAATGATGCAGAGGGATTTGTATTTGTTGACATGATTTAAGAAGATAATTACAAATAATATTGGCAAGAAAATCAATCAGAAGGATTAATGGACACAACTGGGTACAGAGAATGAGTGAGATGCTAAGCTAATTCTTTTCAAACACCTGAACTCATCATATATCTATTTAGAATTTGAAAATAAATAGAATAGATTTATTTTTATTTTTATTTTTATTTTTTAAATTTTGGCGCATTCCAGACTAAATTTGCACATACTTGCACTTTTCTGAGCCTACCAAATTGGACCAGAAAGAAGAGTTCCGTAAGCCAACCTTTTTTTAAGATCTTAGCTGCAAATAATCAAACCATACCTAACAAAAATAAAATAAACAATCAAATCTCGTGCCCTTTTAAAATAAATTTCTCAAACTCATACAATTTTAAACTCGTATCACTTTGTGATGTGTTGTTTATGACTTTTACTTTTGAAATCATATTTTCAACACACTCCAATGAAGTTGTAATTGTTCAATTAACATATAGTAAAATTTTTGAAGTTGTGTTCTAAAAACATAAATTTATGTTTGAAATATGAATTTACATCAACATGGAAAGTTACCGTAATACTAGGAAACCAAAAATTTTATCGAGAAAATACTTAAAATTGTTTGGGATGATCTAAATAAGTATACTTTTTGAATTTTTACGAAAAAATATGCAGAAAAGTAGAGAGATAATGTTACCCAAAAAAGATAAAAAGATTAAAAAAAAAATGCATTTTTGTAATGCACCTCAAACACTCTCTTAGTATTGTGCGGTTGAAATTCATTCCAAATGTAGGTCCTACAATAAACGAATTGAATTTGGACAATATAACACAAATCGGGATACATTTTTTGAAAGTTTTTTTAGTCTATCTTTTGTGAGAAAGGAGTAGTGTTAGGAACCTATAAATTTTACCCATATTGTGTTATATTATATAATAATTGAATCTAGGGCAGATATCACAATTGGGAATAAAATTTTTAACATTTTCTCTTTGTAAGGGGAGGAAATATTCGTCACTATCCGTGCTCCTCGTGTCCAAGCTTTGCGTAACGTCGCTTAACCTGAGAGTAGAAAAACGGTGAGCTACCCAGCGGTGTGCTGCCCGAAAAACCCTCCCACGGTCAAGTTAGCACACTTAGAGAGAAGAAAAGAAAAAGTGAGAGCCAGAGAGACAAAGGGGTAGGTAGCTCTGATAACTAGATGTTCCAGACTTGTGCATGGATACACAGCACCGTTTATATAGTTTCTGCGTGCTCTTCTCTGTCTGTCATCCTCTTGACGCGTAGATATGTTCCCCTCTTACCTTCTTCCATGTGTAAGAGCAAATACTGCCAAACACCAAATGTCAATACTGCCCAATGGTATTGACGGGTATGGACGGCGGAATCTCTTTTCTGCAGTCAAATTATGCCACGTAACACATCACATTGAGCTATACCAAGCGCGGTTCCACAATCCTCTTTTGGGGCCGCGCTATTTGCTCGATCTTATTGAACAAACCCGTTCGCGGGCCCACCCGAGCTTCGTAATCCATAGCGAGCTCCTGCTCGATCGAATCTGACCTTCTAAGAACAAACTCAATCCTCCGAAAATGCACATTCTCAAACCGGGCTAGCATCTCGTCTTGCTGCTGACTTGATCGCGCTGTGACTTTGGTCGTACGCGTGTCCTACGTCAGACCGTGCTCAGACCCTAGTGTAGCATGCGTCCTCATTTCGTTCGAGTAAAAACCTTGGCTAAGGCTCAAACCACCTCAGCCATTCAAGTCTTAAATCTCCCTCTCAATTGCCCCTTAATTCCGTTTGCGTTAGCGTAACCGGGATTACACTTACAGACCGAGCTTGTTTCCTTGCTCGGTCATCCACTATTCTGGATCAGTTCACTATCTTCGACCGTGTTAATTCTCATGCTCAATCTTATGACCTACCCGGTTGGTGATTCGGTTTTTCAGCTTGTCTTTTCAAGGTTGGCACCGGTCTCGTCATGGACACGTGTCGTTCACCCGTTGGTCCCGTACTGCCCATCCAACTGTCCCACATCGTCTCTTCATATTCAAATTTTGCCGCCTATTCCCATTCTATACACATAACCCTTTCATTCCTCCTTCACCTTTCACTGTTCATCTTCTTTATCACTGACGACTCAGAGCAACATCGTGCCAATCTTCTGGTTTTTTGCATTTCTTACCCTAATTGAAGCATCTTCTTGGTGGATTAGGCGCTGTCGTGATCACCAGAGACTTGCTAGTCGACTGAGACGCCGATTAAAGCTCCCCTCTGTAAGTTCTTCGTACCTCCTTCGTATTCTTTAATGTTCTTCATGTTCTTGAGCTTCTCATGTCATTTTTCTTCGAAATAACATGGTAACACCACGAAACACAAAGAAACTAAGCTAGAATCAAACGAACTAGGGCTATGTTTGATCGTCTGCATTGGGAAATACTTGTGTTTCCTATTTTCGACCGCTGTTCATCGCCTTCTGAGATGAACAAGGGCAAATCTAGGTCAAACAAGGCAAAAAGTGTTATATTGATTTGGAAACGCTAGTTAACCCAGCAAACGTAGTGTTTATGGAGTTAGAGTAAAAAATCGGGCTACAAAACACATAAGGTCATGCAACTAGGCTAATATCCAGCCTGCTTGCGCACCTGAGATGGGTTCAAACCATTGAAAACTGAGTTGTAATCGCGCTCAAAGTAACTAAGCAAAAGTCAAGCTTATTTGCCCGACCGCGCTTCCATTTATACTTGGCTTTTAACTACAGAATCCTTGGGGACAAGGCACACCAATACTAGGGCTCTCAACGATCAAGCAGCCACCATGCACAACTTTGCCAATTCAATATCGTCGGGATAATTAAACCGGTCTTCCATGGGGCACTATTGCTTCCTTATAGACACGCCGGCTGCTCTGGCTGCATTTCGAGAGGAGCACGACGTCCCAGCTAATGTGCATTTAGAGCTCGGTGAAGAGGATATAAACCCATGGGGCAGGTTGGAATCCTGCCCTTTCACCGTGCTGAGTATAATTGAATGAGGTCTTCGCTTCTCGGTACAACCCTTGATGTGCGAATTTTTGAGACGTACTAGGCTGGCTCCCACACAAGTATCTACCAACACTTACAAAATCATAAGCGGAGTGGCTGAGCTAAACCATCGGCTAGGATTAAAGTTGGGTCTAGCCGAAATCCTACGTCAATACATGCTCGGTTGCACAAAAGACAGTTTCAACTAAAAATAAGACCGGGCAGAGAGCGACTAGTAACCAGCACACCAGACAAGGATATGCACGATGATGATTTCTTTTGGGTGTCCGGTAATTATGAAATAGCTGATATGCCTAGTTGGTATATCAGCAAGTTCTTTGGTTCTTCTTGTAAGTCGAGCTTCCCGATTGGTTAATTTTGTCAATATTCTTTGTACCGAACTAATTCCTTCTTTTCTGCAGCTATTGAAGAGTTACAAGCCAACTATCTCTACCCGAACGAAGAGGCAATTAGAGCTGCGCTACGATATCAGCACCGAGATTGCCACGAGCTTATCGGCTATATACCGAGTTACCGTTATTCAGCTCCCTGCAAAAGCAAAGTCATAGACTTTCTACGAGTTCCCTCCCCACCTCCAGATCCAACATTCCCAGACATGCTCTTAATCTGATTGATTGAGAAACAGGAGATGGCAAAAAGAAGCCGAATCAAGAACCTCATCACTACCACTTCAATCGAGCTGCCGAGTAACCCCCCGCCCGCGCTGACTACCGGTCAAAGTTTTGGGACCATGATAGCGCTAGCTTTAACGACTGCCTCGAACACTGAGTCGCGCCGGGCCGGTAAAAGTGCCCGCTCGGTCGATCCTTCAGTTGAGCTAGCAACTAAGCTCAACACTGAGCACATTGCAACTGAAGTTGAACCTGTTCCTGCCTAGCAGCTGAAGCTGAAATCCCAGGGAAATCCCATCAAGACAAACGATTTTGTGAAGGGGGACAAGGAGCATCTGCTCGCTTTCGATCTCTTCAAGTCCTTACTACTACCAGAGGATATAGTGGGGCCGAGCATGTTCCAGACACCCGACTTGTCAAGTCTGCAGTGAAATCAATGACGAGGGTAAGAGCGTCAAATTCAAAAAATTTCTAATTGTTTGCTTGGTTTGTTGCTTGCTCAGGCTAACCTTATTCTAGCTTCTTGCAGTCTATTCAAAAAACGCACCTCATCATGGACCGCATTCTCGACTTGCAGCAAAAAGTGACCGAGTGAAATGCTGCTAAGAAGAATGTCTGGGTTGAGTTGGGCCGAGCTAAGGCCGAGCTCGAAATCGCGTATGTTGATAATGCGAGGCTACTTGGTCAGCTCAACAAAGCCAAACAAGAGAAAAATGCCTTGAGGGCCGAACTGGAGAAGTTGAAGAAGGTGAGGCAGAAAGACGTGGATGAGGCCAATAATCTCGGCTTCAAGGAGGCTGATGAGTGCTACACTAAATAGGTTGAAGCCACCAAAGACATCTTCTTCAAGTTTGGTTGGAAGGTAGCCTGTGAGAAACTCAACCAAGGATCTGAAATCGAGGTGTTCACCTCTCCTTCCTCTGCCTTCTTGCCAGTTTATATGATGCATTACGCGAATGACATCCTCAACTCGTTGCAAGAGGAGGCCGATGAAGAAATTGGGGAAGAGGCCGAAGAGGAGATCGAGAAATGAGGCGGTCAAAAGGAGACTGGCCAAAAGGAGATCGGCGACAAAGAAAGGATTGCCGTGGTCGACCTGGGAACTGTCGCAGAGGGAGCCGAAGATGACTTCGCCGACCTCTCCCCCTTAGTCCAGTTTTGAATTCACCGTCTTTTTGTTTTGAACTTTTGTAACCGGGCTGCTTGGCCCAACTCTTGTACTTGCAATCTTAATCAATGATTTTTTTTTACAACTTTTTCACTTGTAACTTTAAAGTGTATGTCTCATTCTTGCAACCGTGTGAGATCCTTGTATAACGTAGACTACCTCAGCCGGGCAAGAACCATCTCGGCTGAGCAGTCATAATTGAACAATTCAACTCTTTTAGCCAGGCAGATTCACCTCCACTAAAAGCTTGAACAAACTCCTTCAGCCGGGCTAAAGCACCTCGGCTAAAAGTCTGGAGTCGAATAATGCATCAGCTCTTTTAACCGAGCAAAATCTCATCGGCTAAAAAGATAAAATCATAGGAAAATAATGAGTTTATATATTTATTTATTATTATTTTTATTACATTAGGTTTTAGTTTTTAGTTTTTTTTAAAACATATTCTAAAACCAAACCATACAGAGCTTAATTTTTCTTTCATTCACACACTCTTCCTTTGTTATTGTTGCCACCTTCAACCCTTCATCACTACCACCACCGCAACTCCTAACTCATTCATTTTCATCCTATACCTCTTCAATCAACCTTGAAAGTGGGTGATTTACGACGGGGGACTTATGAGAATGCATGGTTCATGGAAGTTGCAAGCGAAGAGGGAAAAAGACGACGGGAGGGGATGGTGGATGAAAAAGGTGGCACTGGTAATGAAGGATGCTTGTGGTGTTTTACAAATTAGGATTTGAGCGGAAGAAGATAAGGTATTATGGTATTTTTATTTTAGGATAAAATTTTATTAAGGAAAAATTTCATTAAGGCTTAGTTTGTTTATGATGAAATATGTAGAAAGTGAAAGAAAGAGAAAAGATTTAACTTCTATGAGTTTGTTTAGCTTGAAAGTAGTGGAAAGTATAAGAAAACTATTTTCTTGTATAACCCATATTAGCATTGTAGCTATTATTTATTTATTTATTTATTTTTGTTGCAAAAAACACAAGAAAACACAAGAAAAATTGCATGTGTGAATTATCTATAACTAAACTTTTAAATTTTTATAGCTTTTTCGTACAAAATTTTCAACTTAATCAAATGTTTGCAAATTTTTTTTTTTTTCTATTTCTTTTCTTTCACTTTATTTTCTTTTACTTTCACTTTCTACTAAAATTTCCTTCTAATCAAACTGAACTTAAGTGAATGAACTGAGAAGAATTAGTTTGTGAAAATAGAATTACCCCTAATACCATAACATTGTGCACAAATAAATACAATTTATTTTATATTTCTAACATAATATAATCATACTAATAATCCTCTCAATCAATTTTACTGTATACTAATAATCTTATCCACCTTAATTCAACAAACAAACGGAGATCAAATTTAATTAAAGGGGTTGAATTGAAACAAGTAGGATTTTTAAGGGATCAATAGTGCAATTTTTACTCTTTAATTAATTTATTTATTTAAACCTAGTTTGTTTATACTGGTTGAATTTTTTTTTAAAATTTAAGAAAGAGAAAGAAAAAAATTGTATAAAATTAGATAAAAATATACCTATTTTTCCTTTTTTACTTTTTTTTTTTTTTTTTTTTTCAAATCTCTTCCTGCCAGCGTAATTTTTTCTATTTTTCCCCAAGTGGAGAGTCTTAGGGGTTCTGTCCCGTCGGCTCTCTAGGCTTCCACCTCCTCTCTCTCTCTCTCTGCAAAATCAGGGTCTCTCATCCGCAGGCTTCCTCTGCGAGCCCTCGCGTGCTCTTCGGTTACCTCAATTAGGGTTTTTCATTACCTTGAGCTACAAAATCCGTCGATCGGTCTCCGTAAACCCCTCAAGCTGAGCCTCTCGTTGTCGGTGCTCAGAGCTTCTTCATCTGTATGTCTCTTTCTCGCTTCTCTGTTATTTGTATCACTTGCTCGCATGTTTAATTGATTTAGCAATTTCAATTTATAGCAGTACCGCTTGCAATTTGCTGCACCATGTGTTCAAAAAAAAGTTCATGCCTACTTAATTTTTTTTTTTTTTTTTGTACCCATTTTGTGTTTGTTGAAATGGGTTTGTGGGTTTGTTTGAATGTCGTTGATAGAGAATGTTTATAACTTTTACTTGAAATCGACCTATACGACTTCAAGCGTATTTATCTTGTTTTTGGCTCCGTTTAATATGTATATTTGATATATGATGTCATTGCACACTTTCAAGTTTCAACGAATATGGGGGTTTTTTAAATTGAAGGAGGATTGGTGCAGATTAGCAGTTTTTTTAGTTGCTATTCAAGGGCACTTGGTTTCACACACGTACACATATTTTTGGTATATATTATGCCAATCTTTAATTTATTTATTTTTCTGTGCAAAATTTTTGTTCTGTTTGATGGCTGGGTGTCTGGCCAGCTTACGCGCACAAATATTTTTCTGTGTCTGGCATACTTTTACTGTTACTTGGCCCCTTTCTACTCGTTGGAAGCCTCCTCCATAAGTATGCCGATTTGATGCAAGCTTTAGTTTTTTTTTTTGTTGTAAATTTTTTTTTTATAATCTTTTTATTATTTTCCTTTTCATATGGATGGAATCTCTGAGCTTCTATGCAGTGTATTTGGTGCTCTCTCACAATGTGAGGCGTAAGCCTTAAAGCATCAATGTGTAAGCATTTTGAATTTTTATGTTTAGAAAATAAATTAAATATTTTAAATTAGTAAAAAATATTAAAAGATAATTATAAAACCATAAATACTTTATGTTCAAGGCATCAAATATTTCACTGCTTATAATTAAACTTGTTCACATTGAAAATGAAATCAGCATTCTTAGCTTCAATGATCCAACTTTTCTTTATAGCCTTGACTTTATTATTATTTTTTTTTTCGATTGATCATTTACTTTATTTTTCCTATGGAATATATTATGTAGTTGCAAAAGATATTATTATTATTATTATTATTATATGGTTAAACCATCTACTAAGTTTAATACGAGCCTAAGACAAGCTTTTCATATGCATACTCCTCATATGTTTGTGTGCAAAATACGTACAAGGAGCATGCCTCACACTGTGATGCGCAAGCCTTTAGGGAGTATAGCCTAAAAATCAAAGCCTTGATACGTTTTGTCTTAGCGTCATCTCGATGTGCGTCTCAATAAAGCCTTTTAAAACTTTGCTCGTACCTTTATCAACTAATCAACATCTTCCACGTCATCACTATGATGACATGGGTTTGGTCTACGTGGCAGCCATGTCAATAACCCCAAAAAGAGGTTTAAATGGGCTGTGTGAAGCTTAAAACAATCTAAACATGAGCCTAATTGGGACGTCTTGTTGCTAAAATGGGTCTTATAGGGTAGCTTTTGAAGTTTCTTTATGATCGTGTGATGCAATCAAATGCTAGGTGGGATGTTCAAGGGATTCTAGGAGTGATTACTAGAATCCCTTCTTCTTTTTCTTCTTCTTTGTGCACATATCCTAGTTACTATTCTCGGGTTACTGTAATATCCTCGGGTTACTATTCACAGCATTCTAAAAGTGCACTTTTCAACTTCAAAACCCTATCTAATAATCCCCAAATCAACCCTAATCCCTTCCTCTGCCTATTAGCCTTTAATTTAACCCTTAAAGCCCTAAATTACTCACTGTTTAGGCTGTTAAATAACATCTATTTTCAAAATCCAGCACTGTTCCACATCAAGGGCATTTGATTATTCTAGATTTGTTGGACATGGGTGTAGGCACTAAAATTGTGATATGGTTTTGTTAGCGTTTGATCACAAACTAACCAAGCTTGATTGATCAAAAAAGTCAAAATGATCAAAATCAACATGGGTACCACTAAAACCATGGGAATTTAACATATTTCAAAATATGGGACATATCAAAAGAAAATTGTCGATTCCTTTTTGTTAATAAGTGTCACCTAGTTGGATCAACCAAACGATGTGGGTCCCTTAGTGACACATGTCAAATTAAGGAGGGAAGGAATTGTGCAGTCTAAATTTTGGGAAAATTACACTCACCTCCCTAGGTTTGAGGAAAACATAGTTAACTCCACACTTTTGATATAAAAGTTGAAGTGACTGAAACTAATGCAGATAGTGGGTAGACATTAAAATAAACAAAGATATTTACATTTTAGTAGAAAAGAGATGACAACATCATTTTTTCATTTATACGAAACAAATTATTGATGAAAAAGGACTTAACTGTTATGTGAATTAAAATCTTAAGGGAGACCAGTGTATTTATGTCAAAAGTGTGGGGTTTAACTATATATATATTTTTTCAAACTTCAAGGGATGTGAGTGTAATTTATTTTTAAATTTAGATAGAAATTTCTTCCATGATAATGTGACAAATTTCCTCTTTACTTTGTAAATTATATCAATTAAAAAGAAATTCAAATATAGGGCATTTCCAAACTAACAATCTTCTTTAGCCTATAAAAGGAGGTTGTCATTCATGAAGGTTGCAATGTTCACGCAAAGTGCTAAAAGAGAAAAAGTATTCGTTTCTCGATTATGATGTTTTGGGCATGTTGAAAGATTTGCTTGAAAAGAAGGTCATTCAATTATCAGAAAGCAAGAATCCAAAGCAAATTAGATGAGGTAATGATCTAAAGCTTTGTGGTTAGAATCGGATGATTCATATACCGTATGATTCAGTTTGATACACGTACAAATTGATACGAACTAGTAGAATCGGAAATAGCAATGAATCACACCTGTATCGTTGAATTGATCGCTAAATTGCAAGAATCCCATGATTCTAAAAATCGTGGGTCAACTTGCAATCAGTTGGACCCGAGTGGATTTTTTTCATTTTTGACACATTTTGTTTTGTTGATTTATTTTGCTGGAGAATGGATTGACTAGGTCTTCTAAGACCTTTCCAGTTATCATATAACAATCCCATTGTCTTTTGGTTTGCCTATTAACTCTCAAACGACAAAACCCTAGAAAAAAGAACTTTTTTTTTTCTTTGTATAGTTACGAAGCAGTTGCTTTTGCTGTTGGGTCTTCGCGCCTTCAACTTTAAGTGAATCTTAAAGCTTCAACAAATTTTTTTAAAGTGTGGTGCTTGGACTTTGAGTTGCTTTTGGTCCACAAACTCCATATGGTACTGTTTGCTGTACAAGAACCTAATCGAATAGTTTATAGTTTGGCCACTTTGAGCCTTTTTATTATTTTAGTACTATGAAGTGCAGGTACTTCAAAAATGTTGCTGTACAAGTACCGAGTACTTACTGGGTATGGGTACGCGTACCGGTACAGCTGCACGCATATCGGGTATGGCCAAAACGTATCCGGTATGTTTTATATGACCTGTATACATTTGGTACGCCTTGGGTACTCCATTGGTACGTGGTTGGGTACGTCGGGGTCAAAACAAAATTTATAGAATTTTTTAGGGGCACCGCAGCAAATATTTTTGCCCATTTTGAAAAATTAAACAAATATGGGGTGTTTAGTAATATAATAAAAAGCATAGAAACAAGTAATATCTATAATTGTTTGAAGAAAACCCTAAATTATTCTAAGAACCAGAGGTTGAGAGTCATGTCTACTTCCATTTGAAGAACAAAGCTGTTGAATCTGCTCTTCATCAAAGACGACACTGTTGGTCATTGACGAAGCTCAACATTCTAGTGAGTTCCTCTTCTTCTTCGATTTTTCTTCCTCTTTCTTCCCTGGTGAGTTCCTCTTTGATTCTTCGTACTCTTTCGACGAAGCTCTTTCTTCTTCAATTCTGCTCTCCATCGAAGAAAACCCTAAATCATTCGAAGAAATCTCATTTTACGAAACTGCTGGTCGTCGACAAAGCTCTTTCTTCGTTGGTGAGTTCCTCTTCTTCTTCGATTTTTCTTCCTCTTTCTTCTTCGTTGGTGAGTTCCTTTTCTTTGGTGACTATCATTTTAATTATTTAAATTAAAGAATTATAACAATTGATTTCTTAACTTATTTACCTTTTAATATTCCCAATTTGTTTCTGGTTTTTTCTGATCTATTCGTTTCAGATTTTTTTTTTCTCTTTCTTTCTGATCTTCTATGTAATGACATTAAAATAGTTCATGGACTTACTTTAGTATTGTTGGTATTGTTGAAGAATGATTTTTTTTTTTTGATTTTGTAATTTTTCTTGGATGTTTAGCTATAAATATAAATAAATGAATGAATTGACGTACCCAGTCGTACCCGTATCTTACTTTTTCTAGAATTTGCTGTATCGCTTTTTTTAGAATTTGCTGTATCGCCGTACCCGTATCGTACCCGCACCTGTGCTTCTTAGCTTCAGTGCCTTTGTTATTGTTGTCACCGTGTTATTGGTGCTGGAATTTGGGAGTTTCGAGTTTTTAATTGCTTTCTTTATAAAGATTAAAGAATGGTTGACAAAAAAACATTAGAGGAAAAAGAAAGATGGGGATCCTACATGGGATCATTGTACTCGCAATGTTTGGTGTGGAGCTTTCAGAAAAAGTTTTTTTGAGTTTTCAATTCATATATTTTTTGTTTTTTTACTTTGCACATCCACTTAATCGAAATACGCTTCAAAATTTTGTGGAAAAATCTTTTAAAAAATTTACTAAATACAAAAAAATATAAAAATTTAGTATATTTTTGTGTCTTTTTTGTATTTATTATTTTTTTCAAAGATCCTTCACAAATATTTTACTTTTTAAGTACATCTAGATTAAGTACATCTAAATAATTTTAAAAAATGATTAAAAGAAGAAAAGAGATTCACTAAGAACTACAAAACATGTAAACAAAAAACTCAACAAAATGACATGTTCATTGATTTAGTCTAAATATTTCATATTAAAAATTGACCAAATCTTTACGATTCACGATTCGCAATTTGGTACAAGGTTATTTTGGTTCACAATTCAAATCCCGATTTGACAACTATGATCTAAAGTATTGTCACTACCATCATCAACAATCGAACTGAGAAGCCCCTTATTCTCAAGGAACTCATAGTGAACTTTGTTAAGCAAGAGAAGCTCTTATTGGAGGACAAAGAAGTAACGGAGTCAAAGCATGCTACTATCACTTCTGAACCTCAAAACCCAAAATTGCTGGACTCTCAACTAACTGCCTTGCCTTTATAAACTCCTTTATCGGAGCAATCGTACAATACTAGTAAGTTAGGATCTCTTGAACCTATAAAGGTTTAAGTCTTGAAACTAGATACTTTTGTTGTTGAGGGTCAATCAACTACTTAAAACAAAGAAGGATCGACAAGGATCGACTTTGACCACACAAAAGAAGTCAAAGAAACAAGGGTCGATCCTTTTGCATTGGGGGTGGGTAGAGGCAAGTGGACAAGAGCTAGACTAGCTTGTGTTAAAAAAGGAAAGTTTAAGCAAAAGATTATGAGAAGTCACCTTTCTAAACGTCTTCCCTATGGGCACTTCATGAGTGACTTGGTTTGGTTTCATCTAATGAAGTAAGGGGCAACCAAAGTCAAAATACATCCCTCGAGTCTCTGTCTTTGACCGTATTGAATCTCCACCTTATACTAAAATTTTCAATAGGATAAGCATTGCTGACCAAGAAGAGGAAGGAGCAGGATTTTAGCTACGAAGGCCCGTTTGACTATAAAACACTAGCGCAAAACATAAGAAAGATGAGCGAAAAAAGGGTCAAGAAAGTCAAGGTTGATTTTGGGTGAGTTTGGGATCCACCTATAAAACGATACATTTTTTCAAACTTTTTTTGTCTTTAGTGGGTTCAACCCCCCCCCCCCTAAAAATGTGTCAAATTTTTTTTTTTGGGAAAAATCCAAAATAAGTTCACTAGAGACAAAAAAAGACTTACTTTTTTTGATTTTTTTTTTTTGTCTTTAGTGGATTTCTTTCCAAAATTTTTAATTTTTGTTTTCATTTTTTTGGTCAGTCTAGTCAAGCAGAACCTTAAAGTGTAATTTAAAAAAAAAAAAGAAAAGAAGTTAACTAAAGACAAAAATAAATAAATAAAATCAACAAATAAGCCACTCAAAAAGCCAATCTTAGACACACCCTTAACCAAAGAAGATAAAGAAACTTGAAGCTTGATCCCTTCTCCCACGAAGTGCGTGATGTCACTTGAGATTAGTCACCATTATACCAACTAAACAAGATGAAGACCAAGTGAAAGATGATAAAAATGAGAAAATTGCATGTCTCACTTTTTAAAGATGTCTAAAGTTCAAATGTTGAAGATGACATGATGGTAGACAGTGTTTTTAAAGGCTCAAGGCGCACTAAGGCGCTGAAAGTCTCTCAGGGCCTACGCGCAAGGCGCAAGGTGAGGTGCGGGCTTTATTGAAGTAAGGCGCACAGTCTTAGTAAAAAATAAAAAAAATTAACATAGACTAATCATTCATAATACTAAGGCAATTTTTTTAAAAATAAAAAGTAATCAAGATTCAAGACAAAATATAAAATAATTCTCAAAGCCATGAAAGTGCATATTACATAACATTCTAATTTTTAAAGATAAAATAATCCACATTCAATAAAATAAAAACAAAAACAAAAACATAAACAATAACATCCAAAACATAAATATCCAATAAATATTAATATATGTCTTAACACTTCAAAACATCAATATCAAATTTAATAAATGAAAAATAATTTCAGTGTAATGTAATGTGTGATGAATTAATTATTTGTAATTTTTTTTCCCTAACAAATAAAGGAAAAAAAAAAAAGAGACCAATAGCACATTGTATTAATTAATTATTTGTGAATAATTAATTATTTGTATTTTTTTTTAGTGTATTTTTTTAGTTAATTATTTGTATTTTTTTTTTTGTATTTTTGAATAATTAATTATTTGTATTTTTTTTTCATTAATTATTCTCGTATTTTTTTTTTCCCTTCTAACAGAGACTAACGGCATAATTGAAAAAAAAGAAAAAAAGGGAGCAAAACAGAGTCGAAGTCGAAGCCCAGGCGAGAGAGAGAGAGAGAGAGATCAGAAGACCAGAAAAGGTCGAAGCCAAAAAAAAAAAAAAAACATCCCAGTCGAAGTCGCGAAGTCGAGCAGACCAAAAAAGGAGGAGGAGGAGGAGAAGAAGAAGACGGCGAAGCATACCTGCGAAGTCGAAGTCGAAGTCGAATCGAGCAACCTAGTCGAAGTTGAAGTCCAGTAGAGTCAAAGTCGAAGTGGAATCGAGCAGCCCAAGCGAGGCGAGAGAGGAAAAACGACATAGATTAGGGTTCAGAGACGACATAGATTAGGGTTCAGAGCCATTCAAACACACCCACGCAGCTGTTAGATCAGATCTAGCTGCTAAAAACTCAAGCGCACCTAGTCGTGTGCCTTGTGCCTCTGTCGCCTGGCTCAAGTCGCGGCTAAGGCGTGAGCCTATCTCAAAGCGCCTCGCCTGGGACCTGCACAGGCGCAAACAGTGCGCCTCGCCTCGCTTGGCGCCTAGGTGCGCTTTTCACAACACTGATGGTAGAAACTATAAGACTTGGCAATTGGAGCCAGACACACCTTGACACAAGTCTAAACTGTCTTTCCAAAAACCTTACGCTTCTTGACACAAGTTTTAATTGTCTTTCAGAATAACCCGAAATTCTTTGATGCAAGTCTAAACTATCTCTCAAAACACCTTACACACCTTGAAACAAGTTTAAACTGTCTTTTAGAAAAACCCAACACTCCTTGATGTAAGTCTAAATTGTCTCTCAAACCAAGACACTTTTTGACATAACTCAACTTAGTTGTTGTTGAATCACTGACAAAATTGTAATTATGTACAAAGTTAATACCAAACACCACAAAGATCGAGTAACATAGGATGTGTTTGGTGTCATTTCCATTTTCTTTTTTTCTTGAGAATATCATAAAAAGGGAATTGTTTAGCTGGGAATAATTTTTTGAAAACAATCCATTTTAGGAAACATTTTAAAGTTATTTTGGGTGAATAAAACATTTTACATTTATTTTTAAAAAAAATAAGAATTATGTTTACACAAAAATAAAAACATGCGATGGACATTTTAAAAAAATTCACTTATTTTTCATAAACAAAAAATCGAAATAAAACATACCAAGAAGCTATTAGTCAAACCATACAGTTTGGTTTGGATTAGGCTGATTTACAATTTTTTGATTTTTTTTTCTCAACCCTAAAAAAGTCTGTCCAAACTGTCACGACAGTGAAATCTATCCAGAATTTTTGTACTTACATAAATTTTTGTTTCAAAAGACATTAAGCTATATTGATATCGGTTTGTTTACATTTTAAATGTTTGGTTCAAAATGGTTTGGGTAAATTACACTAACATCACTTAAAGTTTGAATAAAATACAACAAGCCCCACAATTTTGACATAATTACGCTAACCTCCCTTTTAGTAAGGTTAAAAAGCCTGAAACAAATGCTAATGGTGTGAAGACACAAAAATAAACAAGATGAAATATGCATTTCAATATAAAAGAGATGCCAACGTTATTTTTCCATCCATTTGACATATTAATTATAGATGAGAAGGGGATTAAGTATTATATAAATTAAAATTTTAAGGGATTTCAATGTAATTATGCCAAACTTGTGAGGCTTACTATATTTTCTCCAAACCTCAAGGTAGGGCAGTGTAATTTACCCAACTAGTTGATTTGGTCTTTCTTTGGGTTTTAGCTTTTAGTTTGCAGTTGTGGAGTGTTTGGATGCATTTTTCTCTATATTTCACACACACATTGATCCTATGTGTGATTTGGGAACCTGAAAACCTGATTTATTGGATATTGTTCTAACTGTTTTACATATAAATGTTCATTTTCTCAACTCAGTGTGGTTGTTTGAATTCCTTTAAAAATCACCATAGTTGAATGTTCATTGTTTTGTTTGTGGAAATGGAGGGGAGCAACCATATTAAGCGGAGTCTAAATGAGATGGGGTCATTTCTAGATTTTATTTAAACGGCCTTTTAGATGATATATTGTGTGACAGTTCCAAACCAGTGTCGATTAGTTACATAACCACAATCGGTGTCTTTTGTTTTCCCACTTTGTAACCTTTTATTATTCTATTATCAGTTTATGCTAGTTTTAACTTTTAAACCAAACTGTATTAGGATGATTTCAGGTGGTTTTTCTTTTTTTGATTTTATTTTATTCATTGTTTAATATGCATGTCTTAAGTGTGAAGATCATACTAATTCCTTCATTGTTATTGTTGCAGGAATTTTTTTAATGTGAGAATTCCTTGGACAGCAGGATGAGTGACAACGTTTTTGACGGACATATATTAGCTGAGAAATTATCTAAACTCAACAGTTCGCAGCAAAGTATAGAATGTATCCTTGTTTACAGAGAAAATGAACCCTCATATTCATTTATGGTCTTCAAAACACTGAAATTTTATGATAACTTCAATCTTGTATAATCATTTAACTGGTCTTGTACAGTAGGAATAGAAATATAATGTACCTACTCCCTAGTCTAAATGAATTGTTTAACTGTTTCCCAAATTCTACTTCTTGATGTTAGATGCTATAAAGTCTGCTTATATTTGAGTGGCACATTTGGCAGTGTTGCCGACAACGAACATGTAAAAGAGCTGCTCGGATCCTTTATGACAATGAATCCTACTTTGAATTGTTTAAATGCTAGGTCGTTCCCCTCAAGTGACGCGTTGCGCCTGCCTTCGGCTGTTTCGAAAAGTGAGCAAGGGGCGCCGCATCGACGCCTGGGCGCAGTGAAAAATGGGCAAAGGTTTCCGCGTTTTTTTGGGCGAGCGCTGGTAAATAAGCTAGTCCAAGATTATAGGTTTAGAGTAGCCACTTGGAACATAGGAACCTTAACTGGTAAGACGATGGAATTGGTAGATGTTATGATTAGGAGGAGAGTTAGTATGGCTTGCGTACAAGAAACTAAGTGGACGGGTGAGAAAACTAAGGAAATTGAGGATACCGGTTTTAAATTGTATTATAGTGGTAAGGATAGACGCATGAATGGGGTAGGAATCATAATTGCCAAGGGTCTTATGGAGAGTGTAGTGGCGGTCATTAGGAAAGGGGATAAGATTATGCTAGTTAAACTAGTTATTGGAGGGAACATAGTGAACGTTATTAGCGCATTCGCCCCTCAAGTAGGATTAGATGATCAGACTAAGAGGGATTTTTGGAAGCAAATTGATGAGATCTTACAGGAGATACCCGTAGGAGAGAACCTGGTTATAGGTGGAGATTTTAATGGCCATGTAGGCATAGATAAACTAGGCTATGAAAGGGTGCATGGTGGATACGGTTTTGGTGACAGAAATGAGGCTGCAGAGAGTATCTTAGATTTTGCGTTGGCTTCTAACCTGGTGGTGGCCAATACTATGTATAAGAAGAGGGAGGAGTATTTAGCCAAATAGACTACTTCTTAGTGAGAAAAGTGGACTGCCTAAAATGCAATAATTGTAAGGTGATTCCTGAAGAGAGCCTGACCTCTCAACATAAGATTTTTGTACTAGATTTACGTTTTAGAGGGCAATACCAAGCTAGGAATGATGGTTGGTGTCGTAGGACGAGATGGTGGGACCTAAAAGGGGATAAATTAGAAATATTTAAGAATCGAATGAATCAGAAGGTATTTGGGACTTGGAAGATGATGCTAATACTATGTGGAACTCGATGGCCAATTGCATGAGGAGAATCTCAAGGGAAGTGTTTGGAGAGTCGAAAGGAACGAGACCCAACTCTAGGGAAACTTAGTAGTGAAGGGAAGAGGTTCAAGTGGTAGTTAAGGCAAAAAAAGAGTGCTTTAAAAAGTGGCAGAAGGATAGAACTGAAGTAGTGAGAGAGGTTAAGTTGAAAGCTTATGATGACCTATACACTAGACTAGATAGTAAGGAGGGAGGGAAGGGTATACAAACTTGCTAAGATACGGGATAGGAAAACAAGAGATTTTAATTACATGAAGTGCATCAAGAGTGAGGATTCTAAGGTATTGGTGAAGGATAAAGAGATTAAGGAAAGATGGAAGAATTATTTTGAGAAACTATTAGATGAGAAACATGGATGTACAACAATAGAGAAAAAATAGCCAGTAATACGATAAACCAAGATTATAGGTTCTATCGCAAGATTAGTAACTTTGAAGTGGAGATTGCACTTAAGAAGATGAAATCAAATAAGGCTCTAGGACCCGATGATATCCCTATTGAAGCTTGGAAGTGTTTGGGTAAAAAGGGAGTTGCTTGGTTGATTAGGTTGTTTAGCAAAATTTTGTTGACTAGGAAAATGCCAAATGAGTGGAGGAAGAATATTTTAGTACCAATCTATAAGAATAAAGGTGATGTCCAGAATTGCAACAATTATAGAGGAATCAAGCTAATGTGTCATATAATAAAAGTGTGGGAGAGGGTGATGGAACACTAATTGCGAGATATAACAGAGGTGTCAGAGAATCAATTTGGGTTTATGCCTGGCAGGTCAACAATGGAAGCGATCTATCTTTTGAGGAGAGTAATAGGAAAGTATAGAGAAAATAAAAGAGACATTCATATGCTGTTTATCGATCTTGAGAAAACATATAATAGAGTGCCCTAGGATATAATATGGTGAATATTAGAGAAGAAAGGGGTGACAAAAAGTTACATTGATGTGATTAGGGACATGTATGAAGGGGTGGTGATCACTATTAGATCGCCTGCTGGAGAGACAAATGAATTTCCTATCACTGTAAGGTTACACTAAGGATCTACCTTAAATCCTTATCTTTTTGCTTTTGTTATGGATGAGTTGACGAGAAATATTCAGGATAACGTACCATGGTGTATGTTTTTTGCAGACGATATCGTGCTAGTGGATGAGATTAGAGGAGTTAACACAAAGTTGGAGATTTGGAGAAAAACTCTTGAATCTAAAGGATTTCGGATAAGCAGAACTAAGACAGAGTACATGGAGTGTAAATTTAGTAATAATAACAATGAAAGCAGAGGAAAAGTGAAGATTGAGAACCAAGAATTGTCTAAGAGTGAATATTTTCGTTATTTAGGGTCGATTATCACAACAGTGGGGGAGATTGATGTGGATGTGGCCCATAGGATTAAGGCGGGATGGTGTAAGTGGAGAAGTGCGTCTGGGGTATTGTGCGATAAATGAATGCCCACTAGACTAAAAGGTAAGTTCTATAGAACGGTTATTAAACCAGTAATGTTGTATGGGACGGAGTGTTGGGCAACCAAGAAACAACATGTAAATAAGATAAATGTGACTGAGATGAGGATGCTAAGGTGGATGTATGGTAAGACTAGACAATACAGAATTAGGAATGAGTGTATTCGGGAATGGGTAGAAGTAGCACCGATAGAAGATAAGTTGAGAGAGAATCGATTGAGATGGTTTGGTCATATTCAATGGAGACCAACAGAGGCAGTAGTGAAGAAATATGATGCTGTAACAATAGATGGAAGTGTTAGGGGACGGGGTAGACCTAGATTAACATTGGCTAGCGTTGTAAATAGAGATATGAATCTACTTAATTTGACTAATGAAATGATCTTTGATAGGGCTGCGTGGAGAAGAAGGATTCATGTAGTCGACCTCATTTGATGGGACTTATGACTTGGTTTGGTTTGGTTTACATTTGGCAGTATTGCTGGGATGTAGTGCTCTTTCTACATTTAAATTACTTTGCATATTTAGCAACACATACATAACTTGTATGTCATAAAATGCGTATACTTGTTTTTTTTTTTAAATTAAAATTTGTTGATCAGTTACAAAGAAGCATTATTAATAATTAATAAATAGAATAAAAGTACAAGAGGTACAAAAAGAGATACAAAGGAGGCCAAGAAGCACTCCTAAAAGAAATAGAAAAAAGCACTAGGAATCACACACCGCCCTCCAATTGCCAATAATAAAAAAAACAAATTATTTTTGTTAAAAGATGGGAAATTGTCACTAAATGGAAGCCAAAAAAACAAAGGGTGTGATTGGTTTGTGTTTGTAGAGTAGTTTTTGAGATAAAAAGTACGAAAACTTGTTTGGTTTGTCTTTTTTCAAAAATGATTTTGGAAAATTGTTTTGGGGAGAGAGTTTTAAAAAAAGTAATTGATTTGGTATGTATGAGAGAGAGTGATTTTGGAAAGTAGGTAACCAAACAAAATTTTGAGATTTTTTTTGAAAAAATTTGTTTGGTTTGATTATTCTTGAAAATTTGTTTGTAGAAAATTTGTCCCAAAATTTTTTCTGAAAAACAAACCAAACAAGCCCAAACTTTCTCCAATATACTTTCAAAATCTGCAGTTTTTTCTAAAATGTTTCTGAATTCTTTTCCAACCAAATTACCTAAAGTAGTGCACAAATCACACAATTCCAAAGCTCCCGAGCTTTATTGTTAAGGCCAAACACTCAAGTCTCCAACATCTCAACACATGATGAAGGTAAAACCCAATCGAACTCTGTGAATCGTAACAATATCCACCATAATGCCTAAGCTAAAGGACAATGCAAAAGCAAATGATCACAACTCTCCTCATTCTTCTTGCACATAACACACCATTTTGTCTGTGTATTCGTAATTTGTTGGACATGATAGACAAAATATTATATTGCCTTGTGAGTTCAAATCCATCATTCTTCATCTCTTAACCAAACCAAACCAAACCAAACCAAGTATCATGTCCCAATCAAGTGGGGTAGGCTATATTTTCTCCATTCTACTCTATCAAGGGCTATATGCTTACTTAAATTAAATAAATTCATATCTTTTTTTACTACTGTATCACATATCAGTTTAGATCTTCCTCTCCCCCCTAAAATTTTCATTTATGGTAATCATATCGCTCTTCTTTACTGTTGCATCTATAGGTCTTTGCTGTACATGATCAAACCATCTTAGCCTTTTCTCTCTTCAACTTACTTTCAATTGGTGCTACTCGTTTCATTTCACGAATATATTAATTTCTAATTCTCTCGTTCCTAGCCTTACCACACACCCATCTAAGAATTCTCATCTCAGCTACACTCATTCTATGAACGCGTTATTTCTTAGTTACCTATACATTTTGTTCGTTTTAGTTTAGATCTTCCTCTCTCCCTTGACTTTTTCATTTATGATAATCATATCACTCTTCCTTATTGTTGCATCTATAGGTCTTTGTTGTACATGATCAAACCATCTTAGCCTATTATCTCTCAACTTATTTTCAATTGGTGCTATCCCTATCATTTCGCGAATATATTCATTTCTAAATCTCTCTTTCCTAGCCTTACCACATACCGATCTAAGAATTCTCATCTCAGCTACACTCATTTTATGAACATGTTATTTCTTAGTTACGTATACATTTTGTTCGTATAGTAATATTGGTGTTATAGCTATTCTATAAAAAATTTCTCTGAATCTTGTTGGTATTCGTCGATCATATTACACCATTAATGTATGAAGTGTGCAAATGCTCTTGCTGCCAGCCAATTTCTCATTTTCTTGGCAATAATATGAACAACCTTTTGGCAACATGATGAACAGGTTTTTGGTTGTGCTATTTCTGTAAGCATCAATCTTTCTAGTGCTTTCATAGCTTTTTTATCTCTCATTTTTCTTGACCACGTGCTCTTTATTGAGATTATACGTGTCATGTACATGTATTGACAACGATTTTTTTTTGCAAAAGTCTTCTGGTTGTTTCTTAGGTTTTTATCTAAAGCCTATTCATGTTTTAATTATGGTCAAGTCAAGTATATGTTTCTCAAATGTATCCATTCAGTCTCTGGGTACCTTTCTCTTTGCTTTTGCAGTGTTCTGTATTGGCAATGCTAAAGTAGGGGTGAATCTCAATTTGAGTTGTTCGAGTTAGTCCCGACCTATAAGTATCCAATTGAGTCCTTAGAAAGCTATCCAAAGAACTGGGACTATCAACTAACAGGAGGATTTTTTGGTTATTTCAATTTTTGTTATCATGTTTCAGATTTTGTCAGCTCAGCTGCTATCAGTCTCAATGAATGAGGTCAGTTTGGTTCAGTTTTCTGGGGATTTTTCTCAACTTGCATCCCTGAGCTAGGTTTTCGTTTTGTAATTGGTGGTAACTTGAACTAAAGATCATGTAGTATATGCCAAGTCAGATAGCTTGTTTCTGTCTTCTAGTTCATTGTAGTCAACTAGTTGGGTGTGTATCTGTTTTATTTTAGGTAGTTTTAGTTTAAACACATCCCTATGGGGTGCACGGTTTAGGAATGGCATTGGGGTTGATTAAATGCTTAATGGGTTAACTGAGTAGGGTGGAGGATGTAATACACTAGTTAACTTGACCGGGTGTGGATATGCTTGTCCCACGCTAGTGCGAAAAAGTAATGTTTGAATTTATTGTTTAGCAGCAGCTAAGATTGCTGCCAAATGGTTTTTTTTTTCTTAATGCTCCATCATCTCTGGTACTCATTTGATGTGTTATGAAGTGGCATTTATGATATAGCATTTGTTCCGCTTAGAAGCTTTTTGAGAAAGAGGGGAGGACACTTTTGCTATTTCTTTTGGTCAACTTTGAATGGTTGGCTCTTGAAGCTACATGCCCCTTAAACAGCATTGGTCAGTGTGGCAAATGTTTAATCACGTATTGAGTGAAACAAATAGTGTATTAAAGTTTACCTTGATTACCTGCTGAATCACGTCTCATGCCTTAACAGGTCATGAGATGAGGATGCCCAAAGGGATCTTGCCTGACTTGCTAAAACTTTAATTCTGTGTGATTTTGTTTTAATGCTGGAGCATAGTGATCCTGGCTGACATGAGATCTTACAAATGGCATAATAGTTCTTTCAAGAGAGTTAATGTTATTTTTATTTAGTGAGATGAATTCTATTTAAGATGCTTAAAGAAATATGTACTAACTAGGGAGTCATTGGTGAAACTTATTTAATGTTTTAGTTGGTAATTTTTTTTCTTTCTTAAGGAATGTGTTTCGAGTCTCTGTTGTAAGTCTAGATCAGTGTGCCTCTCAAAGGTAGGTTATTTTGATGATGACAATTTTTGTGTGTCTTCTTGCTAGGGTTGAGTGCTTAGACTAATTTGCTAACAAGAACACATACTCGAGAAATGGGGCTTGGTTGTCTCGACTGATTTGCTAATTAGAACCATGAAGGGGTTCTGTTTTCCCTGTTGATCTTAGTAGTGTTTTCCCCTATTTGGTTGAGGTCTCCGGTTCATACATCCAAGCTCCAGTCTGCATCATATTGAAGTCAAAGCAGATTTCACTTCATTGGGTAAAAAAATTATCGGTAGAATTTTTACTCTATTTGAGCTAAAATCTGAATGTTCTTCAATTATCAGACCTTGAGAATTGCATATTGGTGGTTACAGTAAAGTGGTGATTTTTCCTCCCTCCATTTCCCCATGCACTTTCGCAAACTCACCCAATAAAATCCTCTAACCTTTTTTGTTTGTTCCAAACCCACTACCATTCCAAAATTCTCCTTCCAGCTACCCTTTTCCACATGGTATTAGCTTCCATGGATTTTTTAATATGCAAGTGAGGAATGTTAGGTTTCCAATGTTCAGGTAATGATTTTGTTCTCCCAAGTGAATGGTGTCTTCTTCTTCTCCCTTTTTTTTTTTTTTTTCTTTTAATAGTGATACAACCGAGTCTTACATGCATAATTGAAATATTTTTCCTATGTGTAATATTTTCAAATTAGTTTTGCTTTTCAAGACTGCATTAGTTTATAGTAGCAGCTTCTATTGTGTCCTTTTGAAGATTCAATGTCCTGTTGAAATTTGTTTTGATTAGTTTCACTTTTGCTGTTGAATGGAATTATGGAAAGTGCTTTTCAGTATGTCATGTCTTTTTCAATAATAATATATTCCTTCAGAAATCTGGTTAGCATAACTATTGTTAAAGTTTTAGATGTATTCATCAAATTGCTGCTAGTTTATAAATAATTAGAATCTCGCCACCAGTATAGCATACTCATCTTTAAGTAGAAGCCATTTACGAAGAACACTTTTCATGAACTATTCTTTCATCTTTTAATTTTTTTCTTGGTGGCACTTTTTCTTGGGATAGCCTTTTCTTTTTGTGCATTTGGGTTTCTTTTTGCTGGTTTTGTAATGGGTATGACATGGCTTGCATTTCCTTGACATTTTGTTAGCATTATCCCGTTGGTGCATTTCTCATAGAAAAAGAGCTAGACAGATTGTTGAAACATGGGACAAAGCATCCAGTGCTGCTCAGCGAGAACAGCGAATTTCTTTCCTATATTTGGCCAATGACATTCTGCAAAATAGTAGGCGAAAGGGCAGTGAGTTTGTGAATGAATTTTGGAAAGTCCTTCCTGCAGCTCTCAAGAATGTTTATGAAAGTGATGATGATCTTGGAAAGAAAGCAGCCTGTAGACTGGTAACTCCTATTCATTTATGAAGAAAGTATTTCCTTCAATTTTGTCAGTTTTCGGATTGAAGATAAAGTTGAAATTTCTATATGTGCATATATTTGTATATATGTACTACATACACACATACATAGCATATTTGTAAACCGTAAACCGTAAACCCCAAACCTTTAACTGCACTTGTAATAATCTATGAAATCAAATCTGACCTATGATTCTTCCTTTTCACAATTTTCTATCTTACCTGCTTAATAAAGAATTCCGTAGTGCATGCATTGTGTAACTGGATGATGGGCTTCCTTTGAGTCCTCAGGTTGTGGTTTTTGTATAGATGCAGACAAACTAGATCTTAGTTGCACGAAGTGGAAGGGGGGGTGGGGGAGCGAGAACCTATAGAAGTTTCTAAGGCTAGAAACGCCTATGGGAGCATGTATAAATTTTATATATTAAATATATTCTAACAATTATGTTTTTTTCTTAGTTCTAAAGTGTGTAAAAATGTGAATAAATATTTGAGATTGATGTCAACTACAAATAAATATTACAAAAGTCGAAAGTAATATAATAAATTGAAGTTATTAGTGAGTATTTTCACAAGTTTCTTACTTGAGATTGCAAAAACAAATTTCTCAATAAGAAACATCACCTATTTAGGAGTTTGTTGCTACTAAGAACTGGATTAGTTTAAGAACCTTTGTAATTCATAACATGGGTTCGCACAATTTGTTGATTGGGCTGCGGTCTTCCTGTTTTAGTGGTTTGGGTGAAGAAGCAGAGTTTGTGTACTTCGTGGTGTGGTTGTCTTGTTGATGTAATAGGGTTTATAGTTTTGGTTCTCTTAAGTAGATAGTTGTCTCTTTTGCCTATAAATCGGTGGTTACGTCTTTTAGTAATTAGTTTATGACATTTAAGATTAAGTTGAGATTTTCTCTCTAATGAAATCCTCTTCCTAATTTTGGTTCCATCATTTTGGTATCAGAGCTAAGAGATCTGACTATTGATCCTCATTCATGTACCAATTGCATGAATGTGAGAAGTTACAAACTTGATTTTTGAAACCCTAGTTTATAGCTTCAAAATCTCTGAAACCTTAACTTGCAGATGATTTTCGTCCTTTTTTCTGAATCCTAGTTCATCATCGAAGTTAGTTGAGTCATCTTTGTATGTTGATCTCACATGTCAGAGAAGGATTGCGCTTTGTTCATGACTTGTTTTTGCTTTTGGAATTGACATCGCGACTTTGATCTTGTTGCATCGATTCACGAATTGATAAAGCCCTAAGCTTTGACATCACAAACTACTTTCGGTTTGTGACTCCAAAGTCGTGCTTTGATCTTGACTTTGATTTCATGCTTGGAATTGAGATCTCAACAGTGTGCATTCACGATTTGTTCTCGGTTTAACCTACTAGCGTTTGACTTTGGTGCGATTTGACCTAGCCAATTGAGAGTCGACATTTCAAAAATTGTGTTCTTGATTGTAAATGGTAATCGATCCTTGAGCTGGCAACTATGAATTTGATTTTGACCTACGAATTGACTTTGTGACTCGATATGTTCTTCAACTCTAAAAGGAAGATTTTCTAGTCTTCGATTTTGAGTTTTGAAGTGCTATAATGAGTGTTTCACTATTTTGGGTTTGTTATATCCAGGGTGGTGTTGTCTTCGAGTAATATTGAACACAAATTGACGACAGTAATTGAGGTTCTTTGTTGCTTTGAATCTTGCTTGGAAATGTTGCGATTTGTTTTGATTGTGGTTATCAAAATGTTCAACCATCAGTGTCCAGTACTCCAAACCCTAGCTAAATCTAGTCCAATTCAAGTTCTTATCGGCTACAGGGTTACTATTGTTGATCTCTGATTTGGTTTAGAATTTGGTTGCATCAAGTGTTGGAATACGATTACTACAGGGTTGAGGCTTTGGATTTAAGAATCAAGGTTCTGATTTAGTCCAATAATTGGTCCAAGGTTGTGTCGATCTTAATCTCTGATCGATAGCTCAACGAGGATAGGGATGATTAGATGATTGAGGTCGAGTTTTTGCTGCGAATTTAGAAGAAGAAATCGGGATAAATCCCCATTTGGAATGAACAATCATCAACCAAAAGCAACGTGATGAGATTGAAGAGTTGAGTCAACAAATTGCCACCTTAATTGGAAGAGTGCAATGCTTTCAGCCTCTTTTTGAAGGTAGAAATGGTTCCAAGGATGATCAACTTGATGATTCTTTCGGTGCTCCGCATGGGCGTAGAGCTATGTTGCACGGACACGGACACGGACACGGGACACAACACGGACACGACACGGACACGCGAAAAACGCAATTTTTCAAAAAATAGGGGACACGACACGCTGGGGACACGTTTAATATATATAATTTTATTTATTTATTATATGTCTAAAATAAAAATAAAATTATTAATTCTTATACAATCAAAATAATAATAAAATTAATAAATATATATTTTTAAAAAATTAATAAAAAATGAGTATTTTTAAATAAAAATAATTTAGTTTATGAATTTTAAGTTTAACATAAAAAAAAGAAAAAAGAAAAAAGAAAAAAAAAAAGAGGGGGAGAGAGAAATGTTGAGTCCAGAAAATGAGAAAGAAAAAAAAATATAAAAGAGAAACGATAGAGGAGAGAGAAGGTGAAGTCAAAAAGGCAGAGGGAGAGAGATCAGAAAAGGGAGAGACGAAAGGGAGGAGGAGAAGATGAAAATGAAGAGGAGGAGAAGAACAAAGATGATGGAGACAGAGAAGAAGGAGAAGAAGAGAAGAAGAAGAATACCTCAGTTAGGGCTTCTTCGATCCACCTCACGAGTTAGCTTCTCCTCTCCTTAGCTTCTGAACAGGTTAGCTTCTCCTCTCCCTTGATCTCTTTCTCTCCTTCTCTGTCTTCTCTCCTTTTCTGTCTTCTCTCCTCCCTCGATCTCTCTCTCTTTTCTGTTTCCCTCGATCTCTTTCTCTCTTTCTGTCTCCCTCGATCCCTTTCTCTGTCGATCAAGGAAAATAGTTAGGGCTCCTTCGATCCACCTCACGAGTGTTCGAAAAGTGTCCCGCCGTGTCCATGGCGTGTCCGACTGGAAGATTTCAAAAAAAAAAAGAGACACGTTAGTGAGAGTGTCGGACACGTGTCTACCGCGTGTTCGACGTGTGTCCGTGTCTGACACGTGTCCGACGCTTGTACGCAGAGCCTGGGAACGTGTCGGTGCTTCATAGGCGTAGAGCATGTTCATATGAATTTCTCAAAACGGAATAGCACCGTCAAGGATTTTATGCTTCTCAAGTTTCATAAGAGTTATATTCTGGATGTATTTGAGGAATGGTTGAATACCATTGAGAGTCATTTAGAGCATTATGATGCTCTAGTAGGAAAGAAGGTGATATTGTTGTCTCAAAGCCTTCAAGGCCGGGCCTTAGAATGGTGGAAGTAATTGCAATCTTGTAGGAGAATAGGCAAAGGAAAGATTAGAGATTGGGAGATCATGAGAAAGATGCTCAAGGAGCATTTCTTACCTTCCAATTATGTGCAACCTTTTTTGGTTGAGAAATAACAAATGAAGAAGGGTGTTTAAAGTTTTGGACATCGATACCATGATGATTTTGACACTGGACAACCATTCTATAGCCAAGTCCAAAGCGGTTATTCGATTAGCGTTGGCAAGAGCAAGTCTTTTGATGATGGGTATCATAAGGTACTCTTTAGTACAGAGTTGGTCGAATCAAGATGTGATGATGATGAAGCTTCTATCTTTAATGAAAATGTGAAAGAAAAATGTGATGAAATCAAACACAATGTTGTTGGCAAGATGTTGCGATCTTTGACGACGATATGGAGCAAGGTTTTGCTCAAGATGTTTCCATCTTTGATGAACCACCAGATGAGTGGAAATTGGAATATGAAGAAGTTGATATTTATGAATATAGAGATTTTCCAATATATGATCATTATGATGTTTATGATGGTCTTTTGGAAGATGGGAATGACATTGGCCATGAGGCAAGCTTCATTGAAGTAATGGTTGCAACTCAACCGTTTGCTCATTTTCTAGCTTCAAAGTTGTAGAGAAGATTCGTGAGCATGGCCATGCATTGGTTTTGTTTTCCAAGGAGTGTGAATTGATTTTGAAGTTCAACAAGTTGTTGAAGAGTCCAAAGAGCAGGAAGTGGAGGTTTCAAGGGTTTATGGTGTTCATTGCTCTTCAAACACGTCTTTTGAGGAATCTCTTCCGCAAGCCTTGTCTCTTTATTTTGTGTTCATGCTTGCTGAATCGTTGTGTGGGAACTTTATTTTGGAAAATCTTGATCGATGTGTGAAGAGCTATTTTGATGACGTCTTATTTCACAAATGGCATGCCACATGGGTGTCTACTCACACGTCAACATGGCTTTGGTAGATGTGCATAAACGAAAACTCATTTTCAAGGAAGGGTATTTGTTAAGGTGATTTTGAACGAGGACTTGCAACCACTTAGTCTTATTCGCTGTTGCATGTCCATTGTACCTTCGTTTGTCATTTTTGTGTCATTTTGTTGATGTCTCCAACTTGAGGACAAGTTGTTTTCTTTAGAGTGAGAGTCCAATGTAATAATGTTTAGAGTTTTGGTGCTCTTAAGTATTTAGTTCTCTTTTTTGCCTATAAATAGGAGGTTAGGTTATTTTAGTAATCAGTTTATGATATGTAAGATTGTATTTTTGTGAGCTTAGTACTCTTGTATCTCATGTTGAGATTTGTCTTATCTTGGAAATGTTCTTCCATTCTAACATTTTTTATTTATATATGTATAAAAAAAAAAAAACTCAAATAAGAAATTTCATCAATAATGTAGCAAGGGTTGAGACCCTTGTGCATGTTTAGTATTCAAACAAAGCAACTGGTTGAAACAAGTTGAAATTCACAACTGAGTGATGTTGTTTTATCTAGGTGATACGGTTGTAAATTAATGTCTAGGTGATTTTTGGTCTCTGTTAGGGCTGCAAATGAACTGAGTTGTTCATGAACATACTTGAGCTCAGCTCGTCTCTCATTCAGTCCGGTTTGTTTAATAAATAAATGAGCTCGAGCTAAAATTTTAAGCTCATTTGTTAATTGAGTCGAGCTCGAGCTCAACCCAAGCTTGACTCAAAACAGCTTGCGAGCCAAGCAAATATGAATAAAAATAATATGTATATTGTTATATTATTATATAGATATAAATATATTATACATAGCACCTGTAGACCATCACTTTTATAATGCATGAGGGACTAATGCATCTTCTTCTTTAGCGATGTGGGAATGAATAAAATGTGCGGCGATGACGGCATTTTGAAAACAAGCTGTTACATTTCACCTATTTGTAGCTGTCCCACATCACTTATCATAATGTTGGCACAATTACATGCTCACTATATAAGAGAGGCTTGAGATGTTGTCCAGCATGATGGTTTGGTGACAATCTTTACCATTTCAAGCCAAGATCGAGCTGAGCTTGAGTTTATGAAATATCTCACGAGCCGAGCTCGAGCTTGTATGATAAAGCTAGACTTGAGAGCCCACAGATGCCGAAAGGGTGTGCCCCTGGTAGCAGCAATGTATCCACTTACAATGCTGGCATAATTTGTTGAAACCCCAAATAAGGACAGAAACAGAGAACTTTAAGTCCCATGCCAACAATTTAGCATTTGATAATTAGTAGTTGTCTTGCTGTTTTGAATAGAATTGAGTACTGTAAGTCCCTTGCCAAACAATGTAGTAAGTGATGATTAATAGTCTCAGCTCATGACATTGTGTGCATATAAGGCTTGTTAGGTAATGTTCTACGCTTTGCACTAAATCCATGGTCAGGGTTTTCTCCAACATGAATGTCCAAGCAAACAATGCAATCTTAGAAAGCACTTTGAAATGCTAAATGCCTTTCCAAGGAAATGTGATACTCCACCTTGACAAAAAGTTTGTAGCATATATTTGAATTTTGGTCCCCAGGCAGCATAGCCAGCTGAAGCCTATTTTGATGTATTTGGAAAAAAATTTAAGTGAGGCCAAAAGGCAAAAATTTAAGTGAGATCCTTTCTAATTTTTTTTGACATCATCATTTAATTTAAAGTAAATATCTCTCATTTTTTTTTTTTTTTTTTTTTTTTGAGATGCAAAGTCGCTAATTTAAGTTTTTAAATTCATGTTTTTCTAACATATCATTTTCAATTGATATTATGAGTGATCCAATTAATGTATCTTGTGACATCGTTGATATTAGGTATGATTTTATCAATTTTTAACTTAAAAAAACGTTTTCCTGTAGAAGCAACTATTTACATGTATTGACGATAATATGTTGTAAACAATACTTGTATTTGGAAAATAAACTATATTTATTTATATAATGTAGTTTGTCAACTAGGATGTGTTTGGTCTGTGCTAAATAAGCTTCTTGGCTAATTTTAGCATTCTCCAAGCGCATTAATTTTTTAGCAACAACATTATCCTATAAACATTGAAGTATCAGTGTTTGTTTCAAAAGAGAAATTTATCTATTGGAAGAATTTTCAATGTTATAAAGTGAGTTTATCATTTAACAGAGAACTTTCTATGTTAAATACAAATTCAAGCTTCTTTGATTGGTTGAATGGAGAAATGTCTCCGTTGGACAAAATTTTACTGATTGAATTGAAATTGTTCTCAAATGGAGAAATTGCTGTATTGTTTTGATGTTGAAGTATTGGTGTTGTAAAAGAGAAATTTCGTTGTTGAAACTTGAAAGAATTTTCCACTGATGAAGTGAATTATTGTTTAGTGGTGGTGGTGGTTGTTTGGGCTCTTCCAAAACAAATTTAACTAACAGAAATTTCTCTGTTCAATAACAAAGAAAAAGTGCTTGAAAATTATAATTTTTTAATTTTTGCTGATTTTTTGGTTTTCTTTTAATCTCATCAACGATATTGAATTCTTTAAAATTGTGCTCTCTCAAAATATGGACATCCATTTTTCTCCTGCTTTGCTAATAACAATAGTAGATTTATTCTGTGGATTTTTCTCCTTCAATTACCCCAATAGGTGCTCTTTTTTCTCTTGCACGTGCCTTTGTTCCTCATTCATTCAAATCAAAGGATGCTTCATCAGGAGGGGATAGGGATAGCGCATTGGCTTGGTTGACCGTTGGTGAGCTTAGCTTAGAGAAAAAAATGTGATGCCTTTCTAGAGGAGACTATATGAGGAATCACAAAGTTTAAAGTGGCATGTGGAATGTGATTGGTAATTGATGGTAGTTATGGAATCGGTTTGGGATTAGGGCCCCCCTTGAACCATCTCACCCATGATAGCCAAGTCACAGAGATCGTTGAATTGGAGCACAGTGTATTCTTGGAAGCTCCCATTTTATAATGCAGGGAACAACTAAGGCATTGAAATCCCCTAGTGCTTTTATCAAGCGAAGCAACCCAACATACCTATTGAAAGGAGTATGCTGAATATTTATCCTTAGTAAATCGGACTGTCATGAATGAAACAAAAGTTGCGTAATACAAAGGAACAAAATCCATGTAATGCAAAGGACTAGATGTATCACATTAGCGTTGACTGGCTTGATGGGAAAAAAAGCCATTTAATGTTGAGGATTTTCCTCCACTGAACTGCTTCTTAAAATCTTCCATAAAAAAGTGTATGAGAGGGTCTAAGAACGTCGCCGGAAAAGTCTAAGACCGCCAGAAAAGTCACCTGAATTTTTGAAGGCTCGTTGAAAAACTCAAATGTTGCTGGAAACTTCGAATGGAAAATTCGAATGTCGCCGGAAACTTTGAATCTCCTATAAATAAGTGGTGAGGCTAAGATTCTTCAATGGTCACAACTAATAGAAACTCACATAGAGAAGAGATGATGGGAAGAAAAGGTTGGGTGAAGAAAAAGGCAAGGAAGCTACATAGAGATAATCATCGCAAGCTCCTATAGATCCCGCTTTCACTCTTAAGGAAGGAAGATGAGCACTCCCAAAGGCTCTCCCTCTCTAAAATTCCTCCTTAAAGTTATGGGGAGTGCTCTATAAATAGGCAACTCAAGTGGTGGAGTCCCATGTGCAAGGCACATGGGAGAATATTCTCTCTAACTACTTTGTCTGAGGAGGTGACCTCTTTGAGAATGAGAAAAGCCCCGAAGATGAGATCAACCCTTCAACAAACCTCTCTTCTTAGCCATGCCAAAACAATGCTCCCCAACCATCCTAAAGGGTCGGCATAGTCTTAGAGGACCCCTTGCCGCTAATATTGCCGAGTCTCATGGACCCCCCGAGGTCATGTCATTAATCAGTGAGTGAATTCATCTCCACTTGGAATTTATGCCCTTTGTTTAGGCTCTACCGCATTTATGTTTCTGGTGGGTTGATCCCAGAATGCTTTAAGTCTGCAAATGTTTTGGGACTTATCAAAGGAGCGGCCTCTAGATTGTAATCGAATTCGTTCGAAGCATGAATGCCTCGGATCTCTAGGCATGCTCAATGCCCTTTCGAGTCCGGGCCCGAATAAGTCTCTAGATTCGTGGATTTGAGCCTAAGTTACACGGACGCGGGTACGGGTGTCGGGTGCGAGTGCGTATCTAAGGGTCGGACAGTTCAAAATTAAAAATTAAGGATACGTGGATATGTATCCAAATTTGAATACGGGTACGGGGATACATTAAATAGTTTTAAAAAATATATATATTTTTATTATAACGCAAACACGGGACACGATAATTTCTAAAAAATGAGAATACTGATACAACTGGGGACACGTCAAATTTTTTAATTTTTTTATAAATATTTTTATTTTAATATATATTAATTATTTTATTTATTTATTATATTTTTTAAATAATATGTTCTAATTAATTTTTTTATTTTATTTTACACACATATATTTATTTTTTTTATTAATATATATAAGTATATATTATCTTATAAATATATTATATGTTTTATAATAGTTATTATTATTTATTATTCAGTTGCTTTACTATTACTATTATTATATATAAACTATTATTATTATGTATAGATAGATACGAAAGAATCAAGAGACAGAACAGAGGAACGACAGAGAGAGGGAGAGAAAAGGGTAGCATAGATCGCGACCGCAATCGCGAGGGATAGGGACTGACAGAGCTTCGATCGCGAGGGATAGGGAGAAGGCGAGAGAGAGAGAGGCTTTTCGAAGTCGTCTGGGGTGGTCGGCTGTTCGATCGACTGACGGAGCTTCGATCTTCGACTGGATCGACCGATGGAGCTTCGACTGCATCATTCGACCAGGTTATCTCTTATCTCTTGCTCTCACCTCTTTCATTTCTGTTACTGTGAGTCGTGTCCGATAGAGAGTAGACGAATCCGACACAGATCCCACACCCGCACCCGTGTCGTGTCGACACGAGTACTTCGCCCCAAAGTGGCGAGTCCATGTAACACAAATTTGAGCTTTTCAAGGCTTAGAGCAATCCGGCTCGTTTGATGACGATAAATCTGGACCACTAATTTTGGACTTTTCGATTGGGCCTAATTAATATAAGGGTAAATTAGGTTTACTTAAATTACAAATTATCTTCTGCACTTCTAGAAATTACATTATGCCACTTAAAATTTCTAATTTTATAACAAATAGGTCCTTTTATTAATAATCATCAAGTTAATTAACAGTTTTTAATAATGTTAAAATTTTATTTCAATTAATAATTTAGATAATTTTATTATTGTATAGGTAAATAGTTAGAAATTTCACTTTTTCAATTAATTTTGTTAAATAAAAAATTCTGATAGGAAGGTATTTGTGATTTTCCAAACCACAAGGGGCAATTCGTATTTTAAACAAATCTCAGGGGGTGTATTTGTAATTTACCCTTAATTTAATGGGCTCAAGCTAAACCCTTCTTACATATTGCCCCTTGTTTGTATGAGAAATTTTAATTTTCTTAGACATGCACCTTTTCCAACATCCTCGGATTCGCTCGCCTGCTTGATTTCCTCGGGGGCATATTTTGTCTCACTTTCTCGGACATATTTTGTCTTCATGTGATTTATGAATAAGGTTGACAACTTATAATAATAAAAAGGAATCTTTTGGTCCTTTTTATTCTTGTACCACGTTTGGGACCACAAATTCAACACGTGACAGTACATGGCTCTCTGCTCTATTGCAACATTACTACCTCAAACAAGACATGCAAGGATCATTCTACTTTTAAGAGGTTGATGCTATTATTTCAACATTCTTTGTAGTAGCAACAGTCAACACACAAGGGCTTATTCTTTACAAACAGTCAATTATTCAACAACAAGAACTCAACAATAATTATTCCAACATTCACAAGGATGGCAATGAACAAATTTATAAAAGCAACCCGTGAATACTCAACATTTTCAATAGCTCTGTTTATATCAAGATTATCACTGCACGGGCTCAAGTTTTAAATATCAACAAGAGTGCAATGTCATGGTTTGTTTGTCTTACAAAATCAGCCATGGAGTTCAAGGAAGTTCTCTCAAAATTCAGATTCGGATGATGAATAAAACTCAACAGATTATTACAAAATCAAGATTGCAAACCCTAATGTCAGTATCAAGCTTCTGTCAAAATTCATGAGCACAGAGTTCACCTAAGCATGAGATTTATTGAAAAAAGAAAAAGTTTTCAGAAGTTCACCCATAGATCTTTGAATCGAGGAAAGAGGGTTTTAAACACTTACCCACCGATCTGAAACAAGAGAGGATAAGTCGATGGTGAGTCACCCAAATCGACAATCACAGTGTGTGAGCAAAGTGAGACAGATGATGTGTGGCTGAGTAGTGTCGCGGCTCAGGACGAAGTAGTGGTGAGTGTGCACAGTGTTGACACAAGTGAAGCTGAAGCAAAGAGAGACCGACGACAAGCTGGGCTGGTGTCAGCACGAGTTGACAAGGCTAAGGGGCTACGCCGTGGTACTGACAGCACTGGGTGAGCTAGAACCACGGTGCGGCTACGAGGGTGGTTGTCGTCAATGGTTTCCGGGGAAGGACGAAGCTCTGGTTCAATGTTTACATAAAAGAAAATTTGAAGTCTGGGGTCTTTGCTTTCTTGATTTGCAAAGAGAAAATTGGGGTTTGGCAAAAAGATAAGGACAAGGGTTTTTGCCCCTTAGCGTGGAGCAAAAAGTTTGATTCTAGGGGCCTTCAAATATTCTAGAAATAAAAAAGTGGGTCTTAGTTAGACTTTTCAGAATAAAAAGAAGGTCGAGCCATTGTTTCAATTTGTTTCAAGAAAATGATTATTTTTTTTGGTTTGTGGCTGCTGGTAAGAGAAACCACAAAAAGGTTGATTTTTCAAATATTCTAGAAGAAAGAAATGATTTTGGAATTATCCAGGTTGTAGAAGAATTAAATACTAAGGCTTGATTTGCTTTGAAAATCAAAAAAAAAATTTAAAAAAAATGGTACAGAAATGTAGTCCCAAACGTGGTACAAGAATAAAAATGATCAAAAGATTCTTTTTTATCATTATGAGTTGTCAACAACCTTATCTATAAATCACATGGAGACAAAATACGTCTGAGGAAGTGAGACAAGATATGCCCGAGAAAATCAAGTAGGCGAGCGAGTTCGAGGATGTTGGAAAAGGTGCATGTTTAAAATTAGTGGGCCCGGATTTATCGCCATCAAGCGGGTCGGATTGCTCTAAGCCTTGAAAAGGTTCAGATCCATGAATCTAGTGACTTGTTCGGGCCTGGACTCGAAGGGGCATTGCGCAAGCCTAGAGATCCAAGGCATTTAGGTTTCGAATGGATTCAATTGCAATCTAGAGGTTGCTCCTTTGATAAGTCCCAAAACATTTGCGGATTTGGAGCATTCTGGGATCAATCCATCAGAAACATGAGTGCGGTAAAGCCCGAACAAAGGGCCTGGATCCTGAGGACAGTAGGTGGAGATGAATTCACTCATCGGTCCATTTAGCCTATACCCGGGTCGAGATGGCACAACGTTGGGGAGTTCATGAGACTCGACAATATTAGCGGCGGGAAGTCCTCTAGGACTACCCTGACCCTTTGGAATGGTTGGGGAGTATTGGTTTGGCATGGCTAAGAAGAGAGATTAGCTAAGGGGTTGATCTCATTTTTACGGCTTTTCTCATCCTCGGAGAGATCGCCTCCTCGAACAAAGTAGTTAGAGAGAATATTCTTCCCATGTGCCTTGCACATGGGACTCCACAACGTGAATTGCCTATATGTAGAGCATTCCCTATAACTTTAAGGAGGAGGAATTTTAGGGAGGGAGAGCATTTGGGATCTCATCATCCTTCCTTAAGAGTGAAAGGGGGATCTATGGGAGCTTGCCATGATTATCTCTCTCTAGCTTCTTTGCCTCATTCTTCACCCAACATTTTCTTCCCATCATCTCTTCTCTATGCAAGTTTCCTTTAGTTGTGATCATTGAAGAATCTTAGCCTCACCACTTATTTCTAGGAGATTCGAAGTTTCTGGTGACATTTGAATTTTCCATTCGGAGTTTCCAACGACATTCGAGTTTTCCGGCGAGCCTTCGAAGATTCCGGTGACTTTTCCGGTAGTCTTCGACCTTTCCGGTAACGTTTTCAGACCCTCTCATACAAGTGTAGGCAGGCTTTTTAGGCAAAATTGTTTCTCTAGAATGGGATTGTTCGAAACCTATAGAAGATAAAATCATCTATTACTCATCCAAACACTCATCCCTGTTGCCTTAAATGCACTACCGCACTAAAGGCTTACTCCCTTTACAACCATCACAATTTACTTTACATTGAAGTCTTTTAAGCTCCCTATCATTCCTAGAAGATAATTTCACACCTCTTTTTTTCTTCTTAGAATCACCATCAATCTTTTCTACCATATTTTTGTGAGTAACAACCAACTCATCATCTTCTTCACCACTTGTTCAATCCAGTCATTACTTAAACAATCACCCTTGTCATTAAATATAGTAAACAACTTTAACTTACCACTGATCTCCCAATCCTCTTTAGAAGTAAGAAACCTTTGTCATCAATGTCAAACTAAAATTTAGATCGAGATTGAGATATAATGACCAATAGGGTCAGAACAGCCTCACATTGGCCCAAAATGGTACTATGACAACCAATAGGGTAACCATTATGGTATCAGATTTTATCTATTTTGCCCATTCTCTTACACCAAAATTAGCTCCCACTTTTCTGGGAAGCTCAAGGAAAGTTTTGTCTCTGGGTTTTCTCCACTAATTTGAAGCGCTAAGCTTGGGAGTTAGAGATCAAACCCTTGAAGCTTCTTGGTCAAGTTTCTTCAATTTTTTTTGACTTTTTCATTTGTTGTTGAAAATTCTTGAATATTGTTCATTTTTGTGTAAGATAACTTAGATCTTGTAACTTTGTATGTTAGATTTGTGAATGAATGAATTTGTTGGATAGCTTGATATAAATTGTTGGGCCCATTGCTTAACAACTTAAGCTTTTGGGAAAATTGGAACTTAACGTGATATTAGAGCTCAGGTTGAGAGAGGTCTTGGGGTTCAAGTCTATCTGTTAGTACTTGATATTTGGTCCCCGTTTGGTTTCTTCTTCTCCATTTGGTTGTTTGCTTCTCCTTCTGTTTGGTTCTTTGTTTGTTGCTCCACGTGCAAGATAGGGTTTCATGTGAGGGAGGGTGTTGGATAGTTTAACACACATTGTTGGGCCCAACAATTTAAGCTTTTGGGAAAATTGGCAACTTAAGAAAATGAATGCTTGGATACATATTTTGTTATATTATTTTTAGTTGACTATTAAATTTTGTTAAACTTTTTATGGTTAGTTTAGATTTTAATTTTTGTAAGATAATTTGTATCTTCTTGTTTCATGATAAATTTATAAATCAAAGGCTACTTCGTTTTAATAGTGATTAGAATAGAAGCCATTTTAATTTGGGTCCCCACTAGTGGATGGTGGGACTGGTCCCTCAGATTAGTCTGTCCAGTGGGCCGGATACCAAGTTGTAAAAAAAAGGAGAATAGAAGCCATTTTTCGTAACTATATATGATTTTGAAAAAAAAGTGCATACATATTGATAATACCTGGGGGGAGTTGTGATGGGAAAAAAATCAAGATTCCCGTTGTTGTTACTACTATGCATATCCGTTACACTCTGCTTTTATTACACAGTCTCCATTACCATTACAAAGGCTCTAACCATTACTTAAAACCCTGACTAGAACGTGCGTTATTTTTTTCTCTTTCAAAACAGCAACGTAACTATTTCTACGTCTGTAATTGGTATAAAATATAAGTTACTTTTGAAGTTTTGAGACCTATGATCATTGAATTTTTCACATCACTTGTACGTACTGAGGAAAAGCTCATTGTTGGTATATGTCATAGTTGTACCTAGGTGTGTACGTATGTACATGATTTGCATTAACATGGAAGATGATATAGTTTTACTTGTGTAGTTTGTTTAGGCTTGGGACCATGGTGCATTTTTGGTTAATGAATCTTCCTTCTTCACTGAAATATGGAACTTCTCCACTGTAATGTTAATGAACAAATTATGCTTTACATAATAGGAGGAATGCAAGTAAATCATGAATCAATCATAGCTTTTAGACACTATTGATGTTAACGATGATCCATATTTGTATTTTTCACTCTACGTTCATTTTGTTGTACAACCTACCTACCTTCGTTTCTTTACTTGATTGCCCCATTCCCTACTATATGATGGCACTGGTTGTGTAATGTTGATGATAATTTTAAGATCAGCATCAATTACTCCATTTGCATGTTTTGAAAAATTTCTATTTTATTGTAGCATTTCTTATTGGATAATATATTAGTTTAAACTAATGCTAATTTAATTTGCGTGCACTTCTAACTTTTTATCCTGATTATGCCTCTTTTCATTTGATATTTTGGGGCTTTTTTTCATATATATATATATTATTTTTATTTTTATTAATCAGGTGGATATATGGGAAGAGAGGAAAGTTTTTGGATCTCGGGGTCAGAATCTTAAAGATGAAATCTTGGGTAAGGATCCTCCTCCTCCTCCTCCTCCTGTTAGCAATGGAAAGAGTTCAAATCCTATTAAGATAGTAAAGAGGGATGCTCACTCCTTAAGAATTGTAAGTATTTGCCAAATTTTCTTTTAGTTTTTTAATCTGGTTGACTTGACCTTGTTTTGTTTTATTTTTGTTTGAAAAAACTGTATTTATGATCATTGGTCATGCCTATCTTGGTTGTCATCTTCAGAAATTGGCTGTCGGAGCTATGCCCGAAAAAATTGTAACTGCATTTCAGTCAGTGCATGATGAAAATGTCACCGAAGAGGCTGCTTTGAATAAGTGTAAAGCTGCTGCTAGTCTAGTGGGGAAAATGGAGAAAGATGTAGAAAGCACTTCTGCTCATGGTAAGAATTATCTCTATTTTGCATAACTTTGATGGCAATGTATGTGAAAATTAAAAAAATTCATCAGTGAGGCTCTTCAGAAGTTTAATTATATTAAATTTTTTGACCTGTTTGTCCTTGTTTAGTATTCATATCATGTTAATTCTATTGATTATCGTTCAGACGGATGCTTTCCAGTGTTCTTTCATTGTATATCTTCATTATTAGGAGATTTTTTTTTCTCTAGTTGCTTCAGTAACTTAGTGCATCATTTTTCCATTAAATTATAATTGGTCATGTTTGCACATACTAAATCATCCTTCAAGGTAAATTTCACATTTAAATTGTATTGTATATAATTTTAAAATATATATATGTATAGATGAACTTATTTTTTATTTTGTTCTTTACTTTGTGGCCACTCATTTGGCATTTGCATTTGATTTAAGAACAAATGGGGAATGAGACGATTTGTGAGCTGCGACATCAAACTGATGAAAGATTTTTGTTTGTTCTTTTCCCCTCTGGCAATTAAGATGCAGGACTTCTTTTCCCCCAGTAAGTGAAAAATAATGTAATATGTAAGACTAGTGCAAAGAGATACTACTCTACAAAATATGATTCTAAATTAAATGTACTATGGAAAGGATTTTGATAGTTGGAATGCTGCTGACGAGTGCCGACTTCAGTGTATTTTATAGAAGGCTTAGGTCAAGGACAACTCATGGGTATAGGATTTTTGAAACTGTGGAAAGAAATGGAAAGGGGGTTGGGCTGGAGCAGTGTTATTAAAGGCGATAGGCGCAGTAAGATGCCAAGGTCTCCTAAGGCCTAGGCTCAAGGCGCTAGCTTCACCGAAGTGAGGCGCACCTTGTACGGGAAAAAATTATATAATTTAATATAAGTAAATAATTTAGGGTTCAACATAAACAAAATAAAATGTTAAATATTTAGTGTTTTTTAGAGATTAGGAATTAGGGCTAATTTTTCTTCTGTCATTGATTTGGGGTTGAATGCCCAATGTATTGGCATTTGTAATAAGAGTAGGGATCTTCTGTAGTTGCATCATATTAAATCAATGGTTAGTTTTTAAACAAAACCAATTAAAGCAACAATAAAAAAAGTCCTCAAGATGCAAGCCTTGGGCCAATCCGGCGCCTTATCACAGTCGTCTGGCATGGAACCCTACAAGGCACAAACCTTGGGACTGGACGGGACTTGGGCCTAGGGGCGCCTTATCGAAGTTGCCTGGCCTGGAACACTATAAGGCACAAACCTTGGACCTGGATGGGATTTGGACCTAGGCACACACCTAGGCGCGCCTTTAATAACACTGGGCTGGAGGGTTTATAGATGGAAAAGGGGGTTGGGCTGGGTTTTGTTTTTAAAAAGGATGGGTTCTAAAAATGTTAGAATTGTGTTGAAATTCTTTGCACAGCAAGTGTTTTTAAGTGTGAATAGCAGCCCCAGTGGTAGGGCAAAGGCTTAGAGTTGCTAAGGGTCTATTGGAGTCCTTCGTGAGCTGTGGACTGTAAGATAGGAATGGTAAGCTTGGCTTTCATTTAGGTAGAGGTTGCTAGGTTTGAATCTGTCTATGTAGATTATAGTTATCAACATAGGACTAGTTGAGTTGAACCAAGTGGTGGTGGTGGTGGTGGTGATTGTTGTTGGTTAAATGATAGGATAGAATGGTTATACATAAAGCAGTTAAATTTCTTTGATCAGATAACTAGTGTATAAATAAGCATGCCATGATAAATGGACACAAGCCCGTACGAAAATGGTTGCATTTTACGACCTTATGACCTAATTTGGTTGTACTGTAACTGATAGGTAGAAAATTGTGAAATAGGGTATGTGTCAGTGTTAGATTTATCTAATTTTTATGTCTAAAGACACGGGGATATGAATTTTTTTCAATTTTCTTAATATTCTTTTACTTTTAGGATAGAGTCGTATTTACTAGGTGGCATAGAGCTTTTCATGCGGTATATGGGATCTTCTTGCGTTGTAGTTAATTTTTAATTACTATATATGTTTATTAGGTAAATATTGAACTGCACATATTGGGCCATATCTCATACCCTTACTCAAGTGTTAGTGTCCAACATGGGTAATTTACACATTAAGAAGAGTTCATGTTGTCAGACTAATATCTTGGTTAATATGTGTTGCTTATTCTATTTAGCCGTCATTAGTTGTTATTTCCTTACTATGTATCTTTCCTTATTTGTGCCTCAAGGCTTCCGTTGTAAGCTACATATTATCAATATAAAAAGGGAATGATAGTCTTATCATTCCCTAAGTTTGTTTTCTCCTAACAAACATGGTATTAGAGCTAGGAGGCTCCTAAACCACCACCTGACACTACCACAGCTTCACCACATCATCACACATCACTCCAGCAGCCACCCATCATCACCCATACCCTTCTATACCTAGAAAACCCTTCTTTTGGCACTGCCCAGGCCTGTTGGCCCCCTGTCCAGACACCTAGGGCCTGCCGACAGCCCTCCTAGCCTTGTCGGCTCCTTCTCCAGCCTACTAGGGCGCTACCAACAACCCCCCATCCCTGTCGGCTCTTCTTCTAGCCTTCTAGGCCACTGTTAACAGCCCTCTGGGCTTTTTTCATGGTCTGATTACTTTATTTGGCTCTAACTCTCTTGCTGGTATGCTTTTTAGTAGTTTGGGACATTTATTTCGCTGTTTTGATTGGGCCGTAAGCCTTCTTTGTCTTCTTTGGTTCCTTGGGTCAATATGTGGACCTCTTGCTATTTTTTGGCTAAGTATATTGCTCCCTTCATGATTTGTGATTGATTAGAGATACTTTGATCCCAATTGTTTATCCCTCTACCAGTGGTAGTGATTAGTGTAAGTTGGTTTGGTAGTAGCGTTCTAAGGTGACTGACATTACCAGTGAATCCACTAGTTCTCTGCCACTTCAAGGGGAGTCCCATTATGAGTACATCTGAAAATCTCAATCGTGGCCTTAAAATCACCACCTCTCTGTTTAATGGTCAAAATTATTCAGCTTGGTTGCAGTGTCTTGACACTTTTTCGGAAGAGCTGTAGGAAAATGGGTTATGTAGATGGGAGAATCAAAGCACCTAGCATCACTAATTCTGGTTATGCCCAGTGGGAGATTACCAACTCTCTGATCATGGGGTGGCTCATCCACTTGATTGTCCCTGATATTTGGTGAGGGCTACTTATCTATGGTTACAAGTTACAACACAGGATATTTGGGATGTTGTGGCTACTACTTATTCTTGGAAGGGGAATTTTTCACAAACATTTGAATTGTGTCGCTCCATTGAGTGCTCAGTCCAGGGAGGGATGATTGTTCTTTAATATTGTACTTTTCTTAATAATGGCTGGAAATGTCTTGATCATTTACAGGATTATAAACGTGTTTGCACAACTGATTCTGTGGATTACTGCAAGTTTCTGGAGAGCCTCAACTTGGAATTTGATCCTGTTCGAAGTCGTGTTCTTGGCATGGATGTTCTTCTTTCTCTTTAGGTGGCCTTTGCTTATGTGCAGAATGAGGAGAGTCGTCAGTCTGCTATGCTATCACTGGCTTTTACAAAGCGCTTAACCTTACTTTCTGCTCCTCCTAGAGATGGAATTAGTCAACCTCGTAGTTCCTCCAATACTTTGGAAAAGGATAATCTATTTTGTGATTACTGTCGCCGGCTGAGACACACTGAGGATACTTGTTGGAAACCTCATGGGGTTCCTTTTGGTGGCCATGGTGATTGCTTTGGTAGTCGTGGGGGTCACTTAAGACGGTCTTGAGGACATGGGTTTAATACTCCTGACTTATCTTCAGTTGTTCCATCTAATAGTGATGTCTCTTTATGGTATGTCTTTTTCTAAGTTTGAGGATGCTTTGTGCCACCTACTGGATCGTCATTCTTCCACTACTCCATCCGATGCACCCTCCTCTTTTTTTGCTCACTTTGGCAACTTAGTCTCTTCTACCAATGCTTTCTTATCTCATAAGACTTTACCTTGGATTATTAATTCAGGTGCCTCCAATCATATATCTAGATCTTTTGATTTATTCTCGGAATATAAGCCCTCTTCAAGTCAGGACAAAATTAGGATTACTGATGGTACTACTTCTTCTATTTTTGGGAAATGTTTAGTTCATGCCACTCTTTCTCTACTCTTATCTTCTGTCTTGCGTGTTCCAAATTTCTCTTTTAATCTTTTATCTTTGAGTTGTCTTACTCATGACTTGAACTATAGTGTGACCTTTTTCCCTGATAATTGTCTTTTTCAGAATCTCATCACGAGGGGACGTTGGCAGTGGTAGAGTAGAACATTGTCTTTATATCTTGGATCAGGTAGACAAGGTGGCAAATCATTCCATCAAGTTTCCCACCACTAAGGAAGATTTATGGTTGTAGCATCGGCGTCTTGGATATCCGTCTTTTTTATTACTTAAACATTTGTCTCCTTCCTCTTTTACAAACAATAATATCTCTGAGTTTAATTGTGAGCCTTGTCAACTTGGTAAACAACACAGAGCTTCTTTTGCTCCAAGTTTTAATAAAAGTTTGGTTTCTTTCTTCTTAATTCATACTAATGTTTGGGGTCCATCTCGTGTTGTATCTTTGAAAGGTCATAGATGGTTTGTCACTTTTATAGATGATTTTTCTCGTACTACCTGGGTGTATCTTATGAAAGACAAAAGTGAGGTTTTTCTTGTGTTTTGCAATTTCTACCAAATGATTTGTACTCAATTTGGTGCTATTGCCAAAATATTGCGATCTGATAATGGAGGTGAGTTCATTAATTCTGGTATAGTGAGCTATCTTTCCACCTATGACATTATTCATCAGACATCTTGCACCAATACCCCTTAGCAAAATTGGGTTACGAAGCGCAAGAATCGTCATTTTCTTGATATAGCTCGTTGCATGACCTTTTCCACGCAAGTGCCTTGGTCTTATTGGGGAGAAGCAGTTTTCATTGTTGCCTATCTCATCAATTGTTTTCCTACCCAAGTGTTGTACAAACAAGCTCCCCTTTAGGTGTTCTTAGGTTCTAAGTTTGTGTTTTCAATTCTTCCTAAAACCTCTGGGTGTGTCTACTTTGTCCACAACCATTCCGTTACTTATGGTAAATTTATTTCTTGTTCTATTAAATGTGTCTTTCTGGGTTATTCACCTACTCAAAAGGGCTATAAGGGTTATCATCCTCCGTCTCGTTAGTGATTTGTCTCCATGGATGTAATTGAAAAGCCCAGCCTACACTTCTCCTTAAACCCAGGTATTAAGGAGAAGGAAATTGGAGCCTTATAAGTAGCACAGATGGGACAACTCCAGACGATGTGGGACACATTCCAACACATCCTCCTAGACCACAACATATAGTAGCTGAATAAACGGCACACCAATCATAGGTCTAACCAAGCTTTGATACCAAATTGAAAAGTCGAGCCCACACTTCTCCTTAAAACCCAAGTATTAAGGAGAATAAAATTGGTGTTTTGTAAGTAGCACAGATGGGGCAACTCCAGGCGATGTGGGACACATTCCAACAGATATCACCTTTTTTGAGTCCTAGTCTTTTTTGTCCTCTCTAGTGTCCCATTAATTCCTTTAGGTAGAGCCTTGGTGTGAAGAGATTCCTGGATTTTCAGTTCTTGGATCATTACTGGTGGTTGAGGATGTAGAATATGAACCAGCTATTTTGGGCAATACAGAATCCAATGTTCTCGAGGAAGGGAAAGTCTATGTTAGAGACAAAGACAGACATAAAGTTACTTAGATACAAGAGACCGCTTCTGATCCAGTGTTATTCCCTTCTTTTGATGAGAGTCTAGGTAAATCTGAAACCCTTGATATTCCTGAGTATTTTGATATTGATATTCCTATTGCTAAACGGAAGGGTGTGAGGTCTTGTACGCAACACCATATCTCTAACTTTGTATCCTACTCTAATTGTCTCCTTCTCATAGAGCCTTTGTGTCTAAAGTTTCTTTTGTTAGTATACCCAATCATTTTCAGGATGCTCTTGCTACTCCTAAGTGGAAACATGCCATGATAGAAGAAATGAAAGCACTTCGTAAGAATGACACTTGGGAATTGACTGAATTACCCAAGAACAAATGACCTGTGGGATGTAAGTTGGTGTATACTGTGAAGCACAAAGCAGATGGTTCAATTGAGCGTTACAAAGCTTAACTTGTGGCAAAGGGCTTTACTCAAACTTATGGAGTAAATTATCAAGAGACATTTGCACCAGTTGCTAAAATGAATTTAGTCAGGGTACTCCTCTCTCTTGCAGCAAATCTGGATTGGCTACTTCACTAGTTTGATGTGAAGAATGCTTTCCTACATGGTGATCTAGAAGAAGAGTTGTATATGGACATTCCTTTTGGTTTTGAGGATCATCAGATAGAGAGTTAAGTATGCAGGCTTAGGAAGTCTTTATATGGTCTCAAACAATCTCCAAGGATTTGGTTTGAGAGATTTACTCAGGCAATGCTCAAATATGGCTTCACACAGAGTTAGGCTTATCACACTTTGTTTGTTAAACATTCCTCTCATGGTAAGACAACTGCCTTCATTGTATATGTGGATGGCATAGTTTTTATAGGAGATGATATTGAGGAAATTCTTCGGTTGAAGCAATATTTGGCAAATGAGTTTGAAATAAAAGACTTGGGAATCTGAAGTATTTCTTGGGTATTAAGGTTGCTAGGTCCAAGGATGAGATTTTCATCTGTCAAAGAAAATATGTTCTTAACCTGTTGAAAGAAACCGAGATGCTTGAGAGTAAATTGTGACACACACACACCTCTAGAGTCAAATCAGAAACTTAGTGTTGGTGGAGGAGCTGCTGTTAACAGGGAGAGTTATCAGAGATTAGTGGGGAAGCTCATTTATTTATCTCATTCTTGTCTTGATCTTGTTGATCTTGCTGTTGCGGTTAGTGTGGTTAGCCAGTTCATGCATGCCCCTCATGAGACACACTAGGCTGCGATGATGCGGATTCTTAAGTATTTAAAATCTTCTCCTGGAAAGGGTCTCTATTTTTTCAAACATAATCATCCTCGTGTGGAAGCTTATCTGAATCTTGTTGGGTAGGATTAGTAACTGATAGAAAGTCCACATTTGGATATTGTACCTTTGTTAGGAGAAATTTGGTTACTTGGAGAAGTAAAAAACAAAATGTAGTAGCTCGATCAAGTGGCAGAATTTAGAGCCATGGCACAAGGTGTGTGCGAGCTCTTGTGGATCAAGTTGCCGCTAAGTGATCTGGGCATTGGTCAGACAGACTCCATGCGACTATACTGTGACAATAAGGTTGCTATTAACATAGCTCACAATCCAATTCAACATGACCGCACAAAATATGTTGAGATTGATTGTCAGTTCATCAAGGAGAAACTCACCAGTGGCACTATGTGTACTCCTTTTGTGGAGTCGGGTGAACAATTGGCAAATATTCTCATCAAGGGAATTGGGAGCAAATAATTCCATGATGTACTTGGCAAGCTGGGCATGAGAGAGATCTTCGCACCAACTACAGAGGAAGTGTTAGAATAATATCTTGGTTATTATGTATTGCTTATTCAATTTAGTTGTTATTTCCTTATTATGTATTTTTCCTTATTTGTGCCTCAAGGCTTCCGTTGTAAGCTATAGATTATCAATATAAAAAGAGAATGATAGTCTTATCATTCCCTAAGTTTGTTTTCTCCTAACAAACACACAGTAGAATGGTTCGAAAATTAATGTCTTTTTATAAGTTGTTCAGAAATTAATGTAATTATTGGATTTTGTACACAACCCCTTATTACGAGAGTGGATGATACAGCTATGAGTCATGCTAATTTTTAAATGCATCCAGGCCAGTTATTGAGATGTCTTGATGATATGCTTTTTATAATACACTTGGTATATTCAGCCTATTTACCAAAGTGGAGGACTTGTATGGCAGCACTTACTCATCTACTTGCATTTTCTTATACATTGATTTATTTACCAAAGTGGAGGACTTGCATTTTGTTGTATGGCAATGCATGCTTAGGGGTAGTTGGGCATTTGTTTGTGTTGCTTGTTGATTTAGTCATATACACCAAAAAGTTGCTACCAATTGTTTGCCCTTTGAAGGCTGTTCTTTCTATCTTCTTTCTTATATGTAAGAGATTTACTTGTTTAAAGTCATCATCTATTAGTGTTACTGAGTAGGTTCTATAGCTGAATTTTATACCTGTATGTGTAGAGTGGTTTACTTCAACATTACAGGCATCAAAATTCTTTTTGTGGTTCATCTAATTTTCCATCTTTTGTTTATTATTTTTAATCAGGAGATCAACAAGGATCCATATTGGTGGATGAGATACAGGAGCAAGAAAATGTACTTAAGGAATGCGTTAGGCAACTTGAAAATGCTGAAGCAACTAGGTCTGCCTTGGTTTCTCAACTTAAAGAAGCAGTTCAGGAGCAGGTAAAGCTTTGTTAATTATGACTTCTCAAGTGTGCAATCACATTTCAATATCACAAGTACTTCACTCCTGCTTACTAAACTATAATCTTTCAGGAATTGAAGCTGGAACTCATTTGCACACAATTGCAAGTAAGAAGCACTATCCTCCATTTTTAAAATTATTTTTTTGTCTCTAGAGTTATTGCTGTTTAAAGATATTGATTGACTGATAAATGTTTAATCTTAATACTTATGTCTGATAAATGTTTAATCAATACCTACTTTCATTAACTATCATATCGTAAAGAAGATCATTTGGAAAGCGGTCAGAATGGACTATTGGCTGTAGTACTACAGCAAATTGATCCCGGAGGAGATCACATATTCAAAACTTCTAGTTCGGATTTTGAAACTTATATCGTTGTGCCCAGCTATGGTCCTGTGGGTCATCTACTGGAATAATTGCCATTCTGTACAGTACCTTGTTTGTTTATCTATTTCAATTAAAAGGACAATCATGTATTTTTCCAAGTATAATCTAGCCTAAAATTGTTTCACAGCACTTCTAGACTTGTTAGTTTCATTGGAACTCCCTATAGGAAACTGTTTGCCGAAGGCTTGTGCACCATGGGTGTCATGCCCTGAAATAAATTCAACATGAACTACCCACATGAATGAACATCCACTAAACGATAACAATAATCCTTCCATTTTTCATGATTCACACAATCTATAGTACACAAGAAGTTTGCTATCCCACAACATTATGTCATCATGTAATTAACTATAGTCCTTGAAACAAAATTCTCCATTTCAATATTCATAACATGAGATGGTCATTTTTCAAAACATTCATGAAGTCTACACTCATCTATTCTTTTTAACACAAGGAGAATAAAAATACCATCGACATTTCCATCCCTTCCAAAATCCCCAATTTCTAGGGTTTTTATCAAAAATCCAACACTTGTCCACTTCAAAGTGGAAACCAACCCAAAAACACCTTTCATAAGTCAAATGAAAAGAAAGCTCTCTAGGAAGAACCAACGAACCCATCCCTCGAAACTCTCTTTCTCTCTCTTCATTTAGTGTAAGATTAAGACCAACACAACTACCTCATGGAAGCTTAAAAAAAATCAACATTTATGTAGCAAAACATATATATATATATAACTCAAGAATTCCCTACCTCGAAGTGTTGATGATGAAAGGAAGTGAAACCCTAGCTTCAAGATGGAGTGTTCTTCAATTTCTCCTACACCAAGGAAGATCCAAGCTTGATCTTCAAGATTTAGGAGGGGTGATGATGTTTTAGATCCAAAGATTTGCAAGGAATCAAAGTGTTTTAAGTGTCTTGGTTAGGGTTTCTAGAGAGATAGAGGAGAGAAATAAGGTTTAGAGAGAGAGAGAAACCCTAAAAATGAGATACAAATCGTCCAAAAAGAGAGATAAAAACAGAGGCTCGAATCTGTCCAGAATGCCGCACGTGCGGCACCTTTCCCCGCATGTGCGGAGCGCCCCTTCCGCAAGTGCGGCCTTCACCCCCGCACGTGCGGGGCTCCTTTCCCGCACCACTCTCCGCTCATGCATATTAGACAGTATGCAACACACCCAAACTCCCCCTCTTCCCGCACGTGCGGCCTAGCCTCCCGCACGTGCGGCCCTGGTCCAGCACCCTAGAAATTTTCAGACTTGCTTCCCGGGCGCTCCGGACTTGACTCTGCACTTCACGGAAGAAGGAAATTCTAACACCAACACAAACAAGAACGGAAGCCTTGAATTGAAGATAATTTCTGAGGGTTTCAACCCAACGAGAACAAATGAGGACGAAACCAAAAAGAAGGAAAAGAAAGAGAGAAAAGAGACCTGGTCATCACAATGGGGGTTAGTTGGGCTTTGATCAGGACACTCCAGTGCCGATAAAAAATAAATATTGGCTATGAACAGAAGGCAAATTAATTTATTATGCCTCTTGAGTCTTGATACTTAATACATGCCTTTTTATAGTTCAAGTATGTTTCGAAAGACAAAAGAGATGACCAGCTAACATGTATCTATAAAGTTGTTGAATGTGGGACCTGCCTGATGAATGCATCATGGAAAAGTGGAATTTATGTTGGCTTTGTGTTGCAGTGTGGACCTTATTTGAAAATATTTATATTTGATCCATTGGTGGATATAAGTTTCCACACAACCTGACTTTAGTAGTTTCTGCTTTGTAGTAAGACATTTGACACACACACGTGTGTGTGTGCACACACATAAAAAGGTTGCTAAACAAAAACGAACCTAGTAATCATGCTTTATACTGCAGGTGTAGTGAAATTCTCTCTACTGCCTTTGTATCAAACCATGTGGTGTTTAAATATTTTTACCTGTCAGAAAACCCAACTTTGCTTGCAAGTTTCATCAATTTTTGAAGAATTTAGGAACTTTTGTTGATTTTTTATATCTTGCGAAATCAGTGGTTCAACCTGCAAAAATCTTGTAAAGATTCCAGAAAGCTCTTACTAAAAATTGTAATTGTGGCCACACCCACAGGTCCTTAAAATCATTCATTATGATCCATAACACTATTTAAGTCAGTTAATTGTTGAACACTGGCTATGTGTGTCACGTGACTGAATATAAATGCCTCTACCATATCTCAAATGTAAAAATTACGGTGGCTATCTCCAAATCACTCGTGGGGTAATTACTCTCAAGTACTTTCAACTGTTATGAAGTGTAAGCAATTACCTTCCCTTGCTGCGTAAGCACACATCCTAAACCCTGCATTGAAGCATCACTATAAATCACAAAACCTCCTCCATCTGTAGGGAAGGCAAGAATTGGAGTTGATGTCAATCTCTGCTTAAGCTCCTGAAAGCTACTCTCGCAGCCATCAGTCCAATGTTACTTTACTCCCATCTTCGTGAGATTGGTAAATGGTAAGACAATACGAGAGAACTCCTCTTAAAACTGCACACTAAAGTCAGAGAGGTAGGTCCCAGCCAATTGATGATCACCTCTACCTTTGTGCTGCCCACTAATATTCCATCCTTACCACATGACCTAAAAAGGTCACACTGAACCAAAACTCACACTTGAATTTGGAAAATGGTGTCTTCTACTAAAGCATTTGAAAAACTATCCTCAAATGCTTCTCATGCTCCTCACTACTACTTGAATAAATTAGGATATCATCAATGAAAACTATTACAAATTTATCCAACTAGGGGATTCAACACTTGTTCATTAACTGGGGGTTGAATGCAGTTGGTGCATTTGTTAAGGAGTCTTAAAAGTTGTCTTGGGGACATCCTCCTTCCTCACCTTCAGTTGGTGATAATCAGACCTCGAGTCAATCTTGGAGAATGTGTGTGTGAGCTCCATACAACTAGTCAAATAGATCATTATTGTGTGGCAAAAGTTATCTATTCTTCATTGTGACATTTATCTCCCTATAATTAATGCACAACCTCATTGACTGACAGGTGCTCCCTACGGTGAGATACTAGGCCTAAATCTCGCTCGTCTAACAATTTCTGTAACAATGTTCTGAAATACGGACCGTTCAGTGAACCAGAAAAGAGACTGGGTCAAGGGTCATCAGTTTAACCTTTAGATCAACTGCTATCAAACTGTGACTTCATAATAATTTGTCTTAAAAATTTTGCCCAATACCCTAAATTTTCTTAAATATTTCATCAAACATCCACCTCCAAAACAAAAATATAAAAGAAAAACCAATTAAAGTCTTTAATAAATTTGACACGTCATTTATATTTAAATAAATATGTTTGTTTAAAAATATTTTAATTTTTTTATACATTAATTTATTGTAAAATCTAATTTTAACATACATAAAATAAAAGAATAAGTATAGTTTGTTTGCCTAAGCATTCACAAAGCAGGTGCATGACTCAGTGGTGCCTGCGACTTCTTAAGGACATGTCTAGTGTTCCAATCCCCTTGGCTACAATTTTTTAAGCAAGCCACAAGTGTTCTTTCGAATTGGCCGATTGTGTTGAACTGTGACCGGCTTGAACGAGTTACAAGTTTAACCACCAGTTCAAATGAATTTTGTAAAATAAGCCAGTTTTCACTCCACAATAGTTTTTGTGGGTTGACCGGACTGGAACCAAGCCCAGTTTCTGGTTCAATTGGCTGGTTTAGTCCAGGTTTCAAAACCATGCCTGTAACCAAGTCTGCAACTCCCTAAGCTCCACAGGTGCCATCCTGTAAGGTGCTTTAGAGATAGGTCTAGTGACCGACACTAAATCAACGATAAACTCTATCTCACGGTTCAGAGGAAGATCGAGTAGATCCTCAGGAAATACATCAAGGAACTCCCTCACCACTAGTAGATCCTCTAACGCTTTGATAGTTTTGTACCAACTACACAAGCCAAATAACCCCAACACCCCTTTCCTTAGCAACTCGTTAGCCTGAAGGGCTGAAATGATACCGATCAGGATCGTCTTCTTATACCTCTAAGAAGTGAACTTAGGCTATGTCACACCCCAATTTTTTTTATTACTCAAATAGTACTACCACATCCATTATTATAATCCAATTTCATTAACAACATGCGGAAGCTATATACATTACCGTCCATAGATAAATGAAAAATCTCTCATTTGTATATACATTGAATGCAAAATGAATTACAATTAAAAAAATTGGCCGCAGGCTTACATTAATTCATAAAAAGAAAGGGCTTAACCCTTTACAACAATGGCGTTCCTTCAACAGGTGTAGACCCCTTGGCCAACAATTAAAGAAGATCCTTTGACCTTGAACCACTTCTCAACGTGTATCTGAAAAATGATTAGCAACGTGGGATAAATATAAAGTCCAGTAGAGATCTCAAAATGGTCCTAAACAATAGCAACATATAGATAGCTATGATTATGAATGCGTCACATCATACTATTTAAGTTATATGACAATTTTATTTCAAAGATAAAACATACATAAATACATATAATTTCTTTTCAAAATCCATCTTTTCACCCTTTCAAGGAAAACCCAGTTATCATCTCTTCATCTCATCAATTATGATTCAAAAGAAATTCTTCAAATTATCTTTACTTTAGAGAAAAGTTTTAAAGCAATCAATCGTTCGCTCATTCTAACTTTCATCTCAAAAATAATAATCACATTCTAGTCATAATTCCGCCTTACATCACAACTCATTACACACACATACCCATCAAGACATCCACCACCTTCCCCGGCCTTAAGCACATGGGCAAAAGAACACCTCCAACAGTACAATACAATACATCTACGTGCATATAGATATGTAAACTTGAATAATGGAAAATAACATATACTTGTATTTGTACCAGCCTAAAGCACGGATGGCTAATGAAACAACTCGCATAACACAGCACGCTTTACCGGCCTCACCTGAACATGAATGACTCGCAGGTCACACTTTACCGGGCGCAAACCGGAAGGGAGAGGAACCTATCTCAAGCACCACGCTTTACCGGTCCCACAGGAGGGTGACGGGCCCCAATTCACACTTTACTGGGCGCAAACCGGAAGAGAGAGGAACTATCTATTAAGGCACTACGCTTTACTGGCCAAACCCAGTTGGAAACAGACCCCCAATCTCATAACACAACATTCTAGATTGCATCAATAATCTACAAATATAACACATTCATGTATTCTATTCAACAACAACAATATCATGCTCCATCAATGACCAAAGACAAAACCTCTAACAATTAAATGCACAACTTTGGTAAATTAAATCCACAATCGGTTCCACAATTTCAAACCATCAACGTCTTCAATTAAATCATTTTAAATAACCATTTCCCCCATTCACTTTTCCTTTTTCCATTTTCCATTTTCCATTTTCCATTTCATTTCACAAAAGAGTTACAAATATCATTTTGTTTTCAAAACCAAACCTGTTGTTCCAAGTCTTGAACACTTCCAACCCTTAGCCAAAACCCCTTTTTATTTAACGGAATCCCAATTTGTTGATACACAATCACAACTCAACACAACATGACATTAACTAAACCATCACAAGACCCGATTAACTTCTTTTTAGCAACCAAAGCTCTAATTTATTAATGAAACACATAGCCTAACAATTTCTTAACTTTAATTCCTTTCGTTTTATTCAACCCTTAATTACAAATTAGGGCTCTTCACCACTATCAACATAAACGTGATTAACTACCACCCAATTTATCAAATCAACTTAAAATCATGCTATTAAAACTCCCAAAACTCAAAACCCTAGATCTTTTTTCATGCTTTAGAAATTCCCATAACAAACATATTTTTGTATGCGATAAAAACTACCACATGTCTATCTATAACGAGATATTGAAAGGGTGCAAAGAAATTCTCTCGAAGCAAGGAGAAAAGCTGAAAAATCCACGATGACGAAAACATGATCCAATCAAATCAAAAGGAAGCCCTTGCCGAGCTATACGTTCTGGTATATGAAACTAGGGGTAGAAAATGGGTAGAAATAGATGAAACTCAGGCTTGAAAGCTTTATGGGAGAGAGGAGAGAGGGAAGATAATAAAATGTGAGGAAATGTGAGCCAAAAGTAACTTTTAAAATAGTTGACCTCGAACAGACCGCTCAAGTGATGAAACGTGCGGGCAAGCATCAGACACAACATATCGCTTAAGTGACCAAACCTAGGCTCGAGTGAAGAAACAAAACTCCTAGAAGTTCAGACTACACAAGGAATAGACCGCTTTAGCGAACAAACTACTACTCAAGCCAGTGTTTTGAAAAGCACGCCTAAGCTCAAGGCGAGGCACGGCGCGGTGCAAGTCTGCACTTCATGCATAGCAAGGCGAGGCAACATAAGTAAGGCGCAATTGAGGCGAGCGGCGAAAGGCGAGCGCCTTCTGCACTTCACTTGTATTCCACTCCAACGGCTGATGTGGTTTTCAGTGTGGATACCCACGTGGAATAAAATCTCTCTTACATTATAAAATGACCAAAACATGGTCCAAAAGAGCAAAAAGGATTAAAAAAAACCTTAGTGCAACGGCTGATATGGTTTTCTGTGTGGATATCCACATGGAATAAAATCTCGCTTACATTATAAAATGACCAAAATGTGGTCCAAAAGAGCAAAAAGGATTAAAAAAAAACCTTAGTGGGTGGAGGAGAAGAAGACGACACGACTAGAAGAGAAGACAATAGAGTTTTTTGGCTTTTGACACACGGCACACAGGTTCTTCTCTTCTCTTCTTCTCTTCTCTCTCTTCTCCTCTTCTTCTTTGCATCTGTTTTTTTTTTTTTTTTTTTTGCTTTATTTTTCTAGTCTTTCTCTCTTCTCTCTCTTCTCCTCTTCTTCTCTTCTTTGGTCTTCTTCTCTTGCTCTCTGCTTTTTTCTTCGTGTAATGCAACCATAGGACTTATTTTTTTTTAATTTCTTTTTTGAACCACAAACTAGAAGTTGTTTTGAACTTTATGTGGATGATCTTAATACTTAAGGTTTTTAGTAGATGTGAATGTGATACTTTATACCTTTTGTTGGATATTATATTTTTGATATGCATCATATATTTGTTTTGTTAAAAAGTTTGCCTATTTTATAATTTCACTTTTCTTCTATTTCATGCGCCTCGCTTTGGTATGGCGGGCACCTTGCCTCGCGCCTCGTGCTTAAGCTGTAGGAGTCCTTAACGCATCGGTGCACCTGGAGCCTTTTAAAACACTGGCTCGAGTGAACATCAAGAACTCACAAAACCCTGAACTGCAGACCAAAGTACTGAATGAATTGTAAGACTGCTCGAGCGAACAAACCTTTGCTCGAGTAAAGAGAAAAATCTCAGAGTGCTATAGGCTAAACAAGGATAGAGAACATTATCTTTTTCTTGAAATAGTCAATTGAGGCATGATGCCTAACCAACCATTCTATTCCCAAGATAACATTGAACTCTACAACACAAGACCTATATACATCTCTAGTACCACTGTCTTTCCCATAGGTGTAGACACAACAACAAAGACATCTAATGGCTCAATCAAGATAGGTAAACAATGCAATGTGGGTACAATTGAAGAATGTGTAAATCCAGAATCAATCAAGACGCGTGTAGGTACAAATGAGATAAAAAGTGTACCTAGCACTAATGACGGTGAATTCTTCACCTTCTTTTGGACTACGTTACATGGACTCTTTACAAATGGATTTGATTCTATTTTGCCCTAATTGCAGAAGAAACAAAAGAGAACAAGGAGAGAACCTGGTCGCTGGCTTCGATCCTCTGTTCGACGACTTTGATCTTGCACCCTTCGACTTCGACGAGTGTGGCCCTTTCAACTTCGACAAGCACCACCGTAGACAAGCTTCGATCTATCTTCATTGGCTTCGTCTTCGATGAGCTTTGATCTATCTTCTCTCGATCTCTGTTTTCTCTTCTCTTTTCTCTGATTTATAATATGTTCTCTCTCTCTCTCTCTCTCTAAAGATATTTAATTAATATATGTCATATATCAATAAAAATAACTATTTATAAATCATATGTATTTATAATATATATATATGTCAATTAAAAATAGATAAATTATATAGATAAATTAAAAATATTATCAATAAAAATAATACATAAGATAAAAAAAATAAATATATTTGAAAAATAATTATTTAACTCATCTTTATATAATAAATATACTTAAAAAATAACTATTTAACGTATCTTCGTACTTGTATCCAAATTTGGATCCATATCCACGTATCCTTAATTTTTTGTTTTGAAGAGTCCGACCCCTAGATACGCACCCGCACTTGATATCTGCACCCAAGTCCGTGTAATGTAATTTTTGGATAAGGGAAAACACTCTACCTTGAGTAGTGAACTTCTTATCTTGCCCCCACGTTAGCCTGATTCTCTGCACAAGGTCCTTGTCTTCGATCCCTGACCTTGCCCAACTCCATCACCTCAAGTATACAACTCATGGCCCTACGGGGTATAAGATGGTAGAGCTGATGTCTGACCAAATTTTTTTTTTTTTTTTTTTTTGGATCAGTGATAAAAGAGAAATTTATCAAAGCAAAAAGTAAGTACAAAGTGTCCTCTACAAGCAGAGATCAAACATCAATCAAATGAAAAACAAAAACTTAAATTATCCATCACAAATTACTTTCCAATATCTAGAAATTATCTAAAAATTAAAAAAACAAACAAACAAACAAACAAGCAAGCAAAGAGAATCCCCTTAAATGGGGCTGAAACGGATGCCAAAAGCAATGCAAACACATAGATGTTGGATTGCCAAATCTGTCCTCAAAGACCCTTGCATTCCTCTCCAACCAAATGATCCCAAAAATTGAGAAAACTACACAATGCCATATTACTTTTGCCTCCACTGTCTTCCCCTCTGGCTCTGCACTGACTTGGCAAATGGCCATGCTTCCTACATTTATAGCATACCTTGGCATGTGCATCATAATAATACCCCACTGAATCACAAATTGTGACCTTGTTAACTCCTTCCACTAGCTAATCGTACTGGAGTGTTAAACCTCTTGTTGGGTATACACCCACCACTGCCCTATCCAACCTGCCTTTGTTCCCTGAAGTTCAAACTTGATTGTTCGGAGCTGTTGGAGTGGATGACGAAGGCAGGCAGCAACAAAGAGTCCTTCAGAAATTAGGAATTAGGGTTAATTTTTCTTAGATAGTTCATTGGGGTCTGAAATGCCCAATGTATTGCCATGTATAATTAAGAGCAGGGATCTATTGTAGCTGAACCATATTAAATCAATGGTCATATTTCAAACTAAAAAAGCCCTCAAGGTTTGCTTTTTAGGGCTACTCTACCTTAAGTGCAACTTATCGAATTTACCTTGCATAAAACACTTCTAAGCACAAGCCTTGCACCTGGATGGAACTTGGGCCTAGGCACACGCCTAGGCATGCTTTTAATAACACAGCCCTGAACCTCTTGTTTTGTTGTTCTCATGTCTTATGTGCATTATCCAAGCCTTTCTCAACCAATAGTGCCTTAGTGACTAGCCCTGATTAAGTCTTCTCATCCAATGGAAGAATTTGTTCTCGGATTCGTGGCCCGAAGCCTCTCTCGAAGAACATCATAGTTGGGATTTATACCACATCCCACCAACACAAACGGAAGCACTTCCACAAACATACCGAAGAGAAAAAAACAATCAAATAGAGATTTACGTGATTTGACCCAAATTGCCTATATTAACGGGAGACAGAGTTTCCACTATGAATAAAAGAGATAATACATGTGAGATAGCCAAAATACTTAAAACTTACACCACCACCCGAATCCATTCTCGAGGGTAATTGAGCCCTTGCTCACCTCGGTGGCCATGGTATTTTTTCTCCCACCCCTTACATTTCTATTTTTACCTCACTACTTTCTCAATCTCTCTCAGATGAACCCTGTAGTCTACATGACAATTTATAATAGTCTACCCATAAGAATCTTAGTTCCATACAATTAGATATCCAAATCCTACACATATTAAGATTCTTAGTAGATTCTAGACTCTACTATCCTAACCTAAATACATGTATAAACCAACTCAATAACTGTATGGGACCCACCTTTATCACATGGGTGGACTAATTCTAGCAATCACCCCTCTCTACTCATGTGAGGTAAATGTTATATACATCTTCCAACTTAGATGTCCTAGTTTGTGTGATACACTTCATCTTCACCTAGAAAATGTTGCATCTCCATAAACTGAGTGCCCACGCCGTTTGCACCTCACGTTGTGGTGTTTCAAACGCGTCCTTCATGGCTTCCTGTGTCCTCATGCTTGAGTCGATGAGATCCGCCATACCTCCCTGAGATGTCTCCACTGCCATGAACCAACACCTTCATAGAAAAGAGACTCGTGTCCTTCAGCGTACACCATCTCGTCGTGAAACTATCTCAACTTCTATGCCTGAAGCTTCCATTTTGTGAACATCCAACAACCCGTTGTCTTCCTCTTGGTGGCCACCAAATATCCTTGCAACTGTTGCTCATCATTGTTCACCCACGACTCGTACTACTTGCCTGATGCTTGACAGTAACTTCCCTCTTATCACAACATACTCCACAAGCCTGTACAAATTGCCAACCAACTGCCCGTCAATGATTGGCCTTCCATCATTGACCTTTGATCGTCCTTGAATCTGTTTAATCCCTTTAAACCTTTTAAGAATTTAAAAATTCTGACCATATCAATGAATCCGCAACTCCGTAAAACCTTGGAGATCGCCCTTGCCTTGAATTTTTCTATTATATATACACATAGATATAATAGAAATATTTTAAACTGTTGATTTTATGCGTTTTGTCACACAAAATCATAATCCTTTGACAAGCCAAAGCCACAAAATCAAATCCTCAATTGTGCACTCTACTGTGCATTGTGTTCCAATTAATTGATGCGTCCACCACATTGCCTTCATCCGAATTATTATTTATTTATTTATTTATTTATTTATTTTTCCTCCTCTTTTGTGGGAGTCCTCCTTGTGCAATAACCGCACCTAGGATCAACAACCATAAGTTCTGATACCACTTGTTGGGGTTTATACCACATCTCAGCAACACAAACGAAAACACATCCACATATGTACCAAAGAGAAAAAAACAATCACATAGAGATTACGTGGTTCAATCCAAATTGGCTATATCCATGGGAGAGAGAGTTTCTACTATGAATAAAATAGAGAATACATGTGAGATGGCCAAGATACTCAAAACTTACATCACTATCTGAACCAATGCTCAAGGGTAATTGAGCCCTTGCTTACCTTGGTGCCCACGGTATTTTTTCTCCCACCCCTTACATCTCTATTTTTTCCCTCACTACTCTCTCAATCTCTTTCAAAGAAACCCTATAGTCCACATGACTATTTATAATAGTCTACCTATGAGAATGTTCCATACAATTAGATAATCAAATCCTACACATATTAAGATTCCAAGTAGATTCTGGACTCTACTATCCTAACCCAAATACATGTATAAACGAAACTCAATAACTGTATGGGACCCACCTTTATCACATGGGTGGATTAATCCTAACAACTTTGTCATCACAAGCCACCTGATAAGTTGCATATTTAGAGAGTTTTGCAAACATTTCCCAAACCAACTCGTGCTACTTTCCTCAAACTGGCGTTTCACCATACGCCACCAATGCCCAACCCTTAAGTACAAGCTATTACGTTCCTCTGAACAACCCTAGACACTAGAAATCTTTTCCATCCTAAGCACCCAAGTCTCAGTCTGTGGCCTTGAAATGGAGAGCTATTCCCTCTTGCATTAACTTGTCATGTCACAGTCTAAGCATGCTAATGAGATAATTCATTATGTCAAAATCATTTATTACAATGTTATTGATCTCTTTAAGTACATGCTTTCTTTTTCACTAGAGATACTGTCCTTGATCATCCTATTTATCAAAAAAAAGAGTACTCCAAGAACGGACACGGTTATAGACACGGGCAATTGTGATTTCCAAAAAATAAGGGTACTGGCACGATAGGGATGCAACAAAAAAAATATATTGTATGTGTTTTCCATGTATGTGAATATTACTTCCACAAACAACTAAAAATAATGAAAAGCTAATACTAATTCAGCAAGAAAAAAACAACGCAATCTAAAGTTAAAACTTTATTAAATATCAAAAATACTATTTTATCAATCATAAAATTACATCTGAGTTGTTTGCCTTCATCAACATCAGTATTTGTGGTTGTGCTAGTATCACAAGTAGAAGAAGAAAAGTTTTCTTATAACCATTACATTTGAAAGAAACAGTAATTTTAACATCAAACACTAATTTAAAATGACAATTCAGTCACTTCAAGCATCAAACACTAATTCTGAAAGTAAGCGAGAGAATTCTACTTATTTTATTGTTTAAAGAGTAAGGGAGAGAATTCTACATAGTGATGATTAACACTGACAACATATTTGCATGGTGGTGAACATTATAAATTTATGACAGTGTTTGAATAACTCATGTCAAGATAACCATGTCTTGCAGTGTGTCTTATCTTAGTACACGTGTCTAGGCAAAGAACAAAAAATTTTAAAAAATGGGGTAGACCACAGTGTTTTTGATAGATCTTGGTGTGCTCGAGGTGTGTTGGTGTCTGACTTGTGTCAAACATGACTATGGAAACTAAGCTGATGCATTTGTGCTTTGTAGGTTCTTTTGATGATTTTACTTTACTTGTATTGCGAGTTGGTTGGGTGTTTTGTTTATCTTACATTTACCATCCCGATATTGCATATGTTCATTTTAGTTATAAAAAAAATTCCATATGTTCGTGTGGTAGTTTGTTTTTGCACCTTGCATTACTCATTGGGCTGCTTTGTTATGTTTCTTGTGTTATTTCTTTGGTATTTTATTTTAGACCTTATTGCTCTCTTCTGGTGATGACGTGATATTTCTGATCAAAAGTCCACTATTTGCTTATGTGTATTTCTAGGCGAGTATCCTATTTCTTGGAAAAACATGAAAAGATGTATTTTTGTTTGTCAACATCTTCAGTTGGGCACCATTAAGTTGCCTTCGGTCTCCTCCTTGAATCTTGTGGACTCTTCACCAAGACTGACTTCTGCACATTTTTAGTTTCTACTAAACAAACTCTCAATGCTCACGGGGTTCACCTTATGATTTTGTTAGGGAATATGAAATTAAAATATATTTTGGTTATTTTTATTTTTTGTATAAGGGTATTTTAGTCCTAAGGGTTAGAGTTTTTTTCTTTCTATTTATATACTACGTAATTGACAAGTTAATGCAATGATAATAGAGAGTTTTTGTACATGAGTATTATGTAGTTTGCTTCTAAGTAGCTGCATCTGCCATGGACATTACTCCTTCGTCCCAGGCATGCTGGAGATGAATATCTTTCTCTTAGTGTGTCTGTGATTGGATTTTTTGCTGGTTTTTTTTCATCTTTAGTGAACTTTAAAAAAACAAAATTCAAGAAGCTTTACACTTTTAGGTTCTACTTGACTAGACAGATCAAAAAAAGGAAGGAAAAAGTTAACCAAAGACGGAAAAAAAGTTAGCTTTTTTGGCTTTAGTCAACTTTTTTTGGATTTTATTTATTTATTTATTTGTGGACTTTTTGGATCCTCCTACAATAGATGGACATGAAAAAAAAAAAATTTGCCACAAATTTGAAAAGAACACAATAAAGACAAAAATTCTGATAAGTGTGTAGCTTTTTTTTGCTGATTAGAAGAGGGAAAAAGAAAAAAACCCACCGAATTAACAAAGGAAATGAATCTATGGTCATGGGAATGAAAATGTAATACGAAATGTAACATATCTAATGTTATGATGCATATAGAGCTGCAAATGAACAGTCATTCGTGAACAGGCTCGAGCTCAGTTCAATAAATTTTTATTGAGTTCGAGCTCGTTAAAATCTTAATAAATAAATCCAAACATACTAAAGCTCTTCTCGTTAGCTCGGCTCATTTAACATTTATTTAAATAATAGAATAAATATATTATTTATATAGTAAATAATGTAAAAATATGTATAAACAAGATAAATATGTTGTTTATATATTTAAATAATGTAAATAATAGCTAAATTTGTTTATATCTAAATAATAGCTAACTATAGATACTACATTTATATAATAGTTGTGGTAGATATTATTATTTTGGTAAGATGTTGACTTTTTTTTAATATGTTTATATATCTATTTTATATGTAATTGTATAATCAAAGTTTCAATTATAATTTTAGTCTCATACGCAAGTATGAATTTATAACTTCTTTGGCTTGTTAAGGGTCGTGAACAGACTCGAGCTCGAGTCAAGCCTAAGCCAACTAGACTAGAGCACGGTTTGTTAAATTTTTATTAAGCTCGAGTTTGAGCTAGAGCTTGAACTCTCTAAAATCTTAAGAAACAAACCCAAAAAGAATAAAGCTTGGCTCATTTGTAGCCCTAGATGCATATCATATCTACTTATCTCTAGCTTTCTAAGTTATGCAATTGTTAACACGAAACTTTGGATACATAGTAATTAATTAAATGTATGCATTTTACTCACTATATACCCATATCCATGTCCACATTTATCATTGTAGTGTCCCACAGTCGTAGGCTTTTTCAAGTTGCCATTCAGTTTTATGTTGTGCAATGTCTGTTTTTGTACTAAAACTTGTCTTTTAAAATCCCCGTGATAGTTGGATCTCATTTTGTCTTTGCAACTTGCTTATCTACTGTTAGTGTTGGCAAAACTGTCCAACTTTATGTGGAACTGATTTCGCAGGCATCTCTAAGTTTTACAATGCATGAAGTTACTAGCAGAAGTATGAAGTGGACTAGTGATATAGTTTGTACCTTTTCTTGGGCTCTTCATTGTCCTTTGATTAGTCATTGACAGTTACCTGTTCATATCAACTTTGTATTGGTTGCATGAATTACGTCTTTTCTTATTTCTTCTACTCATCTAATTTTATACCAACCTTTTCTTATATGACACTTATTTTCCCAATGTTAATATCTTCTGATTCAAAATATTTAGAGTTAAGTCGATACATATTGCCAATAGGTATCTTGTATTAAATGTATCTTGCGACACATATATGATACATGAGGTGATATACGATATGCGATACATATGATATATGAATACTTCAATTTTCTTTAACAATTTTGGGAAAAAAGTAACTGAGCTTATGTTTTTGAAATTAAAATTATTAGAAAAGTTCATCAACATTAAAAAAATATTGTTAAGATGAGAAGGATACTTTTTTTAACAAATATTTACCTATATGGTATTAATTGTCTTGTGTTATTAATTCATACCCGGCTACATCGAATAAAGCTTGAAATTTCTATCATGAATAAACTAATTGAATACATAATAGTTTTAAATTAAAATTTAAAAACATCAAGGGCGATTGAAGACAATAATGGAAAACATATTATATAATTATTAAGAAAAAAGAAAAAAATTGTGGGTAAATTTGATTCGAGAATATAGTAATGTAATAAAGTGCTATATATATCATTTGTTATTCCAAATGTACTTCTCCACTCTGTTAAGCTATGAAGCATGGATACTTAAACATAGTTGCCGTAGTTGTATCTGACGTGTTGGACACCAACACGCCTTGGACATGCCACGTGGCGTGTATCAGTTTTTAATTATTTTTTCTCTACCCAAACATGTTGGGGACATGTGTACCTTGCCTCTAGACGCGAGCCAAAGACAATTATTTTGCCATGAGTTGTAAAAAAGACCATCATAAATTCATAATCATCGCTATGTAAACATGACGTCTATGTTAATTATCACTAAGTAGTATTGTCTTCCTTATTCTTTGAACAATAATGAAGTGGCATTCTTTCCTAATTTTTGAGTTAGTGTTTGATGGTTGAAGTTGTTAAATTGTCATTTTAAATTGGTGTTTGATAGTTGAATTTTTTTATTTTTTTTAGTTGTAATGATTACAGGAAAATGTGTCCACTTCTTTGCTTAGGCTAGTAGCACACCCACAATTTCTGATGTGGATAAGGCAAACAACTCTGATATAATAGTTTATGATTGATACTAGTTAAACAGTATTCTTTTATATTCGATAAAGTTAAAACTTATAGATTGAATTATTTTTTTATGTTGAATTAGTGTTATTTTTAGTTATTTGTAGATGTAATATTTGTATACATTCCAAATAAAATATATAAAAAAAAAAGATGTTTTTTAAGCTGTATCCCCTCTCCATATCCCAATTTTTTGAAAATTTTCATTCTTGTATCTGTGTCCATGCTTCTTAGGTGTTTAGTATTGATGCATGCGTATTTTTAATTCTAGGAACCTTGTATAATATTATTATTAATGATTTTACATTTGCTTATGTTTTATTCTCACAAGATATTTATATTTTCCACCAATGTTTAAAGATGTTAACAAATCGTACGATGTGATATGATACAAGAGCAAAAGAAAAAAGAAAAACGATGCACGGTGCATACCCAAATTTGACAACTATGCTTTCCCCTAAATTTTTGTAATAACCTTCCCATAGCCACAGCAAGGAAACTCTGACCTCTTTACATGGAGGTCACTTCAGATGTGTTTTGAATATCATGGAGGGAAAGGCTATCAATCCGTGATGGTTGAAATTTTCTTCTACTATACTCTATGGCCATGTTTGTTTTGACTCCAATAGCCATGTGATCTGATTGGCAATCCTGTGGGCCCCACAAAATATATGTTTGGTTGGGGAAAATAGGATGGAACTAAGAGTCCCACAGGACTATGAATACCCCCCAATAATGTATTAGTATTCTATCCCATGTGGACGGCAGGATTGCTAATCCTATCCCATGGTATTAGAGGTGAAAAGACTATTTTGTACCCCGCTTTACAAAAACAACAAAGCCACCTTTTTCTAATAAAGGGCTTTTACACAATTTCATAGATTTAATCTCAACCAACTAATATCACCGCACCACACTAGTGCACAAACAAACACCAATTTTATCTTACATTTCCAACCTAATATCACTGCACAAACAAACACCATTTTGCTTAACACTTCTACCGTTACGTGGTTGACTACCAATGATGATTTCCTTCGCATCTTCTGGTTGAAACATGTGCTTGTGCAACATAATTGACGTGATATATTCACATATTTGCAAAAACAATCTACCATGGTGGAGGCTTTAGGGGTACTGTTTTGTCAGACACCTTGTGTGAACGCTTGTTTCCCTAATCATGATATCATTGTTAATTCATAATTGTAGTCTCTTGATTAAATATTACGTAAGAAATGCTTGCCTGTTCTCATGCAACATGAAAATTGGAATTCGTCAGTTGCTTTACTGGGATAAACAGTGACATTTGTCTATGGGTGTGCAGGTTGCCCGGGGTCAGATTGAGCAAATGAGCAATATGAAGCAGAGGCTGACATCACCACCCATTCCTGCTTCCCTCAACATGACTAATCAACCAATCGAATCCAGTATAAAGGTTGAACCCAACCTACCTTTAGTTCATCCATCCAGCTCACCATTGGCACCACCTGTGATGTCTTTTGCAGCTCAGAGGACAAGTGAAGAAGAGAACAAGAGGGCAACAGCAGCTGCTGTAGCTGCTAAGCTTACTGCTTCTACATCCTCTGCACAGATGCTTACATCTGTTCTCTCATCTCTTGTAGCCGAGGAGGCCGCCTCTGTGAGTGGCGGTCTAAAATCAGCTGGATTCATCTCTAATTTACCCATGTTCTCTCCAGAGAAACGGATGAAGTTAGACAAACCAATGTCTTCTGCAGATGCTAATAATTCTGAAATTGGTAATACGAGCTATTTTACTTCTCTTCAACAGCAACCGATGGGTACTATGCCACTTGTCCCACCCACAAGTATCCAACCCATGAACCCGATGCAATCTCCATTTCCACCCCCACCTCCTCCTCCGGTACCTCCAGCAAATTCACCTGCAAATCAATTTGTTCAATCTGCCAGTATGATGATGGGTATTATGCCTTACGGATATGGAGGTAATAGCTTGCCACCTCCACCACCACTGCCTTCACATATTGCAATGGGATTAGCAAGACCGGCCCCACAGCCACAGCAACCGCAACAGATGCAGTCCCAGCAGCAGCAGCAGTCTCCGCAGCCACCGACTAATGGAGGGTATTACAGGCCTCCGGGTATTGGATTTTATGGGCAAAGTCATCAGCCAACAACACAGCCGGTTCCTCGGCAGTGACTTTTCTGAATGGCTGAGGATACAGAGGGTTTTTTCTCAGTAAGCCATATCATTCTGTACATTAGTAGATGTCTGTAATTCGTAAACTAAGTCCTTTTCGTTTCCTAAGATGTGTGTACTTTTTTCCGTAAGTTTCTCCTCCGTTCAAACACCTCTCTCCCCAATACCCGCTTCTTGAAATTGTCTTTGTAGCTAAATTGTAAACTGTATGTAAAAGTATGGTTTTAGAGATGCTTATAGCGTACCAATGCGTACTATAAGCAAGAACTCCAGAGGGAGTTTTTTTAATTTGTTTTTAAGTTTACAGACTAGCCAGAGACTGCTTTCTGGGAAATATTCTCAATTGCTTCTATAAACCTTAGAACCCTTGTCCAGTTAGTTTTTACCTTAGAACTCTTGGCTGTTAGTTTTAATCTACCATCTTATGCAGACATGAGGCTTTGCTTATACTTTTAGCCAAAGTAAAATAGGGATAAAATGCTTTATTGATCAGATTTTCTATATAAGATAGTTGTGATTGTGTTAAGGGCATTTATTTATTGCTTCCTTTGTTTGTTTGTTTGTTTATAATCAAATGGTGATGGGCTACACAATGGTGGGTGGCCTTCTTGTGTAGCATTTCTAGTGGTGGTGTCCTGAGCACTTGTTAAAAGTCTATTTGGCAAAAAACTTTGAAAACTTTCAAAAAATATTTTTAATGGTTCAACATTTCTTTCTCTAAAAGCAACAGCACAAACAATTAATTATTGGCGTAGAAGAGCCCGTCGTTGGGGAGTTCAAAAAAGGTTGGAATCGCTAAAGGTGTCTTCGATACATGGTTTCCTCTTTCGCTTTTCATGGTCGTGGACATGGGCAGGGCATGAATGGATTCAACGCCAATCTTACCTTGAGGGCCCTTAGGATAGTGTCTGGGTGTCAGGATGCGTTTAGAACCTTTCTTACGAGATATGACCATTCTCTTAGAATCCAACATGTGTGTGTGCTCCTCGCAGTCACTCAAAACTAGGGGACAAAGTTGTGATAATGAACCACCCTCCAAGTTTTGTGGTGTTGGGTCAACCTCAATTGCCGGTTTGTAGAAATCACTCGAAACTTGGGAATGCTGTGATAATGAACTACCCTCCAAGTGTTGTCTCAACTTCTAGCTTGGACATTTGGCTGAGACCTACTTGCATGTCAGATTGCGATGACTTTTTTTTTGGCCTTGACAACCGACAAGCTAGAACTATGTAGGAATCTAAACTTACCTTCAGTTTGTAGAGATTGGCCTAGGTTGCGGTCAATGAGAAGGAAGTTTTTGCTCATAATAACCTTTTTCTTTCGTGGTTCATTGAAAGTAACACCCCTTTTTGGACCCTTTTCAATCCTACCCTTGCAATTCTGAGATGGACATTTTCCTTGTTTAGAACCACCGATTCCAAAAAAAAATGCCTAAACTATATTTCTCATACAAAAATGTTGGAAATGCAGAGACACCATATTTATCAGTTGCAGGAAGACCCTTATTGTGTGATGAACCACCTTTTTCGGAATCATCAAAATCAACCGTATCATTCATACCATGAGCTACATTGCAAGGCCTTCTTGTTTAGCATTTCTAGTGATGGGCTACACAATATGTATCACTGTTAGTGTGACATGAGCCACTATCTATCATGGTCCCATATCCACTACCCTGTTGTCACTAAATGTGTTGGGTGCAAGTACTATTTTTTTAACCGAGTTGCAAGCACTTGTGATCAATGCAAGTGCAATTTGCGCAAAATGCAATTGATAATTGTGAAAACCCACATAGTTTGCACTTATACCAGACACATATTGCAGTTGTACTCGTGAATATACTGTATTTTTATTGAGCACAAATGAAAATTGCACCGAACATGTTTTGCATAGCACGAAACATGTTTTATAGTAACGATGCTCACGGTTTGGTTTTGGACAGTTTGGTTTGCAATTTGGACGTGCTAGCATATGTGCGGCTTGAAAAAAATTGAACTCGCAACCGCCTACAGTGCAGGTTGCGGTTTGTGTAGATAAGGTTCACAGATGTGCAGACGGTTTGCGGATTTAACTTTTTTCTTTAAAATTTTATTTTTGGCTCTCTCTTTTTCTTTTTCTTTTTTCCTTTTCTTCCCGTTTTGTAAATATTTATTTTAGGCCCTTTGCCCCCATTTTCTAAAATGCTCAACATTTAATAATTAATGAATTAAAACTTATAAAATTAAAAACACAACAAAATCAATTTCTAACACATACAAATCATTCAAAATTCTAAAATTTTAAATAAAATCATAACTTAAAACATGCACATCTTTCAAAATCCTAAACTAAATCATCAAAATCATTCACTACCTAACAATATAATTAAAGTAAAATCATTCAAAATCTTAAACTTACCTAAAAGTAATTTTTCATTAACTTTTACATTCATCCAAAATGTAATAATAAAATAACAATAAATTATTGTCAAATTTCATGCAATTCAAATCCATTAAATAAAATAAAAACATCTGTAAACTCGCAAACTCCATCATAAAAAAAATAGAAAAATAAGTTTAAGTGCGGGTGGGTGGGTTTTTGCGGATGCAGGTAAAATTCTCAACCCGTCCGCAATCCGCAATAATGTCATATTCCAAACCGCATCTGCCCCCGAAACTGCCCATTTGTATGCAGATCGGTTTAGGTTGAGCGGGTTGGGCGATTCAAATAATCCTATATCCGGCCCTATTTTATAGCAGTGGAGATATGAGATCCCGAAGAGAAAGGTGTTGAGAGGTTAAGGATGGCTGCAGTAGTTGGAGTTTGGGGCGTGTTTGTTTAGTGGGAAGGGGTGGCGATGGTGGTGGGGCTAGCAGGGGAAGGTGGGGAAGGGTTGGGGGTGACACGGAAGGGAATGGTAGTAATGGTCAATAACTGGAGTTGTAGTGGGAAAAGGAGGAGAATGGTGAGTGTGAAGGGAAGATGAGAGACAGTTTGGTCCTTTCAAGGGATAAATTTTACCCATTTGTAACGATTTCATTTTTCGCACCTCAATCAATAGCTAGGCACATTAAGGCCACCTCAAGTTATCACACAAAAATTTACACAAATTCAAATAAAAAATTTATTTGATATGAATCACTCTAACGGAACTCAAATTTAAGTAAATGTTTCGCTAATAGCATAAGTTTTGGATATTTTAAGTAATGGTAAATTACATTAACCTCCTTTGAAGTTTAGAAAAAATATAATAAGTCTCATAATTTTAACATAATTACACCAAGCTCCTTTATAGTTAGGTTAAAAATATCGAAATTGATGTAGATAGTATGAAAACAAAAAGATGAATAAGATAAAATATATATTTCAGTATAAATAAGATGACAAAATTATTTTTTTATTTATATGATTAACAAATTTATGATAAAAATGGAGCCAAGTGCTATATGAATTAAAATTTTTAAGAAAATATAATATAATCATCTCTGAATCTCAGAAAATGTCAGTATAATTTATCCTTTAAGTAAATATTTGATTTTGTTTTGATTTGAATAAAAAATTAAGTAAAACTTTAGTATAAATCTGGGTCATGAAGTCTAGAATATTTGAGTTATTTTAATTTTAGTTTTTTTTAATCTAAGAAAAAAAAAACAATTATGAATATTCAAATCCAAAATTTAAGCTTTTACACTGAATCAACCACTCAGCGATAATTTTAACTGAAATTTAAATGCAATATATAATATAAGTTTGAGTGAAGAATTACGGTTCTGTTTGTTTTGATATAAAATATTTTATATCAAAATTATTTTTTTTTTTGTAATTTGATTTTTTTTTTTTCAAATATTTTTATTTTTTAGTGTTTGGTTGACACTTGAAAAAAAACATTTTATTGCCTAAAAGAGAAATTTTGATTTAATAAAATGTCATTTATGACTTTTTAGTGAGCTTAGATACTTATTTAAAAATACTAAATATGTTGAAAAGACGGCGAGTGAGAGTCAATTTTTTAAATATTGACTTGCGAAATTTTTAAAGATAAGTCATTTCTAAAAAAAACGATACAAAAATATTTTTCTTAAAAAAAATTTTACTTGCTTTTTTTCAACCAAACACTGAAAAATAAGTGAAAAAAAATTGACGTCAAAACAAACAGAGGTAATACTAGGATAACAAGGAAAATTATTGGATATCCATACTCCTTCATTAGATTATCTCCAATGCTTATTTAAATTTTTCATCAAATTTAAGTAAAAGTTTGATCTAATATGTTACGCTCTAATCATTTTATCAAATTTGGCTAATCACCCAGCCGATGTCATTCGGTCGGTCGTTTGTCTAGGAGCAAATTTTTAATAAAACTTCTCCAAGTTAGTCATCCACTCAGGTGTCCCGTCGATCATCCACCTGGTTGACCAACCGGTCGTTTACCTGGTTGTCCACCAACTGTCACTTGCGATATTTGATGAAAAGTTAAACGCTCCCTTAATTTGATAAAAAAATCTAACTTCACCTTCGTTTGATATGGATTTGATACCATTGTTGGAGTACCCAAAAAATATATATATATATATAGACGTATTTCATCAAATTTAAATGATTAAGAGTATCTCCAACACTTACTCAAATGTTTCATCAATTAATCATTATTCAACATGTTCCTCGATTACTTAATATAAAATTATAAGTCTCACTTTTTCCATCAATCTTGGAGCACCAAGTAGTCATATTCTAGGAGTATCCAATAACTTTTCAAGACATGTTAGGAATCCCAAAAGTTCTATCAAAATTTATACTAAATGTCTCATGAATGTGGGATTCACATAAGACTCACATGGTGTGGGTCTCACACCCATATAAAATATTTGGTAAAAGATTTGATAGAACTTTTGGAGTCTGTAGCATTACTCTAACTTTCCAACTAACAACTACCACTAGCAACTAGGGGTGTAAATTTGGTCCGGCCTGACCCGGCCCAGCCCAACCCAGCCCACCCTGAATTTCGAGTATGTCTTGAGCGAGTTGATGGACAGGACCGGGCCAAGCTCACGGGCTGAATTGGACTTTAAAATAAGGGTTTTTTACGGGCCAGTCCCATTTGGAAGGGTTATTACCCAACAGGTCCTGAATAGATACTTTTTTACCTCTAAGTCCTGAACATTTTTATTTATCCCGTTTTTGCCCTCAAGTTTTCATTCTCAGATTCAGATCTGGATATGAACAAGAAAAAAGCTCTCTCAAGACATCTCTCTCAATCACACCATGAGTGGTCCGATCGAAGAAGAAGCTCTCTACATCTCTCACCCACACCATGAGTGGTCGATTGAAGAAGAAGATCTCGCCATCATCATTGGTGCATTCAAGGAGAATAAAAGTTTTCATTCTCGATTCATCCGAGATGAAGAAGAAAAAAAGCTCTCTCGACATCTCTCTCAATCACACCATGAGTGGTCCGATCGAAGAAGAAGCTCTCTACACATCTCTCAAACCATACCATGAGTGGTCCGATTGAAGAAGAAGATCTACCATCATCATTTGGTGCATTCAAGGAGAATGAAAACTACGAAGTCTAGATTCAAGGTCGCCGATTGCCCTAGCAAGTTTAACCGCCTAATCCATTTCATTTTCCCTTTCCTTTCATCTCTCTCTAAATCGATCTATCTCTATAGATTCACATATATATATATATATGTGTGTGTGTGTGTGTGTGTGTTTTTAAATCGTTGTTTGTTTGTTGCTAATGGAGATTGTTAATTTTGATCATCAAAGTGTTTTTCAGTGATAAATTTGTTTAAATCAGTGATAAATGTGTTTAAACTAGTGATAAATCAGTGATAAATTTGTTTAAACCAGTGATTAATTTGTTTAAACGAGCGATAAATTTATTTAAATCAGTGATAAATTTGTTTAAACCAGTGATAAATTTGTTCAAACTAGTGATAAGTTTGTTTTTGTGAATTTATCACTGTTTAATCCAATAATTAGTTTGTTTTGTGAATTTATCACTGAAATTTGTCATTGTTTAAATCGGTGATACGTTTGTTTTTGTGAATTTATCACTGTTTAAACCAATAATAAGTTTATTTTTGTGAATTTTTGAGTTATAGTGTTGAGTATAGGGGTAAAAGTAGAAAACGCTTTTTGAACCAGTGATAAATTTATCACTGTTGAATATTTTGTAAATTTGTTTTTGTGAATTAGTAAGTGTGAGGATGTGATTTTATGAATTAGTGAGTGAATGTGTATGTTTGTGAGTATGAGAGAATAAAAGGAACAATATATAAGGAATAAATGGAAGACAACATATAGGGAAGGGCTTGATAAGAATATATCAACTTTAGCTCAAGGAAGTATACTCAAAGGCAAAACAGAGGATAACAGAGGATAATAACTTTCTTATCTCTAACAGAATTAGTTACAGAGATATATATATATATATATAGATTGTAGAGCTGTACTCATTCAGATTGTAAATAACATTGTAGATTGTAAGAATATATATATGTGATTTTCAGATTGTTTCAGTTTCAGTTTCAGTTTCACGCATGTAGTGTGACATTTAGGGGTAAACTTGGAAACTGAAAAAGAGAAGACCTGCTGGGTATTAAGTTGGTTGCATGGGACCGGCTGGTAAGTGCCCCTTAAAATAATGTCAAGACCTAAGATTTCAGACTGGACTCGAATCCAGACCTAATGGAGCCGGATCCATCCCAAGCCACGAGCAAATTTCGGGCAGCAGGCAACACTCCTGCTAGGAACACTTCTAACCTCCTGTGGCAGACTTAAACGACAACGTTGGTATATTACCTTCTTACTGAAGCAAAGCTGTACTACTCTACTCTATTACGAAGAAACGAATCAAGTCAACTCCCCACTACGAAACGAATCATCAAATCAACTCCCTTCTTCTTCTATTCTATGCTGATTTCTTCACCCTTTTCTGCTCCTATCAAAATCCACCACTCTATGTAATAATTGTAAGTCAAATCTCCTCTCACTTCTCCTACCATTTTCCTTCTACTTGGATCTACTGTGTCTTTAGTTTGTATTCAGAAATTAATCTCACTTTTTTGTTTTTTTGGTTTTTTCTTTCTTTTTTTTTTTTTTTTTTCATTGCAAGAGATTGTGAAAATTGATGTGTTGTGTTGATGATTTTGCTTAATAACATGAGCATTTTTTTGCCCACTACCTTTTGTTCTCTCTCTCTCTCTCTCTCTCTCTCTCCTCTCTCTCTCTCTCTCTTGATGTGCATGGTTTGGGTTACAAATTTGAGCCTGTCAAGTGTTTGAGAAAATGTGTTAACTAAAAAACATGAAAATGGAGTGCCTTTACTGGCTGGTGTGAGTATCAGAGAAGAGACCTTATTGCCCAGTTGTTTGGTTTCTATTAAAGTATATGAGATCAGCTGTATGTATTAGAACACAAATTATGTTAAACTAGATTCAATGAATGTTAACTAAATGAATTTCCCTAAATATATATGTCATCACCACCCACAAATTATGCATCCATGTCATATTTTTATGCTATTAGTTGGCACCTTTTCTTTTCTTTTCTTTTCTTTTCTTTTCTTTTTTTTAAATAAAAGAAGATAAATTTCATAATTTTATTAGTTAATAGTTTCTTGATCTTGTAAGGATGTGTTTAATGGAGGATTTGATGAGGGAAATAAAAAAGAAAGGAAAATAGAAACAAAAGAAAGAATTGATAGGATTCAAATTCCAAACTATGTTTGGTTGAGATGGGAATTGGAGGAAGAAAAGAAATCATCTTTCTTATATTTTCTTGTCATTTTTCACTATCACTCTTATGATGACCCAAAAACTTGTGTTATGAGAGCAATTTTGTGTTTTTTTTTTTTTTTTGGGTGCTGAATTTGCCAGAACAATCCTCTCTTTTTTGAGCCCAATATATTTTTCCTCCCGCTTTTCCATTTTATTTTCTCACATACATAAAGGAAATGAATTTCTAGAAGATCCCTCTCATAATTCATTTCTCTCTCACTTTCTTTTCCCCTTTGTTTTTCATTATAACCAAACAAAAAGCGGGATTGCATTTCCTTTTCGTTTTTTATTTCTCTCATCAAATCCCCTAATCAAACACAGCCTAAGATTTTATTTATTTTGAGAAACCAAATGCCCCCAAATATCTCCTTCAACATTGTCTATATTTAGCTATTATATTCACTTCCTGAATTATTATCTTTAGGTTACTATATATATACCATGTACCACCATATATTTCCTTCATCTGTATCCCTTTAGGTGCCCTTCAGCATTTCTAGCTTGAGTGGATCTTCTAAAATTTTCTCATAAAAAATTCTATGTTTTAACCTTTCAGAATGTATTACGATTGCATCAGGAGTGTGCACCTTAATTACATAGAAATTTGATACTCCAAACGATCTGTATGTATATGGTATTCCTCTATGTGATGCTACTCCAATGATCAATAGTAAATCTTTCATATGCTAACAGCAATAAAGAACAAAATTTTGAGACGAAATTCTACAGTCATGTCACACCGAGTTGATTGTTTGATTCTTGCAGTGGACAAGAAGGGATACAGAATGAGTGACTGGGAAACTCACACACAGATGGACAAGTAAAGAAAGAGGATTCATACGATAACCCATTGGATGATTAACAGCATTGTGATCTTTTTGCTATAAAGGAGTGGAAATGGTCCCATCTCCAGTTTGCTCAAACTAATCAAGGAAAAATCCACTGAGGCACTAACTTTTGAGGCACTTTCAATTCGGAGATTATAATTGGTGGCGAGAGATCTAACCATTTATTTTTGCCAAAAATCAGAAAGCATACTGTGTGATCTAGTCCTTCACATTCTGAACTTTACTCACAGTAACATCCAAATGGGGCTTGGAGATTCTGACCATGAGCATCCGTTAAGACGTCAGTGGACACCGAAAGAGGGAGTTGTTTGTTTTAGGTGTGACCTTCCTCCTTCTGAGTGTGAGCCACCTATGTCTGATCGCGGCTACGGTTGCACCCGTTGCAACTACTTTACTCACAAGTTGTGTGCCGAATTGCCCGCGAACATGATGCACCCAATTCACGGTGAACATCTTCTCACCCTTTTGCCATCACCACCATCCAATTGCAGCAGCACCATTTGCAATGATTGTGGTGACAGTTGTCATGGCTATATCTACCATTGTGCAACCTGCGAATTTAACCTCCATCTTAAATGCTTTCTCACTCTGAAACATGAAAATCACCAGCACCCTCTCCGCCTCTGCAAATTGGAAGCTATATATACATTTGGATTCAATTGCATTGCATGTGGGTATCCTGCTGATGGCTTCACCTTTGGTTGTGATAACTGTGAGTTTTTCATCCACCATGAGTGTGCTTTTATACCACCCAGTGTCAAGCACCATCATCGCCATGTGCTCACCTTAACTTATACTTTTCCAGAGGAATCTGACCAAGTGTACTGTGATGTATGCGAAGAGGAAGCAGGACCACCCCCGCAGCACTTGGAGTACTGGCATGCGGGGCGAGAGAAAAAGAAGCATGATTCAGAAAGCAACAAATCATTATATTACTACTATTGTAAAGGTTGTGACTACATTGCTCATGTGTTTTGTGTGACACAAGTCACAAGGGTCACGAGGCTGAAGGAGGAGGGAGAGAAAGAGGAATGGCTTGAACACTTCAGTCACCTGCACCCCTTGAGCTTTTCTCGTAAGGTAAAGGACTTCCAGAGTTACTGTTCCGGATGTGGTCGGATCATCTGGGATCTCAATTACTATTGCAACCAATGCAACTTTGTCCTTCATAAATCATGCGCCGAATTTCCTCGTTTAATTAAACACCAACTTCACGAACACTCCCTAACTCTTTGTGACACTGCGCCTTGTGATGATGGCAGGCCTGTTATGTGTAATTCCTGTGACGAAAGGATCAATGGATTTAATTTCCATTGTGCAGATTGCAAATTCACCCTCCACTTGGTATGTGCTCGCACTTTTTTGCATCCCAGTCATGAACACAATCTTGTCTTTGACTCAGAACCACGATATTCTACAGGCATGTTCCGTTGTGATGCCTGTGGTGAGCTTGGGCAAGGTTTTGGCATGCACTGCACTCACAATTGTAACTTTGACCTACACATGGAGTGTTTTGCTTTGCCAGGCGGCATTAAACATGAATGCCACCCACACCCTCTCTCCCTTGCCTCCTCTCCCACAGCTGTCTCAGATAAATCTCACTGACATTTGTGACAAGGAAGTTGACCCAGAATTATGGATCTACCATTGTGAAGAATGTGACTATATTTCTCACCTGATTTGTGTGGCTAGTGATTTGCTCAGATCCTGGAAAGCATCCAACGCCCAACCTAATTTCCACACTATTCTTTCGTGTGAAGAAGCATCAATCAAAGCACCGGAGATGCCACCACTCTGTTACTATCTGTCCGGCAACGAGAATATGCCACTCCGCCCTCACATTCCGTTATTTATTAGTCCTGATGCATTGAAGCTTCTGGCTAATGAAAATGATGATGAACCAGCAAACCCAAACATAACAGGTGCGTTGTACTCTACCCTTTTTAATGAAGGATAAGGGAGATGGAATTAGACAAGTCTCTAAAGTTGGAGCATACATGAGTATGCTGGATTTCAAATTTAGATAATGTGATAAATTTATACATAGAACATCCTATGGATGAGTAATAACAGAAAAATGGAGTAAATAAGTGGCTGTTTACTTGTCCCAAAGATGTGAATTGTGCCATTTTAGAAAAATAGATAACTAGATATGTTTGATTTTAAAAATGAAACAACTCAAAAATCCATAAAAATTATTGAATTTGCAGAAATTTATATTGGTCATTATTTCATTTAAAATTGAATTACCTAATCTACAATTGGGAGGTTCAAAATATGTTGTATTCGACCCTTGTAGAAACTTTGAATGGCGATGAGAGAGGAGTCTTAGTAGAAGCATGATATGTTAAGTATATCATTGGTTGTAGCAGCAAGTATTATTCTGTGTATATATGGTGGTTTTGAAACATAATTTTGTTATGGTGTTAATTAATTCTTAGTTACATTATGTATTGCAGATTTGGCAATCACACAAACCAATGATGATGAAAATAATACTATGACTGTCCATTGGATTTCAAGCAGTTTCCAACATTCTGGCCATAACCATCCTTTAACTCCCTTGGATGAGCCCTTAGATGAAAGTTATTGCCTCATATGTAAGCTAGTAATCTTTCCTCCATCTTACTCTTGTGTCCAATGCCAAATATTTCTTCACAAATCATGTGCCGAGTTACCCCAAAAGTACCCAAGTCATCTGGAACACACCTTCACACTAGTACCACCACCATTTGGGGAAAGCTCGTCCACCTGCAATTTTTGTAAGAAACCCATAACCAGCTATGCCTACAGTTGTACATGTGAAGTCATCCTTGATGTCCAATGTGCTTTTGGAGTACCAATTATGAAACACAAACATCATAAACACCATTTCTTTTGCTCGCGTTTTGGATTCATCAAGTGCAGAGCATGTGGTAAGCCAGTTAGCAATGAATTAGTCCCCAGCTTCAATTGTGGACAAGTCGGATGTGATTCATCGATCCATGCTGAATGTGCTTTATTACCTTATACCATTACGCATAGAATACATAGGAGGCACTCTCTTGAGCTCATTAGTGATCTTAATATTTCAGAAGAGTTCTATTGTGATGTTTGTGAAACTGAGGTGAACCCTAAACTCTGGGCTTACCATTGTTACAGTTGCGACGCTAGTGATCATGTGGATTGTGTAATTTCAAGGAAACGCATTTTACAAGACGTGTCGGATGCAAGCGCGTAGAAGATTTTTAGTTTTGAGCATATGGTTTTGGTGGATCATCTGGTTGACAAATTAAAGATTAGGTGCATTAAGCAGCCAAGAACAGGTTGATGACTTCATTTCTCTGTTGTGATTTTCAAAGCACCAAAATAGTTGGCTCGTAGTATTTGTTATATATTTGTGGACCGATTTTAAAGAATTTAATCTTATTTGTTTTGGATTGCAACAGCAGCAGAGAAACTATTGCAAATGTTTTCAGTATTTTCTGGTGTTTGGTACAATAGAAAACGAAGTCAATGGAAAACATTTTTTTTATGATCAATAGAAAATAAACCTATTTTTGAAGAAAATATTTTTCACTTTTAAAAAGAATAAAACGTTTTTTGAACTAAAATTTTACTAATGTCACCATACTACTACCGTCACTATTGCCTCCAACACCACACCACCATCACTGTAGCCATCACTGCCACCTCCACTTTCGTCCTCCTGCTGCCGCCACCGCCGCTACCACTAAATACAAAAAAATGTTTTCATTGAAAAATATTTTCTAGAAAAAAAAAATACATAGAAATGTTTTTTGCCCAAACAAACGGAACATTAAGGTAGCGTTCGGTAACATTTACGTTTTTTTGTTTATGTTTATAAAAATTTTATAAATTGATTTTTGTTTATTTTTAGAAAAACATAAACTACAAATGCGTTTAGTTTAAACAAAATGTTTGAAAAATTTTAAAAATATAAATTAAAAAATATGTTTGTTCAAACCTAAAATATTTATATTTATTTTTTTATTATTTATGACAATGGAATCATACACATTATAATTTTTAAAAAAAAATTAATTAAAAAATATGTATATTTGAAAAAAAAATTGTTAGTCAAAATTTTAAATTTCTATTTAAAAACCAATGTAAACTCATTTTTTTCCTCAAATTTAAACTGAGACAACCATTATAAATCAAAAAAATTATTAAAAAAATTTTTATGACAATTTTTTAAATTTGTATAAATATAAACCAACCAGGCTATTTCATTTTGTGAGAGCTGATATCATTGACAATTGATTGTTTTGCAAGGACATGAGATTGTCCGTCTTAAAATTTGTTTGTTCCATTGTCTTGAACATTTATATCTATTGAATCATGTTTCGAGATTATTATACCTCGAGATTTTTAATGATCTAATGATTGTGAATACTTTGGACAAGAGAATAGTGAGATTACTTTGTCTCCAAATTTTCTTATCACTGTCTTGAAATATTTTCATCCAACGGATTATGTTTTGATTATTGAATCCCAAGATTTTTGAAGTCTAATGATTGTTAACATTTTGGGACACAAGACAGTGAGGCCTTATTTGACATGATCTAAAAAAGTTAAAAAGTCAAAAAGTCACTATCCTGTTTAAGTCACGTCATCTTATTTTAAGTCACATCACCTCTCTAACACATCACTTCAAACCCAATTCATATCTAACTCATATTTCATAAAAAGTAAAAAAATACACTTATTTAGATCATCTCAAACCACCCCTGAGTTTAGTCTGCCTCCAAATTTTCTTATCCCTCAATTACAAAATATTTTTATTCTAAAATTTTAATTTGTTGCATTGAAACAGTCTCTCTTAATTACAAAATATTTTTATTCTAAAATTTTAATTTGTTGCATTGAAACAGTGGGTTGTTTTGGGAAGTTGGTAAAAAGCTGGCTTTTGACTTTTTACTAGGTTTTTTGGCTTTTTCGATAGTGATTTGGAAAGTTGGTAAAAAGCTGGCTTTTTTGCTTTTTGATTTAATATTTTTTAAAAGTGTCACATCACTACAAAATGACCAAAATACCCTCAGCCAATTGAAGAAATTTACCTAAGCTGAGGGTAGTTTTGTAAATAGTCAAGTTGCATTTTTGGCATTTTGTGCGTTTTTGCTGGAGCTTCCCAAATGGCATTTTTAGCTTTTTTGCACACTTTGGCGTTTTGTTCCCCAACCAAAAAATGTGGCGTTTTGACCGGGTTGCCAAAATGGCACAGTCTCTCTTACAACAAAAGAAATTGTTAATTTATATTTTAATTCAATTCAATTTATGTTGAACGGTTTCGATCAGTTGACTTAATGCGGAAGTAACGAGTTATTTTACTCTGATTCCTTACGTTTTGCCTACTCCATGTGTTTTATTTAAAAACTAATGGAATTCTCATTTTTACCCTCTTAGTTAGCCTTATATTCGAATTTCCCTACATTTTCAAAAATGCCCCATTCCTTTCTTCCTTTCACTTGCTTGTTTACAACTTTTAAAGGTTGGCTGAGCGATAAAAACTTGAAAATAAGATTTAAGGTCTCGACTTTGAGTCTTCCAAGAGGCCATTGGAGTTTTGCATGGTCATTAACTTTAAGGTCTTTAGGAATTAATTCTCAATTTGTTTAGATACGAGATAACTCAAATCCAAGGTCTTTAGCATGGTCATTAACTTTAAGACCTCTAGGGATTGGTTTTCAGTTGTCCAAATACGAGATAACTTGAATCCAAAGCCTATAAGGGTTAGTTTTCAATTATCCAGATATGAGATATAACTCGAATCCAATTGGGCCAAGTAAGAGATACACTGGATTATATATATTAAAAAAAAAAAAAAGAAAGTGAGGGGGGTAAATTACACTTATCTCTCTTGAGTTTAAAAAAAAAAATACAACTAATGAATTTATTATGAAAATTGAGGTACATGTTATAGGGAGTCCAGTGTAATTATGGTAAATTTCTTTAACGGAAAACTAGTCAAATATTATATGAATTAAAATCTTTAAAAATTTTAGTATAATTATGCCAAACTTACTGTATTTTTTTCAAATCTTGAGAGAGGTAAGTGTAAATTACCCTAAAAAAAATATGTTTCTCAATATACCTTTTTAGCAATAGTGTCCATTTTCTTCTTATTTTCTTTTTCATAATAAAAGGGGGTTCGAAGGAAACTTTTTCTTCTTCTTCATTTTATTCCTAGTTATTGTTTTAGTTATTTACATATAAGTAAAAGATATTTAATTCTTAAAAAAAAAAAATCAAGTATGTACGACTTCTTTTCGTACATCGTATTTCTTTTCGTTTGTCTATGAAGAATAGATTTAACTATTGTTAGGTTTAATAAAATATAATAGCACTATAAAAATGGTAGGAATCTATATTTTAATTGAGTTCAATTGTTAGAAAAAAAAACAAAAAAGTTAAAAAAGGTTAGCCATCAATTAGGTTATTCAAAGAAATTAGGGGTAAAATGGAAAAGTATTTTCAAAGTGTCATTGGAAGGGCAAGAACCATAAAAAGAAAACATTGTTAAGGAATTTTAAAATTAATGGGATAAAATTGAATATATATATCAAATTAAGAGGGCAAAAGTGAAACTTGCCAAAAAACTGTTGAGCAAAATGTATGCTCAACATGTCTTAGACTCTAAGTTTAAAGAAAATAATAAAAAATTTAAAATAACAAAGGGATAATTTATGTCAAGCCAGTTGGAGTTATTAAAAAGATATAAGTGGCACAAGCTTTTAAAAAAGTTTTAAAGAGTCAACCAAAATTTAAGAAAAAGAAGATAAGCAACCTCAATTATACTAAACAATATAGTGAAAATTTATTAATCAAATGTTACATATTGTGTTGTCTCACATGCATTCAACTCATAGATTCTTGAGTGCTAAAATGATATCAATAAATTTTCAGCAAGTACTTAATCAACTTTTTTGTTTTCTTAGAGGGAAAGAAAAATGAAAAAAAAAAAATTTGTTATAAGAATGTTGCTTAAATCACTAGAATATTTCACATCAATTTTTTATTTTCTATGTGATTTTTAATATCACATGGTAGGTTGTTCTATTTCTTTAAATATGATGCGTCTTACATATACATTTTATTGTATGAATATACGCACCAAATAAAACAAATTACGGGTAGGTTTGGTTTGTGTTTCTGAAAAAAAATTTCAGAAATTTTCTCTACAAACAAATTTCAGAAATTTTCTCTATCAAACAAATTTTCCCAAAATTTTTTTCCAAAACACACAAACCAAACAAGTTTTCCAAACAAATCTCTCTCACACACACATCAAATCAATCACTTTTTCCAAAACTCTCTCTCAAAACAATTTCCCAAAAAACCAAACCAAACATGTTTTCGTACTTTTTATCTCTAAAACACATCTCTCAAACACAAACCAAACATACCCTACATTTCTCAAAAGAAAGAGTGTTTGCAAACTTTTCATTTATAAAACAATAAAAATTAAAAAGAAAATAAAGAAAACAAAAACATCACCAAATAGTACAACTTACCATGTCATATGATTTTTATTTTGTTAGTTTAGTTGAAAGAAATAATGAAGTTAAAAATAAATCAAAATAAGTTTTAAATTTTTATTTTTATTTTTTTCTTCATGTAATAAGAGGTTAATAAGGTAATAGAGTTAAATTATTGGAACAAATAAACGATCCTAAACTAACTCGAAATCTCGTGACAACCAAGTGTCTACTCATAACCATTTGTTTAAGTTCTAGTGCCTTAAAAAGTAAGACAATTTAAAAATATCACACCCCTTTTGTTTTATTTTCTCCAATCAAATACATCAATATCACCCCACTTTTGTTTTATTTTATCCAATCAAACAATAATACTTGAGACCACTAAAAGTGGTACTCTAAAAATACCACTAGTGATGTGGTAATGGATGGAGCCTACTACTTGTGTCTTGTTTTTTTTTTTAAAGTACTTATCAACTCATTAATGATACTTTAGAGTAACACTTTTAGTGAAATGTATCATTACCGCCAATCAAATACATCAATAGACTTTGGTTGGCTCTTTTCCATATTGAATAGCTGTCTGCGACTGATTCAATTTTCAGAAAAGTACCACCTACTTAGCATCAATATCTCTCAATAATAATAATAATAATTTTGTTTAATGACATTGACTTTTCTTGAGTTCTAATAAACACCATCGGATATTGAGAAATGATAGTTACAATTGGAAATTTTTAATATCGGCTCTTCTCATCTTTCTCTTACACTATGTTTGGATTGAGGGATTTGGAGAGAAAAGAAAAGAAATAGAGAGAAATGTATTTCTCTTCCTTGTTTAGTTATCTTAAGTGGAGAGAAATGGGGAGAAATAGAAAGAAATGGAGAGAAACTCATTTCTCTCATAATCCTTATTTTCAATCTTCCCAAAAGTGGAGAGATTGGGAGAGAAAAGAAACCCACAAATGTTTATATTTTCATAATACCAATTTTACCCCTATAAAAATAAAAGAAATAAAATGATTGAAAATATAAAAAGGTTATTTTGGTAATATAACATAAAATAATTTCTTTTCTTTTCTCTTAATGAAATTTAATCAAACAAGAATGAGAGAAATCACAATAATTTCTTTTCTTTTATTTCTTACTCATCCAAACAAAAAGGAGAGAAATTACAATCATTTCTCTTCTTTTCTTTTCTCTTATTACTTAAGTAATCATTTCTTTTCTTTTCTCTCCTAAGTTACCAAACATAGCGTTAATCTTTACATTATCTTTCAATAAAACTTACAATCCTTTAATTCACACACACACACACATAATAAATAGAGACATATGTAAATCTTAATAGGATAAGAGAGGAAACTGGACTTAAATAAAACAATTATTGGGCTCTCTTATCAACGAACCCAAGTAATTTAAAACATGCCTTACACCTCCATATCACATATTCACATAAAAAATAATAAATATACTAAGATGTACCATCACTTAAAACTTTATGAATTACAATACCAATCTTGAGTTTATACCAGTCAATTTGTCTGAATCACTTTCAACCCGCTTTCACAAATCAAACAAAATAAATTTCTTACAAACAAACCCTATACATTTATCACAATCACACTAATTTATCTTTTAAAAACAGTAAGATTATGTTTAAATCAAAAATTTAAATAAATATTTTCAGAGAGAAAAGAAAATGTAAAATAAAATTAGCTTATGCTTTATTCTCATTTTTCTCTCATTTCATTTTTCTACTTAAATCTATCATCCAAATATAAACTTATTTTGACATAAAATGTTTTATGAATTAAAATCTTATCACTAATACAACCACTAATACTTTAGTTTTAAGGATGAATCAGGCATTGAAAAATGTTTTCCCCAAAAAATTTTATGTTTGTAGAAAAAAAAATAAAAATCCATTCTATAAGTTTAATAGATATATATTTAAATACGCGAATGTAGATTATCATTCAATTCGTACCTCATTACATGATGAAAACCAAATAGTTGAATGTGGATGGACATTCCAATTCGTTTAATTTTATATTCATTCTCACGTTTTATTCCATTCTTCTATACCAAACGAAAAATTACTTGTCAATGGTATTACCAAAAAATTATTAGAGATTAATGGAAAAAGTTTATAATTTTAATTATTAATGTGTATAAAATTTATCACTTAATTTTTTTAGAAAAGTATATGCTAAATTGAAATTTCCCCAATACCAAACATGTTCTGAAAACAATGAAACTAATGTAAATTGTGTAAATATAAAAATACTTAATGGTTGGTAACATATATTTTCAAGTATAAAAGAGATTGTAACATCTTTTTTTATTCATATGATTAATGAATTAATATTGGTCAAAAAACTAAAGTGATATATTTAAAGTGAAATTACGAGCTTATTTGGCATGTATTAAAATAACACATTATCTTATTTAGGTCACAATTATCTTTTTTGGGTCATATCATTTCTTTACCATATTACTTCAACTCCAACTCATATTTCATATTTTTTTCGTGAAAAGTCAAAAAGTATATTAATCTAGCACTTACTTTTAGCAAATAATTGCAGATTGGTGGAAAAATTTATGATTGTGTATTTAATATTTGTAAAATTTATCATTATTATGAAAGTATTTTTTTCTTTAAAATAACATAATTACCATTAAATTTAAAAGTAATGTATTGAAATTATATCAACTTTATGAGACTTGTTTTATATATATATATATTTTAAAATCTATGGGGCATTAGTGTAATTTTACCATAATGAATTCAATTAAGTTGGGGTAATTCTATTTTTATACTCCAATTCCTCTTAGTTCAAGTAATGAACACATTCTCAGGACACATATAAAAAAATAAATAAAAATCTCAGCAAACGTTTCTTTATTTCAGTATATTCTCATCTTCAATTTTAAATCTTAATTTTTCTTCCATGCATCCACCTTTCATGCGCCGTCATTGTTGTCACTCTCAACCATTCATTGCCACCACCACTATTACTCCCATCTCATTCTCTTTCATTATAGACTTTCATAGTCAACCTCAAAAGTGTGTGGTTTGTGTGGCAAAAGGTGGTTGTAAGTGAAAAAGAAAACATGCGATGAGAGGTGATGGTAGATGAAAGAGGTGGCGTTGATGATGAATGATGGTCGTGGTGTTTTAGAATTAGGATTTGAGTGGAAGAAGATAAATATATTATGATATTTTTATTTTGGATAAATTACAAATCGGGAGAGGCTTTACTCCAGTCCACTGTGTGGATTATAATGTATTGTTGGGCTTGTGGAGCTTTATCACGGGTCTTGTTTCTATAATCTGAACTGTTCAATAGAACTTGTCAAATACTTCATACTTGCAAAAAATAATGTTGTTCGGATATTGATAGCCCTTGACTGGAACACATTTTTGTTAACAATTTATTTTTAAAATCATATTTACCATTGACAAAAATGAATTTTGATCAAGGGGCTACTGATATCCGATCAACGTATTTTTTTATAAGTATGAAGTACTTGACAAACTTTACATATTGTACAGTTTGGATTATCGAAAATGAGACTCGTAATAGGCCCCACAGGCCCAATAGTACGCTCCAGTCTATACAGTGGACTGGAGATAAGCCTATCCCTTACAAATACACTACCTAAAATTTACTTGAAATACTAGTTGCTTATTGTGATTTAGAAAATTACAAATACGCAATTGTCAGAATTTTTATTTAACATAATTAATAAAAAAATGAAATTTCTAAGTATTCTACTATGGAACAATAAAAAATTATGTGAATTATTAATTGAATTATATTTATGACATTATTAAAAATTAGTAATTGACTTAATGATTTATTAATAGAATGAGTCATTTATTATGCGAGTATAAACTTGAAGGTACAAGATGCAATTTTTTAAAAAACAAGGGATAATTCGTATTTTAAACAAATCTCAGGATATTTGCCCCTTTATGTTTAATCACTTTTTCACTTTGACCCCTAAAATTTATTTTTTTCTACTTTGACTTTACATGTTTCAGGTTTTTCCCACTTTACTCTTAAAGCTAATTTTTATTAAAAATTAAATAAAAAATAACACAATAATAACCACGTGATATAATAATATTTTATTAGATGTGACTCACATATCTGACATAAATTTAAATTTTATATAACAATATTTTTTATATCATATAATAGTTATTTTGACATTTTTTTAATCTAATTTTGAAAAAAAATTAATTTTAGGAGTTTAGCGAAAAAAACTTGAAATACAAAGAGTTAAAATGAAAAAAAAAAGAGGTTAAGTTTGGCAATTAAAAAATAATCCATCTTTTTATCTTTTTTTTATCACATTATCTCTCAACTTTTTTACACATATTTTCGTAAAAAGACAAAAAATGCATTTATTTAGGTTATCTCAAACAAATTTGAAAGGACAAAGTGAAAAAATAATCAAACATAAAAAGGGCAATGGGTAATTTATCCTATAATTTATTATTTTATTTTAATACAAAATTGTAGTATTAAAGAAAAAAATCTGATTAAGCATGGCTAATTAGCGTGGAAATAAAATTACATTATCAGTTGACAATTGGCCAATAGGAACGGTTCGCTTTCACCAATAGCTTCGGTTTATGGTGTCTCGGTGACATAGAGAGAGAGAGAGAGTTGTGGGTAAGGTTTATTGGGAAGGTGAGTTTCTGTGCTTGCCCTAGCTCTGTTCGATCACCAATTCACCATCGTCCCAATCGTCGTGATCTCTCTCTTGCTTTGTCCTTTGTCACAATCCAACACATCGTAGATCCTCTCTCTCTCTCTCTCTCTCTCTGGGGTAAGCACCTAGCTAATATATGAATGTATCTATGTGCATATATCTATTTATTACATGTTTATACGTATTTATATTTGTTGCCATTTTTATCTCCTATCTCTCAAGAAACAACGAAAATTAGGTTAAAGGGTTTGTATTTAAAATTGGGTTTTTATTATGATTGTCATTTTTTTTGCTCTTTGAATATAGCAATTATTATACTTATATAGCTATCTCTGTTAAACCACTTGAGAGTTCTGTTTTGTAATTTTATCCGCAATTTGAGTTATGTTAGAGCATCTCCAACCGCTTCCTCTAATTTTAATCAAATTTGAGTAAAGTTTCATCTGATAGCACGGGTTTCAATGCTAATTTTTCAAGTTTCATCAAACAACCGGTTGACTGGGGGACAACCGGGAATGAGCAAAGCAATGGGCAACTTTGCAAGTAACTGGTTGTCCGGTGTATGGTGAAGTGCAACGGCTCTCTCCAAAAATTTGATGAACACTGAAGCCTTCCTTGATTTGATGAAACTTTTGCTTTTCCCCTCATTTCATATAGGTTTAATGCCATGGTTGGAGGAGAAAAAGTAAGCTTGTTTCATCAAATTTAAATTTGATTCCAAATCCGAGTAAGCGTTGGAGACGCTCTTATGATGATAATTTGTTAGAATCTCTTTAGTGGAGGGGAAGGACTACACTGACATAGAATGTAAATTGACATTGGATGCGGTAGTCAATACCATAAGGAAAACAAGGTAGAAATAGTCTGATTCTGTTTGTTGAAATCTTGCTCTGTTCTGGTGAGTTTCGGTGGTATAAATACAGGTCGCAAAATCAGAATTTTGCAGTATCTTCCAGTACTCAATCTCTTTAAAAACGGACTGGGTAATTTGATATCCTAAATGGTAAACATTATTATATAAGTTGACCTAGATCCCCAAATTTGTGGAAGCTTATGAAGTTTGGATAGGGACACGTGGCACCACACTGGCACAAATTTTTCAAAAATGGAAGACACGATATGTGAGGGACACATGCAAAATATATAATTTTATATATTTATTATATGTTATATATAAGGTTAAATAATTAATATATGTTATAAATGAATATTTAAGTCTAATATAATAATTTTAACCTCTAAAAGAGGAAAATGATATGAACTTACATAATTTCTATTCAAACTTATAATGTGTTTCATGTGTGCCCAAGTGTTGGGAAGTATCGGCGAGTGTCATCGACATGAAATATTACAATCTTAAAAGTGTCCGTGCATCTTAGGTGGAAGGTACTTAGTGCTCACAATTCGGTCATTAGCCAGCTGTGATTTCTTTTTTATATGTTGTGTAGGTGCATAGAGATGAATTTTTTACCTTGTTCTTAGTGCAGTTAACGTGTTGTTGGCTCCTCATATTGATGCACTTTATGGATGATTCATTAATTAAACAGGCTTATATAACAATCTTAACTCATGACATCACGAGCTTTGAGGAGAAGACTCCACCATGGGGATGTTGATGGGAAAAGACATGAACATTTGGAGACATCAGGGCTAGATGGTTTGGATGAACCTTTACTTGGGAATCATGATTATGATGAGACATGCTCAGAGGTGAGTTTTTTGTTTCTGTCTTCCTTCTTTAGTCTTTTAATCCTTTTATCCCTCTGTATTTTCTACTTGGTTTTTGGTTAACTAGGATGGAAGTATTGTGAATAAAAATGTTGTTTTATATGATTGATAGCTATCTATATTATAGGGATCCACACTTGCAGATATTTGGGACGATGAACGAAAGAGGGAACACCACCATTGGACACTTTTATTTTCCCAGTTAATTGCACAGTGGGCACAATGGTTAGGTATGTGATTGTCTTATAGTTTCTCAGCTAACACATTAATGTTTTTTTACCCCATCCATTGAAAAAGAGGCTAGATCAATTAGTTGGACTCTCATGGAATTACACAATAGCATATAAATAGATCATAAATTTTATCAGCTAATCAGCTTCCCTTTTATTTTATATTATCTGGTTTGAGGATCATTACCATGCAACTGTGTTGCTAAACTATATATTTTTGACATGCAAAGACATTGAATTGAAGGGGATTAATAATTGTGTTTAGTGTGGTGTGATATTTATAGTGCCATTAAATGAAATGAAAAAAAATATATTTATAGTGCGCTATTCATTTTTCAAGTAGTTTGGGTATGGTTGCATCCTCAACAATTAAGGTGTAGAATTAAGTCTTTCGTCATTTCATGTACTTTTGATAACTGTATCTGGGAGAAAATCCATTTTGCCCCTTTCATATTTTGATAATAGGTTTGTGGATTTCAACCAACCAAATCATACTTGAAGTTTTAAGTTTTGTTTTGTTTGTTTGTTTGTTTTTTTATTAAACTCTTGTTCATATAGGTATGTGTATTTCAACCAACCAAATCATACTTGAAGTTTTAATTCCTTTTTTTTAAACTCTTGTTCATATAGATATGTGTATGTATTTATCTTAAGAATCTTTATATAGGACATGTCATATGTAGTTATATATGACAAATTCTTTTCTGTTAGATAACTACAGATTTCATATCCTTTTCTGTTAGATAACTACATTGGAAGAATCTTCATATATGACATAAGTTGATTGACAAATTCTTATAGGTCTCGGTTAACCTTTAGATGGTGTGGGGGTGTTTGAAGACCTTCAAATGTGTTGATTGACAATTTCATTTGATTTTAATAGCAAATCTTGTAGTTGGATCTGGAACGCTTATTGGACGACTTTTGCCCTTTCCTTCTGCCACTCAAAATGGACAAACCAAGAAGCTTCTTGTGCCATCACTTAGTCCTTTACAGGTAAAACATAAAGACTACCAATGTTTCAGTTGACTGCAAATTTTGGTTTCATTGTGATTTCAAGTTATTGGAAATGAAATGAATGCTTAATGTGCTCACAAACCATATATGTTTGTAATAATGCAACACCAGGTTTTGGTGAAGTTCCTAGTTTTAAACTGTCACATTTTTTATAAGTCAAAAATACCCCCTAAAAAAAAAATATATGCAGCAACTACACATCACTATACTATAGTTTCAGGCAATCAAGGTCATGTCAATCCAAGTGCATGAATCACAACTGACACACATCTAGGATGTCACTTTTCTTTCCTTTCCTTGTGACTATGGATTTCAAAATGTTCTATACAGTTAGCCTTAGTGGTGATGCCCTATACCAATAAAAGAAGTCCTAACCAAGAAGACTAGAACTTTGGTTGGACAGTTGATTTGATTTTCATCTCCTTTGCCAATGTGCATAACGTAAGCTATAGTTTAGATGCTTCCTAACCAATTGATGCACATTTCTTGCCAAACATGTCATTGTGTTGTATTTATCTACTGGTGATAAGTCACTTGTTAATGCACTAATGGAAATGATTTGGTGTCTTGTTCTTGGACAATTTTTTTTGGGTGCCAAGACGACTCAAAATTGGTATCATATTTGAGTCTCGAGCTACAAAATAATATACTAAGTGTAGGCTAGGCTCTATAAAAAATAAAGAAAAAGAATTATAAAAGTTAAACAAAAAAGAAAATGGAGCCATAAGAAGTAGACAAGACATGCTACTTGACTATTGTATAAAAAGTTCCAAAACACATATATTACAAAATAAGCTAGAAATAAATTATCGTCACCATTAATAGCCTTCTTCTCCATTCCCTAACCTCAGACCTCATTTATATTAGGGTTGTTCATATATTCATCCGACCCAACCAAACCGACCCATCATCTGCAGTTGATTTTGCTGAACCATTGGGTTGGATATGGGTTATATTCTGTCCAAAAAGCAAGTCTCGATTTGGATATCAGATTTATAATATTGTACCTGATTAAAACTTGACTGATCAGATATTTATTGTTTGAAATTTGAATACTTCTTAGAGTTGTTTCTCCTCTGTTACGTGCCACTCACTTGATAAGGGAGCTGGTCACTTTACTATTTCAACTTGTGTAGATTTTTTGATCACTCTTCTCAACTTCCAAGCTGTCACTTTATTATTTCAACTTCCAAGACTCTCTCTCCTCTCTCATTACTTTTGCCAAAGCCTTTTCTTCTCTTTATCACTCTTATTAATGCCCCCCCTCTCTCTCTCTCTCTATCTCTTCACTCTTATCAAAAGACATGGAGGCTTTGTCTCTCCTCTCTCTTTCATTTTCTCACTATCATTCTTTGTATCTTTTTCTCTCTGTATGAGATGGCCGTGACGGAGAACATGGCAAAGATGGCAGTATCTGCTCTCTCTCTCTCTCAACCCCCTACCAAAAAAAAAAAAAAACCTCATTCCCTCCATCTCCCTCTGATTGCCTTGGCCTAAAACCTACCTTTTTTGATCTTTATCTGCCGAAACTCGTATACCCCAAAACCTTCATCCCCTTCTTCCTTTCCTTTTGATTTTGTTGAGTTGAGGAAGAGTTGTGGTACTGACCGAAGCTCGACTGATTTTTTTGCCACCCAATATGAATGGTTTTGAAGCAATGTTTGGATGAGTTTGGTTGATAGGTTCTTCAAATCGACGTTGTCAGTCTAGCTGGTGGGCAACCGGCACATCTGACCCAACCTTACTAGACCTGTGAACACCTCTAATTTTTATATTTTATTACTCATATCAGAATCTATGTGCTGATCTTATGCTCGAGCTTCCTCATTTTTCTCCACTCTTTCCATCGAGTCTCGTTGCTCATGTCAATGAGATTTAGGTGTTGAAGAAGGAAAATGAATGACCTTGCTTCCAAATTAGTGGTACCTAAATGCACTGCCTTGTAATATGAAAGATTCTTGATTATTATCATAACCTTTTCCTTGTTGTCTTGGCTTTTCTTGGTGGTTTGCTTGGAGTTGAGCTTATTGTGTCTAAGACTGTATAACTCACTCATCTCAATTCTCAAACAATCCCTTTTTGTTTTTTTTGCTATGTTTTGTAGTGGGTTAGTATCTCATCTTGGCCCATGTCAAGAATTGAGATAGGGATTACTAAGATGAGATGTCTTATTCTCAATTGAAACATTGAACTAAAAAATGCTATTTTCATGCCTTTCTGCACATAGTTGTGCCACATTCATCAAGGCTCTTATAGTCCACCCACGACCACACTCTAAAGGCCCATATCATTCAGAGCCATTGTCATTTTTGCAGCAAAGTTTGAATTGTTGTACCAAGAGACAGTGTGGCTGTGTTGGGATGATGTTCATTGTGTGTTGGCTAGAGTCATGATTTTAGAAAAGGTCTTTTTTGCAACATCTATTTTTATTTGTTAGTGTGGGCCTATGGATTTCTCAAATTTAGACTTTAGAATCTTGAAAAATGTGTTTAATGAAAATATCTAAGTATTAAACTAGAGGTTGCAGGGGGTTGTTGGGGAGATGTATCCATAAATTAATCTGCTTTTGAAGGGAGTAAAAAATTTATGGTTTGTTCTTGAATGAATGAATGACCATGATGTGTTTAGTGTTCTTACTAAATGGAAACATGTTATATTACATTTATAAAGGATGGAGTACAATATTGTGCATTTTTAGAATATGTTCTAGCATTTGTAGTATAAAAGCTGCAAGAGATCTCCATTGATCTGTTCTTGGTCCCTTCATATGTTCTTTGCTAAAGGGATTTATGTTTTGTCTGCTTCTATTCTATTAAAATGAGTTTGAGTTTACCATTTCTTCTTGTTGATGCTGTAAATGGTATGTTTTTAGGAAGTAAGACTCAAAAGTCTACAACAAAGGCTTCAAGTTCCCTTTGATGGTTCTCTTTTGGAGCATCAAGTAAGTCTTTATCCAATATTTGTTTTCCATTTTTCTTAGTGTGTGTTTGCTTAGCTTCTTGATATTTGCAACAATTTCCTTGTTTTATTTTTCTCGACTTCTTCAAAATTTTTTACCACAATTTGTTTCAAACTAGCAAAACAAAGCTACGAAATCAGAGTTAGTTCTTACTGGTATGCTACATCTATAAAAGTACTTCATAGGGATTTTGATTGGATTGTATGTTTCAACGTGAATGTGATTTTCTGATCAGAATGACAGTGTTCCTAGAAAATGTTAGTACCCTAGTGATTTACATTTTGGAGCACATGTTCCAAAGTTTCATTTTTGTTCCAAAACGGTGTATTTAGTGATCCAAAACAATCCCAATTTTTTTCCCTAATATATTTCCCCAAACAATACGGTAGAAGGAAAAAAAAATTTAAATATAGTGAACTAAAATCTAAGTAGTGGAGTTTTTGTATGAAAAAACATAAAAAATGGGTCATAATCCTCATAGCAATGTTTTGTTACATAATTAATTTGGAAAAGAAAAATAAAGTACATTTTATTGATTGTCTAATTGTAAGAGAATTTTTTTTCTAGAAGTATGTTAAATTTTAGTAGTGTAAACCTAGGAAGCATGGATACTGGATAGGGCAACACGGATATGGCGACACGTCAAAATCTGAAAAAGTAAGATCTGAATGCAATGAGGATCGTTTGTAAAAAAAATTATTATTTATAATTTTAATAATGTAATATGCATGAAAATAAAACCTAAAGCAAATTAATAAATAAAGAAAAAGATTCCTATTAAGCTAAGAGTCGTCTTCAAACATTCATAAAACATAAACATCGTCTTTACATGCCAACACTAAAAGCAAATTAAAAAAACTAGAGAGAATTCTATTAAACTCAGAGTCTTCAATGTCAACATCAACTTGTTCCCTTTCATCTGTGAATATCACAGCTTCCATATCTGGTTCATCAAGAGAAAGATTTGCAATTTCAAGCAAGCCAGCACCCTCCAAAGAATCAAAGGCATCACCACCAACGTCCCATAACTTGGTATCTCCTTCCATGTATTGTCGACGACTTCTTGATAGGAGACGGAGATTGTTGTGGACAAAAACCAAATCTTCAGCACCTTGCGGTGTCATTTCATAGCACAATGAGGAACATGGTTGACCAAGCAACTTTAATACCAAAGATTGAAGCATTGGTGCAGGAGCCCCATGTGTAAACCACCAAATAAATGGATCCAAAAAGTCTCCATCCATCTTTGAATCAAAATCTCCAAATGTGTCCAAACATCCTAAAAACTTGACATATTCCACATTGACAACCCTTCTCTCATCTGCATTTAGAAAATATTTCTTCAAGCACTTGTTTCTCATACTTGAAATTTCTTCATCTCGACGAGGGGAACGTGATTGGAATTTTCATTAAGCCATGTTGCACTATAAAACCTAAATTATAACATAAAAATTTAAAATTAAATTATGTCTTCGCATTAAAAGAATAAGGGTGAATTACATTTTATCTCCTGTAGTTTAGTCTAAAAACTCATTACCTCCCTATCGTCTAGAAGTATGCACATTACCTCCTTATGGTTTAGAGTGAAGTGTAATGTTAAACTTTATTAATAGTTTTTGCAAAAAGTCTATATTGACCTTATTCTTTTATCTTATTTTTTTCTCTATGCCTTCATAAACCTCAAAACCACACTAATTGATTTTTCTCCTCTCTCTCCATTTTCTTTCTTCTCCCCCCACCCACCCACCCACCCAAAAAGCTGCTCAGGTGCCCTTTTCTTCTCCATATTGCGCATTTTTTTTTCCTTTTCTTCTTCTTCCTCAAGTACTCAAGTAATTATATGAATGAAATTGAGTTTCCTCCGTGGCTGCATTTCACCACTGAAATTGTGAGGGGTGACTATTGGTTCAATGGTAAAACCTTGGTCTAATAACCTTGAGGTTATGGGTTCAAGTCATGGGGCAACCACTTTGTGCACTATACCAAAAGTTAGGTATATATCCAATCTTTTTCCTCCCAAATAAACATTAATGTGTACTAATTGGGTGTTAATTTAATTTAATTTTTTTCTTTCTTTTCCATCACTACTGCATTTTCTTCTACCATTCACACTATTTTAGCAGCAGCCCATGAGAGGAATGGTGGTGGGCTGCTTGGTGGCCATTGGTGCCGCTGGCCACCAAAGTAGAGAGAATGTAGAGCGTGCCATTGGAGGCAGTGATGGAGATGAGAGGGAGGATAATTGGAGTTGGAGGAAGGAATGAGGAGGAAGAATGATGCGTAGTAGTGAATGGAAGGAGGAATGAAGAGGAGCAGGGAAGAAGAAAACAAAAGCACAAATGAAAAGGAAAAAGAATGGATAAAATGGTCATTTTATTAGGCCCACACTATTTCGCATGCTCATTTTAGTGCGTGTGACCCACACACTGTTAACTTAAATAGAATCTGTTACTCTTGCACTTTACTCCAAATCATAAGGAGGTAATATGTACATTTCTAAATCATAAGGGGGTAATGTGTTTTTTGGCAAAATCACAAGGGGGTAAAATGTAATTAACCCAAAGAATAATGTCAATAAAGAATCTTATTTAATAAGCGTATAGAAGTAAGTTGTTACCTTGGATTCAAAGAATGTGCAAGGCAATGAAGAGGAGTGTTACTTTTGGCCCATCTCTCAACCAATATACCGTGCACCACAGGATAAAAGCTTCACTTCTCATTATCCAACTTTCCTTCATGCCTAAAGATGGCTGCCTTCTCCTTTTCAATCACTGTGTCCCACATCTTATAGACTAAATGAAGGCATGGTTTGTCAGTGTTACAAAACCTAAGCATCTCATAAATAGGCAAAGTGAAAGAGAATGTATTCCATCTTGTCCCACCACACATCATTCAATAATTTTTCCTTTATAGATGCTGCTTTCCCAATATCATTCTCTCTATAAGAAGCCCACTTGTCACTTATAACCATTGATTGGAGGCCACACTTTATAAGTTTAAACCTTTGGAGCATAACACCAGCAGATGCAAAGTGTGTCTGCAACAGCAAGTAACTTCAAGGGCACAAATTTGTTTAAATAGCCAGCTGCATCGAATGATTCATGATAAAGTTTTTGACAAACAATACATCATCTCATAAAGTGTAATCCAATGACATTCATCATAAGCAAAAGAACTTCCCCTGTTTCTTTTGGGGCACATATATTCTTCAGAGCAAGATTTAGTGTGTGCATGACACATGGTGTCGAAAAATATTAGGATATTTACTTTCAATGAGTAAATCAGCTGCACTATACACGTGAGCATTATCAGTAATAACTTGAATGACATTCTGTGGTCCAACTTCTTCAATTGCTTGGCTGATTTAAGTTGGAAATAAATTTTTTTTCTTTATACTCATCCTCACAATTTGCAGCTTTCAAGAATATTGCCCCAGGTTCTGATGCTTCCATAAAATTAATAAGAGGTCTTCTTTTAGAATCTGTCCATCCATTAGAAACAATACTCAATCCCTTTTCCTTCCATGATGATCTTGTTGGCTCCAACAACCTTTCTACATTAGCCCTTTCTCTTTGTATCAATGTTGTCCTTAACAAGTTATAACTAGGTGGTATATAACCAGGAATTAGATTGTTTGTAGCAAATTGAAAAGCACTCACATAATATGGGTTTGTAGATAAATGAAAAGGTAACCCACCAGAATAAAACATGTGTTCAATCACAGAATGCAATTGTTCACGAACAGAAATGTTGAATGCCTTTTCTAAGGTATTACTTCTAGTAGACCTTCTTTTTCAAGACTCAAACCCTTCTACCGTAAATTCTTCACCACTATCTAATGCCCCTGAAGGGCTTGAACTTATTGAATTAGATTGAAGAGTTGAAGGTGGCAAAGGAACATTTTTTGGCATAGCCATTTGTAACCGTTTCTTGGCTTCTTCAAATTTTCTTGTTATTTTAGCTAGGTGCTCAGGTCTTACCCTAGGGCATACTCTAATCCCATGGCCTGAAAGCTTCAACAAATGTGCCTTGACTCTAAAGTACGACCCCTTATACTCATTTTGACAATAATTGCATTTAAATTTTGTATTACCACATTTGCCACCCATTTTTTCAACTTCTGTAACATAACTCCAAAGAGGAGCATGATCATCTTCAATTGGTGTACTACCTCCACTTGTTGAACCATAACATCCCAAAGAACTCATGTCCCAAAAATTAAAAATTTGATTAAGAAATACTAACATTAAATTTCCTAAAATTAAAAATTTGATAAAGATTATACTAACATTTAAACAGTGTAATAGTAATAGATAATGGGGAAAAAAAAATCAAACCCGAGCGGAGCGGAGAGAACAAATGTGAGAGAGCGAGAGAGGAGTGAGAGAAATGGAGAAAGAGAAGCGAAGAGTGAGAGAGAGAGAGAACCTGTTGTTTGTATGCTTGATTTGTCGAGAGAGAGAGAGAAGCGATAACCTTTGCTGTGATTTTTGCTTTGATTTTGTTTCGATTTTGCTTCAAAGTTGAAAACCAGATTTTTCCTTGACTTCGTCTTTGACTTGAGCTTAGGGTTGTTGAGGATTTGATTTGAGTTTTATATTTGCAATTCAAGTTCTTTTATTGATGGTTTGACCACAAGAAGTTTTGAAATTTATGTTTTTTGCCCTGTCGTATTCCAAAAGTGTCCATAATGTATCCATGTGTATCCGAGCCATATCCAAAATTCATAAAAAAAATGGGATACTTTGTGGCCGTATCGGACGTGTATTTGTATCCAATACGTGTACGTGGCCTATTTCGGAGTATCCGTGATTCATAGGTGTAAGCTATACAAGTTTATGGCTATACATAAACAAAAACTATGGATATTGGTGTTGGGTTATTTATCTCCAAAAAAAAAAAAAAAAAAGGATATTAGTGTTAGGCTATGACGCATGGGTGCGAATGCAGATGCGGGTGGCCTTGATGTTGTAATGGAATGAATGACTAGATATCGTTCTAGTAGACGAAGGGGAAGATATCGTTCTTCGGACGGTAACAACTTGAATTCACGAGTAAAGATAAATAACCTTGCGTACAAGGCAAATGGAGAGAACTCTGGTTATATTCTTAAAAAAAACTCTTTTTTCTTTCTTTCTATCTCTTTGCCATAGGACTTACAAACATATTTATACTAACTACTAGATACTCAAATTGTGAATTTCCTAATACAGAAATAAATACTAAAACACTCCGTTAAACTCTTGTACCAAATACAATGTATCAAATACAAAGAACCTAACTTTTAGACCTTGAAGAATTTGAAAGACATGAATACAATCCAATGTATCCATGAATACAAGGAATGAAATGTATCCAATGTATCCATTAATACAAGGAATGAAGTGTATCTAATGTATCCATTAATTAATTGTCTTTTGAACTTGAACCTGTTCTGCATCAGTCTCCCCTTCTTTGAAAGAACTCGTCCCCGAGTTAACTAGAGGAATTGGGATATACGGAGTTGTATGATCATAAATAAGTCTTGGACATTAAAAGTTTTAGAGATGGCTAAATCTTTTGGAAGATCTACCACATGAGCATTATCATTGATCTTCTTCAAAATGCGAACAGGACCAATCTTCTTTTGTTTAAGCTTACCGTATGTGCCTACTGGAAACCTCTCTTTGCGCAAGTGAACCATTACCATATCACCAACTTCAAAAGTCTTCACTCGTCGATGTACATCTGCGGCGGATTTATACTTCGCAGCTGATTCTTCCAATTTCTCTCGAACATCTACATGAATGTTGGCCACCTTTTCCACCATATGATCAACAATGATACTCATTCCTGGAAGCTTGGGAAGAGGAACCAAATCTAAGGTATGTAGCGGGGATCGAACATAAACAATCTCGAACGGAGACTTTCTTGTCGAACGGTTTGGCACATTGTTATAAGCAAACTCCGCTTGAGAAATAACAAAATCTCACTGCCTTGGACTTTCTTGACACAAACTCCGCAAAATATTTCCCAATGTACGATTCACTACCTCTGTTTCACCATCGGCAGGGATGACAAGTAGTACTATCTTGCAAAGTTGTATCGGCCGCTTCCAAAGAGACTTCCAAAAATAACTCAGAAACTTGCTATCGCGATCGGAAACTATAGACTTTGGCACACCATGGAGACGAACTACATCACGAAAGAATAGTTGAGCAATATTGTTGGCATTATGTGTTTTCCTGCAAGGAATAAAATGCGTCATCTTCAAAAACCTATCAACAACAACAAAAATAGAATCTGCACCACGCTGTGTTCGCGGAAGACCGAGAACAAAATCCATGGACAGATCCTCCCAAGGAAATTCTGGAATAGGAAGAGTCGTATATAATCCAATATTTTGTGCTTGACCCTTCGCAGTCTGACATGTGTAACAACGCTTCACATACCTCTCCACATCTCTTTTCAACTGAGGCCAATAATATCGAGATTCGACCATAGCGATGTTCTTGTCTCGCCCTAAGTGCCCTCCCAAGCCTCATCAACCTTGATCCCTTCGGCACTCACAACATAGCCCAGGAAGATCAAGCTGTCTGTCAAAAAACAGCACTTCTTCAAATTCACATATAAATTGTTCTCATGCAAAACATTGAAAACTTTCCTCAAGTGTTGCATATGCTCTTCTTCATCATGACTATAAATAAGGATATCATCGAAATAGACAACTACGAACTTTCCAAGAGGCTGGAATACTTGATTCATTAATCGCCTGAATGTACTCGGCGCGTTAGACAATCCGAATGGCATAACAAGCCACTCATACAACCCTTCTCTTGTCTTGAATCTTTTTCCACTCATCATGGGTGGATCTGAATCGATGGTAACCACTTTTCAAATCGATCTTTGAAAATACTTTCGAACCATTCAATTTATCCGATATCATCTAACCTTGGTATAGGAAATCATACTTTCTGGTGATCTTGTTGATGGCTCTCTTGTTAATGCACATTCTCCAACTTCCATCTTTCTTGGAGTTAGCAAAGTTTTTACGCACGGACTCATACTCTCTCTGATTAGACCTTTCTGCAGCAAATCATTAACCTGGTCCTGCAAAATCTGAAACTCTTTCGGACTCATTCTGTAGTGTGGCAGGTTCGGTAAACTTGCTTCGGGAACAAAATCAATCTCATGTTGGATGTTCCGCATAGGAGGTAACCCTGCTGGTAGCTCGTCTGGTGCAAGTCCCTGAAACTCGGTAATTAATGGCTTAACTCGCTCTGGTATCGCAATGATAACTTTTTCTTGTTCTTCACCCTTGACCACTAAAGCATAAACCAACTGCGTTTCCTTGACTTCTTTTATAAAATCTGGTATTATAAGGAAAGATTCTACATTGGTTGGGGAGGCTGTTACTCAAATTTCATGCCTCGTAGGAGCCAAGACAACTTTTACTTTATCCTTGTAAAAGGTGTAAGTATTCTCCTTTCCCCTATGCACAGTGTTCAAATCAAACTGCCACGGCCTACCCAACAACATATGACAAGCATTCATGTCGACCACATCGCACAAAACCTCGTCTCTATAATTTGGCCCAATAGAGAAAGGAATAACACATTGTTCTGTTACTTTTGTTTCATTGACATCTGTGATCCAGCCAATACTATAAGGAGACGGATGTTTCTTTGTTGGAAGACTCATCTTATCAACCATAGTCCTTGATATGATATTTTCACTGCTACCTTCATCAATAATCAAATCACAGACTCGTTGGTTGACGGTCCAACGAGTTTTAAAGATATTGTGCCTCTGAACATCCTTTTTCCGTGGTGTGTACATCAAGTATTTGTACAACAAGCGACACACCTCATCTTCATGGGTCCGATACATTTGGATCTTCTTCTTTGAAATTCTCCTCCTCTTATGCCTTCTTCTTCCTCGCCTTCTTCTTCTCATGCTCAACTACGTTGGCGATGCGTCATTGGGGACAACGATTAGAATAGTGTCCAACTTCTCATAGCGGTAACACTTATCATTTGGTGATGGAGGGTGAGGGTCACTCTGTGTTCATGGAGTGCTTGTACTCGTCTTTGTATGAGTCTGACCTTCCCGTGGGGCCTTGTTCTGATTCGGAGAAGCGTGACTCTGACCAGCTTTAGTGACTGCTTTTCCTTTATCCGGCTCGGACTGATTTTGTACGAGTGAAGGCGTCACTGACCTGGTACACGGCTGATTGCGAAAAACACTTCTTCTGGCTAATTGCAATTCGGCCCTTGTTGCTAATTGAATGGCATCCAGCAACGTATGAAGCGGTTGGATGTTAACCACATCTGTAGATTTATGCATAATCCATCCACAAATCGTGCCACTAATTGTTCTTCCGTTTAGAAGTCGTTAGGGAGGAAAGTCATTTGGAACTTAGCGAGAATACTCATGGTGATCGGCACCTTGTTGACATCGTTGGTCTTGATGGAGCGAACACGATCATAATCTGGAGGAAAAGCGTGCTCTCATCAATTGCTTCATTCGGTGCCAAGCGAATCTTACTCTTGCCTTGTCATCCTAGACAATTGCAATTGCTCTCACCATGCAGAAGCACCGCTTTTCAGTTTGTACGCAACAAGTTTCACCTTCTTCTCTTCTTCGATATCCATGTAATCGAAGAACCGTTCTACTTCATTCAATCAATCCAGAAAATCTTCGATGTTTAACTGCCCATTGAAGAAAGGGTGGTCCATCCTCATACGGTAGTTATTGTTGTTATACCGAACACCTTCTCTAGGCTCCTCGTACATTGTGATCTGCTCAAAATCATCATCTGTTGAATCACCATCGTAAACTGGGTTGTTTACAACACGCCTACGAGGAACCCCTAAGCGTCCAGGATTGTTGCCTACCCTTGGTTCACGAACATCTTGGCATGAGCCGAATAGGATCCTCTGTTGTTGCTCTCGGCGCTGAGATTCAAGCTTTTGAGAAGACCAAGGACCTGGTCCCACTGTTGTTGTTGCCTCTCGCTTGCACCCCACACAGCTTCATTGTTAGATTTTGGTGAAGCCTTACCGTCGTTGGCCATTGAGACAAGGGAGGACCTTGCTCTGATACCACTTGACGTAGCGTTGTAATGGAATGAATGACTAGATATTGTTCTAGTAGATGAAGGGAAGATATTGTTCTTCGACGGTAACAACTTCGAATTCACGAGCAAAGATAAACAACCTTGCGCACAAGGCAAATGGAAGAACTACGGTTATATTCTTAAACAAAACTCTTTTTCTTTCTTTCTATCTCTTTGCCCGCAGGGCTTACAAACATATTTATACTAACTACTAGATACTCAAGCTGAATTTCCTATCTGAAATAAATACTAAAACACTCCCTTAAACTCTTGTACCAAATACAATGTATCAAATACAAAGAACCTAACCTTTAGACCTTGAAGAATTTGAAAGACATGAATACAATCAATGTATCCATGAATACAAGGAATGAAATGTAATTAATACAAGGAATGAAGTGTATCAATGTATCCATTAATTAATTTTCCTTTGAACTTGAACACATTACGCATCAGCGGGTATGGAATGCGAATGCGAATGCAGTACAAGTACTAGTATAATACAGGTATGTTGATACGGTAAAATCCAAAATATGTAGAATGCAATGCAGATGCGACTTGGTATGTTTAAAAAAAAATATTTATTTTTTAATTTGGAGTATTGCAAAAATTGATTAAATGTTTAATTTGTTAAGATCCAACCTACAATTAACATTTAATGCCAAAACTAAAGGTATAAACCAAAATTAAATATCATTATATTAAATAACTTACAAACCATAGCTTAATTTTAAAATCATCTTAAGCATAAAACTAAAAATAAAAAAGAAATCTAGTGAAATTTTTTTTTATCTCTGTAATAAAAGAAAATATTTGTTTCGATTGAGATACAATACAACTTGGGGATATACTAGGTACGCCAAACATTAAGAAGAAAAAATTTGGGCTTGTGTTTCGTGTATCCGGTTGAATGCGTATCTTGAAGTACCATACATCGGTAAGTATTCGGTACGAGTATGGCATGTTTGTCAAAGTACCCATGCTTCATAGGTTTTGGTTTTGCTCTATCTTCTATGTTGACAAGCTTATTCTATGGGCATATCCAACACCTAAGTTCTTAATATTTCCAAGCTTTGTATTCAATTTATGGGCTGGTAGCAACATCAAATTTAAGGTAGGTTGGGGGGAGGGTTGGGAAGAGAAGGTGGAAGGCATGGATATTGGCTGCTCATTGTCTTATGTGGCTAGTTTGGTTAGAGTGTAATAGGAGGGTATTCTTAGGGGAGTTGCGTACAATGGCCTAGTTGGAGCGGCGTTTGTTTATTATGTTGTACAGTTGGATATCGTTGACAGTGGACCTAGATGTTTTGTCTTTTGTTGATTTTATAGAGGACTTGGTTCAGTAGTAGTCTTCATTGCTTCAGTTGGATATTGTTGCTTCTAGCTATTAGGCTAGTTTTTGTATTCTTTGCATCGTTTTGATGCACTCTCAATAAAAAGTTTGCTTATTTATCAAAAAAATTTAGCTGTCAACTTGCATCTTATTGAAATATCAATTTTGTAACTTTTGTATTGTTTGTTGATATAATGGTATGTGTGTCATATAATTCTCTAAGTAGCATATTCTTCTTCATCTACCATTTGAAATTGGAAAATAATAATGAATATGGTCAATCTGATCTAAATTACACGAATGAATGGTCTAAAGTTTTGAGCACCATGTGTCTATATACTATTACCATTGTTGTCAAATCATGATCAAATCATGAATTGTATGATAATTTACTTTTATTTTAAACATTGTATGTATTTTTATCAACGATTCACTTAATTTCTGTTGCAACAAAACGATTCAAATTGTTTTTTGTTGAAACTTGTATCGAATTGTGAATTGTACGATTCTAACAACCATGACTATTACAATAAAGAAAGACTAGGGGTACCACCAAATTTTGGTGAAGCCACTTCCTTGAAGCTCCATCGCGGTTTTCCTCAACAAGCAAAACAGTAAATATGTAAAATAAATCTTACCTGCAATTCAATTAAGATCAAATTCACATCAAACTCATTAATTGCTATACAACTCACATTCTCTTCGCAATAGTTGTTCAATTCCCACTAAACTCAAACTTCCTCTCATATATCCAACACTTCTTCCTCTTAATAAAAGAATATTTATTTAATATAAATAATTAACAATATTCATTGAAGTTCACACACACATGCGTGCTACCCATCTAGTATGCATATATTTTCCTTCCTAAGGAGGCAGAGAACACGAAAAGAGAGTTTATAATGATTTGTTCATTTTTTGTAATAAGAAAACATAAATGATGAATGACAATACAAAAAATGTGTAAGATGTAGGACAGCTAAAGTAACTTAGGCTAAAGCTGGTTGTGATTGATTTCATGGCTTTAGGTTTAGGAAAACTTTAAGGTGTCACGATTTTAAAAGGCAGAAGAAAGAATCTAGGTCTTGTGTATGAAGAAGGGCTGAAAATTGGTTGAGTTTTACAAATAGGTTGTTGGATTTTGAGAAAGGTGGTTCTTGGAGAGTTTGGACAACAATCACTTTGCTTGGTTACACTTTTCCAAAAACACTTTCAAAAATTTTACTTTTTGTTTTCCGTGTTTTTTGTTTTTACTAAATTTTTTTTAATATTTTAAGTAAATTTTTTTACTTTTTAGACATACCTAACATAAATATACCTAAAAATTAAAAAAATTGTGAAAAAATATTTTAAGATTACCAAAAAACTTAATCCAAAAAACTCAAATTTCAAAAAACTTAATCCAAAAAACTCAAACCAATCACACTAAATAGTTTTAAGATTACCAGGTGTGGTATAATGCTCAAAGGGTAGGGGAGGGAATTAGCTTGTTTAGAGTTTAATGTGTTGGTTTTTTGGCTTAATGAGGGAATGTTGTGGGGTTGTGAACAGTAATCCAAAAGCAAGTACTTGGTTTTTGCAACAGAGAAGAATAACCCCAAGAAAGGCTAAGCAAGATCTCACGAATTAACTCAATCTGAACTCCATTAAAGAGGAAAATTACGTACATATTTGTAGGCTGCTAGTATTTTTGATTTTGTATTACGATTATGACTGATGGATAGAATTTGGATGATTTTAGACCTAATAAAAACCAGGAATAATAATTCATGATCCAGTAACATAACATGATCTATTATAATCCATGGATCCATACTATTACCACGTCTAGTATGTAATTATAACATTAATATTAGAAAATTGTTTGAGATAGAGTTCTTCTTAGAAACTATCAATACCAAAGGTAATCAAAATTTATACTTGTTGCTTACATTTTGTACATGTATCTTATTGCATGTCACTTGTATTGTAAAATATAGTGAAGGATGGGATACATATTGATGTTAATTGTCATTTTAGCAAGTAATTTATATTTATGTACTATGGTGCACAATATATTGCAACTGTGCTTGTAGTTACTGTGCTTGTAGTTGGATAGTAGTTAAATTTGTAGAATGGTTTGCGTTATCAAGATTAAGAATTGATAAAGAATTGTGCAAGAATTATAGGGGCCTAACAGACTCATCCCGGCTTTGTTTTTTTACCTTGAGGTGGACTCTGCATGGATTGCTGATAAAGAGGAACAAACTGATGGTGAAATATACTCTTTTCATTAAAGGTTGTATTTTTCATGTGGAGTTAGTTGGGGATTGAGGATCTTGATTGGATTTTAATTAGTGAGGCAAAGTCTTCTTGGATTGAGAGGCCTTCAAGAGTTGGAAGTTAGAGCGGAGGTTTTTGATTGTGAAAGGGATAAGTTGTTGTTTTTTGATTGAGATAGTTTTAATACGGTTGTATGTCAAAATTGTTGGGGCGTGGTTAAGGGTGACATTTAATGAAGGTATTTGTAGAATGTTTTGAGAATGGGAGTGAGTCTTAGTACCACCAATGCTTCTTTCATTTGCTTGATCCCAAAAGGAGAATTGTATGGAAATTGGTTATTTTAGACTCATAAGTATAGTAATTTGTTTGGCTAGAATATTGAGAGTAGCTTTAGGTGATACCATTTTTATTTTTTTGGGTGCTTTTGTTGAGGGTCATTATATTTGAGAAGTGGCATTGACAGCTAATGAGACAGTGGAGGACTACAGAGCCCATGACAAGGAATAGGTAATTTTAAGGCTGGTTTTGAAATATCTTGTGATCATATATGGATTGGGGTTCTTGGAATATGTTTTGTATAAGAAAGGTTTTGGTGAGAGATGGAGGACGTGACGAAATGAATATCTTGCTCCTTCCAACATTTCAGTTGTTAATTGAAAGATGAGAGATTCCTTTAGAGCATCTAGGTGTCTTTGGCAAGGGTATCCTGTGTCTTCATTTCTATTAAGTGTGGTGGCTGATGTCTGGAGTAGAATGGTTGATAGGGCGAAAGAGAGGGGATTAATTGATGGTCTTGTGGTTGGCAGATATTGTGTTTTGGTATTGCATTTACAGTTTGCAAATGATACCATTTCCCTCAATCGTCAACACCGCCCCCCTTCTTCTGGTGAAGAAGATGAAATGGTCAATTTGCATTGTACTATTGGAGTGTTTGAAATAGTGTAAGGACTTAAGGTCAATATGAATAAGAGTACAATGGTGGGGATTAATTTGTCATAGGATAGGTTGAATAGATTGGTAGACCTTATGGATTGTTCCATTGAATCACTACCAATTAAGTATTTAGGGCTTTCTTTGGGTGGGAACCCTAGATATGAAGAGTTTTGGGCACTCTGATGGTGAAAAAGATTAGGAAGAGATTAGATGGTTGGAAGGAAGCTTTGATTTCTAAAAGGGTAGCTTTACACTAGTCTAGTCAATGTTGTCCAGTATACGTATCTACTATTTATCCTTGTTTAGAGTCTTGCTGGGTGTTAATAAGATTGAGAAGGTACATTGAGAGATTTTCTAAGGGAGGGCAGTGACAAAAGGAGGAAAGACCATTTGGTCAATTGGGATGTAGTTTCCCTCCCTAATAGTGAGGAAGGACTCGGTATGGGTCACATCATTGAAAAGAATATTGCATTGCTTGGAAAGTGGTTATGGAGAATTCACGGAAAGCAATTCCTTATAACATACAACTACTAAAAGTAAATATGGGCTACAGGATAATAGATGGGATTCTTGTGTGGTTGAAGAAGGGACCTATTGATCCCCATAGAAATTTATCTATCAAGGCTATTTGCAATTCACATGTCTTGTTGTGGCTAATGAGGAGCTTATTTATTTATGGGAGGAATGTTTGGAGGGGTGAGAGTTCGTTTTGTATTTGTTTTGGCGATCTTATCACTTATGTAGAACTCATAATGTTTCAATTGCCTCAATGGTTTTATCCAATTCCACTCCAATTTTTTGAAATTTTCAGTTTTTTAGAAATCTAAATGTCTTGTAGACCAATGAGCGTTCCATGTTGGCAGTTCTTGAGTCTCTTTGTACAATGTTTCTTTTGATAAAAGGATGAGGACCCTTTATTCATTTGGATTGTTCTCTTGCAAGTCATTTTTTGATAAGTTAATTGATGATCTTGATGTTTCATAATTTGCCCCTTGCAAGATGATTTGGAATACTTCTGAGCTTTTTAAGGTTAAAGTTTTAGCTCTCAAGAAGTTTAATACCAATGTTACAGTTCCAAAGAGAAGAACAAATTGTTCCTTACAGTCTCAATGGTGTATGTGTAGGGGGTGAGTATTGATAATTTAATTTTGCGTTGTCTTTTTATCGTGTGGATTGGGAACTTCATGCGTCTTGTGTTCACTTGTTACATGATCTTAGAGGTTTTGGCTCAATTGACAAAACTCAGGCTCTTTGGAATTGTGCAGTATCATCTGCTGTTTTTTTGCATCGTATTGTTGGAAATGAATGCTAGAATCTCTAAAGGAAAAAGGAAAGATTTGGAGGACTATGGATGAAGATTCATTTCTTGGCTTCATTTTGGGTTTTGGTGTATCCTTTTAAGGAGAATCCTTTATTTTTCATCTCCATAGATTGAAGGGCTATTTGTAGTTTGTGACATCTTTTGTATTTTCTTTTGTTTTTAGGAACCTCTTGTCTCCATTGTTTCTTTCTTGTGTTTGTATACTTCGTTTTCATCTTTTTATTAATAAAATTTCTTTTTGCTGATAAAAAATAAAATAAAACTCATGCACACATCGATTTATGATGTTGTACACATTTTCTTGGTGTTTTTGCATATAGTATGCTTCAAGTACTAATTGTAGATGTAGTTAGTCACTAACAGAATGTGTAATAGGTATAATAATTAGTTAGATGAAGAACAATTCCCCATTTCAAATTGTTACAAAAACTGATTTTTGGGTTGTAGGATGCACTTAAACAACTATGGAGGTTAGCTTATCCTGATAGGGAACTCCCATCTCTTAAATCAGACTTTGGAAGGAAATGGGTTGGCAAGGATCCGATCCTTGACAGATTTCAGGTAAGTAGAGTAGATACTGGTTTGCACTAAGATTTTTTTTTGTGAACCAATATTAATTTTTTAATACTATTTTTTAGGGGTGGCGGTTATATATCATTGGAGAATCTTATCTATTTTGCTAAGGCGTGCCGGTTTGTTCACTTTCCTTTTCATTGTCATGTTTGTACTTGATTATCCTTTGTTTGAAGTAATTGATATTACTTCATTATTTTTTTGGGTAAGCAGTGATTCAAGCTAAATCATTGGTGCTTTGTCCTTGCTATATGGTGTTGGCTGTTTTAATTGCATTTTGCTTCTAGCTTATTTGGAATTATACCCTTCTTTTGAAGTATGTGCTCGTGATTTTTGTTCTTTGTTCTTTTGTTTCCCTAAATCTTTTTTTTGCCAGTATTTCATGTTGTTTGTGCCCCTTATTGTGGCTTGTTTGACTCAAATAATCCCAATTCTATCATGGTCTCGCCATGGTAACTAGGAAGAATGAATACACTAGCTATTTACGATTTAGAAGGCATGTTTTTAAGTGTGGTATACTGTTGTTTCAAAACAGTGTACTCATGCAAAAGGGATGTATTTATTTCTTGTACTTGGGGGGAAGGGTACCTAAATTGACATGAGATGCTGTAGGAAAGCTCTCTCCAATAATATCCTGTTTAGTCTAGCAATACCCATTTTATAGAACACTCAACTAAGAAAAGCTCTTTCTAAATTTTATTAATAATCAAAACACACTAATTTGCCTCTAGCCTTGGAACTTATTTATAGTAGACATGTTGTAATCTGACTAGGAAACAATAAACTAAACTTGAAATTAATAAAGAAAAACATAAATTTACCTTCTTTTTTTTTTTTTTTTTTTTTTAGTGTTGAGAAAACCTAAAGAAACATGTAAACTGTTTTGAAAATGCACAGTTTTAGACAAAGTTAATAGGTAATTTTTTTTTATTTGAAAAATGGAAAAAATGTGAAAATGCAAATTTGACTGCCTAATGATGGAATTTGCCTGGAAACTAACTTAGTTCATAGCAAAGGTGTGAGTTTTGCTCATTGGGATGTTATCGATCGAACGTGGGCCTTTTGAAAGCCCAAGAACTATGGGCGCAGACATAAAATATGGGAAGCCACTCTGGGATATCCATGCACATCAGTTTATATAAATTGTTTTTATGTTCAACGCATTATTGAAATATTGGAATCTTAATAGTCATTGGTATTTTGGCATGTTAATAGGCCATTAGCTTTAGTTGTCATGTCTCACTGTTAGGGGCTCCAGCTGTGGCATACTATATTGCCCCTCAGCTATGTTTTGAATACATGAGGTTTCAGTTCCAGGCCATTCAAAGGCCATGTATGATTATCTGCCACACTATTAAATGATTCCCTAGGTAGGGCTTATTTCATTGTCTGGTAAATTTTTGTAGACTTACTCTGCTATGTTTCAGTTTGCATACTGCTTTTTGATCACATCATCTGTGATGGCACTGTGATTGTATTTCTCTACTTGGCAGAGATCGACTCTCTGCACTTCTCAAATCTGTGCCATCCTGTCATTCCATTCTTTTGAACATTTCACCTCTCCAATATATTCATGATTTCTTGGTGACTTTGTGGGGGTTTTTTTTTTTAATTTATTTTATTTTAAATATAGATTTTTTTTAATGTTCTCTACGATGTTCTTGTTTTTTAAAACATGATAGGACTTGTATGATTAAAAATCTATTGTTGGTGTCATTGATAGTTAATATGGAAATCAATAGTGGAAGTAGTTTACCTTTTGTTCTTTTAACAGGAAGCATTTCAGAGCTTGTTGCACAAACGAGATGGAAGGAGAGCTGAGTGGGAGTATCCCTTTGCTGTCGCTGGCATCAATATGTCTTTTACGTTAGTGCAAATGTTGGATATTCAATCAGGTAATTGATTAACTAGATTGAAGAACTATTCACCAATAATTAGTGCTTTCATTATTAATGATCATTGTGTAGATATGTGCAACGTGAGATCAATGTTTAATGATAAAAAAAGTAATAAAGTTCTTAGCATGTTTCTTTAATGAAAAATGGCGCTCCTTGTATTACTTGGTGTTGGTGAGTTACAAACCGAAAGTCATTGTTCTAACAAACACGCATTGTGTTTGTCTGATGCAAACCATGTATGTAGCAGAGTTAGAATGGAGTTTGAAGTTTTGACAAGCCAATTTGTAAAGACCAGGCCAGGTATGGTACTTTATTTTCTTATAAATGTTGTTTGTGGAATAGGAAAGTGTAGAAAACACTTTAGTGCTTCCGCATTTTAAACTAGTAATAGATAATAGATATAAAGCCTAACCCCCTGGAGTTGGTGTGAAGTAAATTCGAGTGGTATGGTACGACATATTTTAAAAATATTTTCTTTAAAATACGGTAACTGACTTATAAAGAAGTGGGATTAACTGAATTAAAAGTGAAGAGATTACCATGAGGCAAGGCAGACATGCACACTGAAAGTGCACACAGAGACTGGCGTGCACACATGCACGCTGAAAGTGCTCTCACCCATTATGTTGTATTTGCATTTTTTATCTGCCAAGATGACTGCAGTCATAGGGAGCATTATAAAATAGTGAATAGTTTTCTTTGCTATAGTTTGAATCTTGATTTAATGTTCTTTTTGAGCTAAGAAATTATTGAAGAGTGACATACTAAAGTTGTGAATTAATTTGATGGTGTAATTTTTTGCAGGGAAGCCAACTACTGTGGCTGGAATCCGATTCTTAGACTTACTAATCGAAGATGAAATGGCGTTTGACAACCTTTACTGCATTGCTTTCCAAATGATGGACGCTCAGTGGCTTGCAATGCGTGCTTCATATATGGAATTTAATGTAAAATTTCCAGTGTGTCCATTTTTGTCTATTGAGAATTACAATGTATGTTTTGTTGCTGTTCTTATTTGTTATATACATTGATTTTTATTGTTGTTTCTTCAGGATGTTCTAAAGTCTACAAGAACACAGCTAGAGCGTGAGCTTGAGCTTGAGGATGTCTCCCATGTGAAAGATTTACCGGCATACAACCTTTTGAAACGATGATGTGGGCTAAGTATAGTTTGTCACGAAATTTTAGTTTTCCATTTTTTCTCTTTTCTTTTTCTTTTTCTTTTTTGAAATTACAGAAAACTATCCCTTCTGAGATACGTCATAACTTTATAAATTCTCTTCATTATATAAAAAAAGAAAAAGAGATCAACTATTGCAACATATTCTTTGTAATTTCATGGGATTGTTTGATTGTGCCTCTTGGTTTATTAGCTAAAATCTAATCTTGTTTAGAAGTATTTGATTAGGATTTAGGATTTAGGATTTAGGATTCTGCCCAGGTCATGATATCTAGGGGTGTTAAAAAAAAGGGTGGAACCTGTAAACCAATCCAATCCGTTCTAAATGGTCAATTTGGTCTGGTTTTTATTAGTTTCTGTTCTGGTTTTGGTTTTAAAAATGGTGGAACTATTCAAATCGATTTAGTTTCCAGTTCTAAGGATTTGGTTATGGTTCAAAACTAAATCGGATTGTGATGTAGTTATTTATTATTATTTTTAAGATATAAATATACTTTAATATTGATATAATAGATATTAATTGATTTAAATTGATCATTATAAAATATCCTACTTATCAATGATATAATTTATACACAATGTTTAAATTTATTATTATAAGACATTTTTACTAATTAACTTATCAATATTTTAGATTAAGACATTTTCAATGTTATTCTATCTTTACTTTTCATTCAATTTCTGTGATTGGGAATGAATATTTTACTATGTTTTGATTGTGTTTTTTTGGAAACTTGAGACGGGCTATGTTATAACTAGGCGAATTGTGTCACAAATCCTAGTTTAGAGTGGACAATCTATGCCGGTTGAGATGGTGCATGCTCGAGCTTTTGACATAAATTTATCTCTCTCCAATTCCAAACTTGTAGTGGACGAATTGGCGCGTTTCATTCATTCATTGCATAATTCAAGTTTGTAATTCTGGGTAGAAAGCTAGTAGTAGATTCGGACCCCTAAGTTCCCAATTCTAATTAATTCATTATCATCTTATTATTTTATCAATTAGGGTTTTATAAATTATTTTTGGAAACAAACCGTCAAATATCAACTAAACTAATTGAGAAATTAATAATTAAAATAGGTTTGGAATACGCAATAGTCCTTGTGGATACGATACCTTACTTGCTATCTATACTTATTTAATAGAGTTCGGAGTCTTGGTTTACGACATACCAGTTGAGATTGGACAGATTTTCTCGGCGATGTGGAGGAGATGAGGGAGAAGGAGAAAAGGGCAGAGTTTAGGGAGGCACTGGTGACGAAGAGAGGAGATGAGAGAGAGATGGTGGTAGTGACGGGAGGAGATGTGGCGGTGGGGAAGTGGGGAAAGGATGTTGACGGCAACAGATCGAACAAGACAACAATGATGGAGGTGAAGTCCATCGGTAGAGAGAGAGAGTAGAGAGAGAGAGTAGGGTTTGGTTTGGAGAAATGTAGGGTTTGGATGGGTGGTGCTCTATATATATGGGCAATTTATCATTTTGTAAGAGTTTGTCTTTATAGACAAATTATTTCACTGCTTACACATTTGAGCAAAGAAAATCCAAAAGATGGATGGCAGCGATCGAGCGTCCATGAATAATAATAACGACATAAAAAGTGAATTGTCTACGCAAACGTTTTAACAAATAAACATGGCTTAGACAAATTCTTGACGATCAAAAGATCTAATGTTATACAACAAGCAAGTCAAACTATCAAGATTGGCATGAAATTTCAAAATATTATTTTTTATTTTCCAAAAAAACTTTAAGGAGCCTAAACCACTAGAAGACGTGATCATTCACTTATACTGTACTAGTATATTATTCGTGCTATGAATGAGTATAAATAAATAAATAAAAATTAATTTTAAATTTTAAATAATAATATAAAATTTATCTAAAATATATAGTAAAAATGATTTATAATTAATTAAATTTTATTCATTTTTTTCGAAATTACAAATAAAAGAAAGTTTTATTTTAATGTCAATAATTATGTATTCTAAGTTCTTAATAAAAAATATATGTCATAATTTAATTGGTAAAAATTTAAAAAATAAATTACAAAAGTTATATTTATAATAAAATATAAATACCCTTATTATTTTATAAGTTTTGTAATTTTAATTTACCATATGATACTAGTAAATTACATTTGTTAATATACTAATTTTTTTTCCTATTTTTAAAATCTAAAAATTTGTCTTCTAAAAATTGTAAATTATTTTATGTTATAACTCTCACGTGAGACTATATTAGGATTGACTAGTGGTATTAAAGTTACATTTAACATTAGAAGTGACCTATGAGCTAATCAAATAAATATTTATGCCAATATGACATTCACCTAATCATTAAAAATTTTCTTGATCCATATCCAACTTATAAATCATTTAACCTATTTATTTATTAAATTGGTAAATATATTTTTTATAATAAAAATATGGACATATGAACATACTTTATGCATATTTATTAAAAAATTTAAACTTAAGTAAAAAGCTTATATATTTATGTTAATACTATGAAATGAATAGTTATGTATATTTATGTATAAATTTTTTTTTAAAATTTTTTTTATCTAAGATAGAATGTCTTATAATAATAAATTTAAACATTATGTATAAATTATTTATTATCAATGTCTTATAATAATAAATTCATTATCAATTTTTTAGATTAAATTTATGATATACTAAATAAACTGAGAATAAATAAAAACAAGTAAAACTAAAAACTGAAGGAACTAAGCTAAATTAAATAATGTAAAAGATATATTAAACTAACGACTATAAAACAACTACTAACCTAAATTAAATAAACTAATACTGAGTTTTCTCCCTTTTTATTTATTTTTATTTTTTATTTTTTATATTTTTTTTCACACACTACTGATACACTGCTGAAAAAAAAAAAAAAAAAAAAAAAAAACCCCAACACAACTTCTACCTCTATTTCGCATTGGAAATAAGAATAGCACTTCAAAAACACATAAATGCTCGACAAAGGTATAATCTTCATGCAAAAACTATGGGTATTACTTCTTTCCCTGACTATGTTTGTAATTTTTCCGATTACAAGGTAACAGACTAGTTGATTTAGTAACCAGAATTGAGGTGCCAAAAGCTACCTCAACCTATAGGGCTGCCATATAGATTTCAAACCTAGGTGGTTTTGAAGCAATCTCTACACCCCTATGTCTTTAAACCAGACTTTAGTCTCGGAATTTCCAAACCTTTGCATTCTAGGCTTTACTATTCAAACTCTAGTTTTCACTGTCTTAGTTGGTCTTCTAGGAACTCATTATAAACACAGCCAAGTGGTTATACCAGATCTGTCAGATGCAATTCGGGCACGACAAACTCCAAAAGAATTACACCTTTAAAGGATTTAAAATCTCCCAGCTATCAAACAATCACTAGAGTCAATTGAACGGATTCAATCATCTCCTCCTCTTTAATACCATCCACGTAATGTTTCAATCTTTGGCCATTGACCTTGAAGGTCATGCCATCTTGTGGATTTTTTATTTCAACCACCCCATGCGGAAATACTTTAACGACCTCAAATGATCCATCCCACCTAGATCGCAGTTTTCCTGGAAACAAACTCAATTTGGCATTGAAGAGCCACACTTTTTGGTGACACTCAAAGGACTTTTGAGAAATGTGTTTATCATGAAATGCTTTAGTCCTAGCCTTATAAATCTTAGAGCTCTCATATGCATCATTGCGTAGTTCCTCTAACTCATTAAGTTGGAGTTTTCGATGGTCACCGACCCTTACCATATCAGAGTTGAACTTTTTAATGGCCCACAAGGCATGGTGTTCTAACTCCATAGGGATATGACAAGCCTTCCTAAACACAATCCTATATGGAGACATCCTGATGGGTGTCATATATGCAGTGTGATAGGCCCAAAGTGCATCAATCAACCTAGTTGACCAATCTTTCGTATCCGACCTAACAGTTTTCTCAAGGATGTGATTGACCTTCCTATTAGAAACCTCCACTTGACCACTAGTCTGTAGGTGATAAGGAGTGCCAACTTTGTGAGTGATCAGGTATTTGCACACTAAGGCCTCAAAGAATTGGTTGCAAAAATGCTTACCACCGTCACTAATTATGGAGCGTGGAAACCCAGAACGACTGAATATAGTTTCATGAAGGAATTTGACCACAACTTTGTGATCATTCGTTTTGGTTGCCACTGCCTTAACCCACTTTGAGATCAATGTATTCTAACCCAAAAGGTGGTGGAAATGGACCCATAGAGTCAATGCCCCAAACATAAAAAATCTCAACAATCAAAATAAGGGTCATCAGTATCATGTTTCTATAGGACATAGAGCCCATTTGCTGACATCGCAAACAAGCTCTACAAAAATTATGGGCATCCTTAAAGATATAGGCCCAATAGAACCCACATTGTAAAATCTTGGCGGTTGTTTTCCACCCACTGTAATGGCCGCCACATGCATGGGAGTGACAAAATGTGAGAATGCTATGTATCTCACTTTCGGGCACACATTGCCGAATCACTTGATCCGGACAATACTTGAACAATTCCGAGTCTTCCCAGAAATAGTGCTTGACTTGTGAGAAAAATCGGTCTTGCCTTGCTTAGACCATTTTCTAGGAATCTACCTAACTGCCTAGTAATTCACAATGTGAACAAACCATGGGGTGTTCACTTGTGACACCGCAAAAAGTTGCTCGTTCGGAAATGAGTCATGCAAAGCTAAGGGGTCACTAGTGTGCTCAACAAGGATTCGAGAGAGATGATCCGCAACAACATTCGTAGACCCCTTATTGTCCCGGATTTCTAGGTCAAACATCTGAAGGAGTAGAGTCTATCTAATCAACCTAGGTTTGGTCTGTTTTTTGGATAATAAGTACTACAAAGCGATGTGATCAATGAAAAATATGACCTTAGAACCTAGGAGATGGGATTGAAATTTGTCCAATGTAAACACCATAGCTAGTAACTCTTTCTTGGTGGTAGTGTAATTGAGTTGCGCATCCGATAGAGTGCAGCTAGCATAGTAAACAACATAGGGAACTTTATTCACCATTAGGCCCAACACAACCACGACAGCGTAGCCGAAGGCGTCATACATGATCTCAAATGGAAGAGACCAATTCGGTAATTGCATGATTGGGGTAGAAATAAGAGCCATCTGAAGTATTTCAAAATCCCCTAAACACGTATCATCAAAGACAAAAGGTGTGTCCTTGGCAAGTAAACTAGCAAGGGAAGTGATATTTTGCTAAAGTCTTTGATAAACCAGTAGTAAAAACCCGTGTGCCCTAGGAAAAAGTGCACTTGGAACACAGAAGTGGGTGGGGGAATTCCTAAAATGAGGTCAACCTTAGCTTTGTCAACCTCTATACCACATGGGGACACAATGTGTCCCAACACAATACCCTCACGAACCATAAAATGACTCTTATCCCAACTCAAGATCAAGTTTTCCTTCGTGCAATGTTCCAAAACTTTAGTAAATTCTGGAGGCATTCCTAAAAGGATGGCCCAAACACTGAGAAGTCATCCATGAAGACTTTGAGAAACTTCTCCACCATGTCAGGAAATATAGCCATCATGCACCTTTGAATGGTCATGGGTGCATTGCATAGTCTAAAAGGCATCCTCATATAGGCAAAAGTGCCAAAGGGACATGCTAATGCAGTTTTGTCTTGGTCAGCTAGGTACGCTGGAACTTGATTATAGCCTGAGTAGCCATCAAGAAAGCAATAATAAATTTTCCTTACTAACCGCTCAAGGATTTGATTAATAAATGGCAATGGAAAATGATCCTTCCATGTCATGGAATTGAGCCTCTTATAGTCAATGCACATGCGCTACCTGGTGGTGGTACGTGTGGGAACTAACTCTCCTTACTCATTCTCAACAATAGTGATGCTTGATTTCTTAGGCACCACTTGTGTGGGGCTCACCCATTTACTATCCAAGATGGGGTATATAATACCCATATTCAACAAATTCAACACCTCATTTTTCACTACCTCTTTCATGTTAGGATTGAACCTCTGCTGCATTTCATGAGAAGGCTTGGTGTCCTTCTCTAAATGTATACAATGCATGCACACAAAGGGATTTATTCCTCTCCAGTTAGCCATCAACCATCCTATAGCACTCTGATGTGCCCCTAGAATACTCACTAATTGACTCTCCTACTCGATAGTTAATTCTGATGTAATGATGACAGGTAAAGTGTTCTTAAGACCTAAAAATTCATACTTAGTGTGGCTGGGAGTGACTTCAATTCAAGTGTGGGTGCTGTGACAAGAGATGGTACATCAGGCTCACTAAACAGATGACAGAATGACTCAAACCAAAGTTTCCAATAAGGAAAATCTGATAAAGATAGGAAATTAACTAAGGCATTCGCCTCCTCAATAGACCCATTAATATTGAAGTTATCAAATCCCAAATGAGCTAGACAAGCCTTTAAAGGGTCATTAATCAGAATGGATGGCAGTGCATCCTTAACCAACTCATCCACTATGTCCACCATAAAACAATCATATTAATCCTCTCTAAACGGCTGTTGAGCAGCCAGGAAGATGTACAATTTCACTTGCATGTTTCCAAAAGAGACCTCCATGACCTCGGTCCAACAATTAATGCAAGCATTGGTTGTGGCCAAGAAGGGACGACCTACAATCAGAAGAATTTATTTCTTAGAGGTGGCCACTAGCTTCATATCTAAGACAATAAAGTCCACCAGGAAACAAGAGCCGGTCAACCTTGACAAGAACGTCCTCAATTATGCCACGGGCACTTTGAGAGACAGGTCAGCTAATTGCAATGTGATCGTGGTAAGCTTTAACTTGCCAACCCCAAACTCCTCATAAATCGAGTAAGGCAACAAATTGATATTAGCTCATGAGTCTAGCAAGGCCTTATCAATGTAATGATTACCTATGACACATGCAATGGTAGGTGCACAAGGGCCTTTGAGCTTAGGCGCTGTGTCACTCATGAGAATGAAGTTTACTTGCTCGGTAAGAAGGACCTTGTTGGATACGTGAGTTCGAGACTTATGTTTTTGTGTGCAAAGGTCCTTCAATATTTTAGCATAGGAAGGGACTTGCTTATTCGCCTCCAACAGGGGAGGTTGATTTTCACTTTCTTAAAAACCTTCATTATGGACTCCATAGTGGCCTATTTTTTTCCCCAAAAAGAGATAGTGTGTCTAGGAGTTGTGGAAAAGGCATCTTTGGCACTTATGGTACCGCTGGCTCACATGACAAACTTGGAGGCAAAGCAGCCTCCTTAACCAAAACACCCTTATCCCCTGAGTTACTTCGAGGCAAAATAGCCTCCTTAGCTAGACTACCCTCATCCCCTAACTTTGGAGGTGGGTCACTGTGCACATATTTTCTACCCCCCTTTTCCTTGGTCTCAACCGGGCAAGTATCTAACTCCCACTTACTCCTAAGGTTAATCACTGCTTGAATGTGCTCTTGGTCGGAGCCATTCGTATGAGAGTTCTCAGCTCTGTATTGGCCCTTAGGGTTATTCACCATTTGGCTAGGTAGTTTTCCTTTCTCCATTCTATTCGTGGTGGAAGCCATTTGACCCAATTGGGTCTCAATCTTGGCTATAGAGTGGGTATGGGAGTGCACAAGTTGGAGAATACCTTTTAACTCTTGAAAAGCCTCTAAAACAATTTGCTCAAAGGTAGAGTTTCTTTGTGGTGGTAGTGGTGGTAGTGTTAGAGGTAGTTGTTGATATGATTATTGTGGTGGGCGGCATGAAGATTGGTTGGCAAAACTATTGCAGTTTTGCCTTTGCGGTGGAGGAGCAAAAGAGTTGGTACTTGCAAATGCCAAGAGAAATTAGGGTGATTTCTCCATCCTGAGTTATATGTGTTGGAAAAGGATCATTACCGGATTTAGAGTAACCTTGATCTATATTGACATGCTCTTGGACAAGTTTTGGGGGTGCCATTGGGCACTCAGTCAAAGAATGGGTAAGGCTCGCACCAATGACACACACCTTATTGTATTGTGGTGGTGCCGATTGTGAAGGAATGGGCCCTACTACCATAAATTGGTCAAGCTTACGTGATAGGGCCTCAATTTGTTGAGCCATATCCATATTAGGCCCAACCTCATATAAACCCCCTCTTTTTTGGGTTCCAGTGACAGGTCTTGCCTGTCTAGATGCAGAGGCGTGAATAAGTGAATTCTTACTTAGGTTCCCAAACAGCTTCCATGCCTCATTCTCACACTTACTTATGAATGTTCCACTATATAAAGAATCCACCATTTGGCGGTGAGGGTCAGTCAAACCATAATAAAATGTGTGGACAAGTTACCATTTTGGAACCTGGTGGTGGGGACATTGGTTGAGCAAATCATTAAGCCTTTCCCAAGCCTCATGAAATTGCTCGCCATCAATCTGTGAGAAATTCATGATAGCTCATCTTACTTGGCTGGTCTTACCAATTGGGAAATATTTCTCTAGGAATTTCTACTGTAACTAATCCCAAGTAGTGATGGAATTTGGATTCAAAATATTCAACCAGTGTTTGGTTTTATCTTTGAGTGAAAAAGGGAACAATTTCAGTTTCATGTCTCTTCAATGAAATTCTGGAATTTCACTATAGAGAAAATCGCTAGAATTTCATGTAAATGCCAATAAGGATCCTTATTATTATGCCCATGGAATGATAGAAGCATCTGTATGGTGTCGGACTTGATCTTATAGTGGGTAACATTAGTGCCCGATAACATGATACAATTAGACGATGTGTATGCAGTTGGTGTGAAATATGTCTTAAGTTCCCAGGTCGGCTTCAAGGTGCATCGGTCATTGTGTGAGGTGAGGGTGCTCCGACAACTCTAGATTCAATGGATAATGCACAAAAAGACTTGATAGTCTTCTCAATCTCAGGGTCCAATTCAACTAAGTCCAGTAGACATGAATGTCGTCCGTGTATAAAAGACAATTACCCTACTCGTGTTGTCTCTAGTGTGCCAAAAGGACTTCACAACTTAAAGACAAGAAATACTTACAGTGGGGTACGACAATGCTTTACTCGCCAAGGGAATTCTGGGCATGCCAAGTTGGTTGCTTCAACTCCATGATCAATCTCAAGCTTGCGGTTATTTTGCTTATAATTTAAGTTTTTGCAAGTCTAGTTTTTTTAATGTCCTTTTGCACTGCAATTTTTAGCTCATTGCTAGGCTTAGTGTTGCTTCACACAAGACCTGCAAATTCTACACACAAAATTGGCACAAGAAAATAGCAATAAAATCAAATTCCTAAATTAAAAATTAACACTAAAATAGTTAAATATGCCAAAAGCCCCGGGCAACGGCGCCAAAAATTGGTATGTCGTGAACCAATCTTCCTAAACTCTATTAAATATGTATAGATAGCAAGCATGGTTATCGTATCCACAAGGACTATTGTGTATTCCAGAACTATTTTAATTATTAATTTCTCAATTAGTTTAGTTGATATTTGATGGTTTGTTTCCAAAAGTAATTTATAAAACCCTAATTGATAAAGCAACAAGATGATAATGAATTAATTGGAATTGGGAACTTAGGGGTCCGAATCCATCATTAGCTTGTACCCGGAATTACAAACTTGAATTATGCAATGAATGAGTGAAACAAGCCAATTCCTCAACTATAAGTTGGGAATTGGACAGAAAGATAAAGTTCTGTTTGAAGCACGAGCATGCACTATCTCAACCGGCACAGATTGTCCACTCTAAACTAGGGTTCATGGCACAATTCGTTTAGTTATAGCATAGCCTGTCTCGGGTTTCGAATACAACACAATGAAAACATAGTAAAACATTCATTCTCAATCACAGATATTGAATGAAGAGTAAAGGTAGAATAACATTGAATCACAACTCAAAAGTTTTACAAATATCTCACTCAAAACATTACAAAATCAAGTACTACAACTCCAGTTACTTGGCTAGGGTTTCATCGAAACCTTAAGAGAGATGCTCAACCACTCATGGAAGGGAGATAAGATGAGATGATAATGGTAGTGATGGTAGCCTCCATGGATGATCACAAGTTGCTTGCCTTAGCTTCGTAGCCTCTCTAGTGCAGCCTTAGAAAATTTAGAACCCTAATCCAGTATATTTTTCTTCCTTTTATTCTCAGAAAAATGCACTAGAAATTTTGTGCATGCTTCCCAAAGTAGGTTGGTGGTGGGCCACACGTACGGTAAAAGATGGTTGTATGTTTGGTGGACTGATAGGCAATGAATTTCCATTGTTCAAGTGGAGGACCTGCTTATGTGCCACTTTTTGTTTGAAATTGCATGTTGTTCACCAAACATGCACAAGTACATGAAACGCATCATCTCTGTCAAATAACCACACTTCAAGGACTATAAATGTAACTTCAGTGGCTTCAATGTGGTACATTTCTGCCTATATCAGAAGCGTTTGTTGTAGTGCTAGATCTGCCATCGCCACCGCCGAAACCCTAACCTCCGCCGTGCGATGAATCACCATTGTAGTCGAAGATGCCGAAATGGCCTTCTCTACTAGTGTTGCTTACATCGATGATGGCCTGGTTTTGATCTAAGAGACTGGATCTGCTTTTGATGCCTTTAACTCTCTCTTTCTCTCTCTAAACTCTATACTTTCGCTCTCTAAAACTCCGTAGTTGAGTTAACTCTACTTCGACCTCTACTACTACAATTCCGGCGATCATAATTAGTAATCAATTTGTATCTAATCTATATACGTATATGAATCTGTATATGTGTCTACATCAATCTATATCTATATACATATCTATATCTATAATATATACATAAATATTGTAGGGTGTAATTGAACTAGTTATATTGATTTTCATAGTCTTTGTTGGTCTATGGATTCTAGGTTTGTAGTTTAATTCGAAATTGTTTGACAATTTTGTGATGTCATCCTTGTTTTTTTTAATTTTTTTTTTCCCAATGATAGTGGCATGGTTTGGTGTTATCGTTCAAAGTCATTTTTTTTTCCAGATTGGAACAGATCTTTCTTCTGGGGGAATTTGGACAGATAGATGGTGAAGATATAGATCTAGAGGAATTTTGGGATTTTGGACAGATAAAGAGAGAAAAGAGAAGTGGATAGAAGAACAGATAGAGAGAGAGAAAAGAGAAGTAGAGAGAGGAACATATAGAGAGAAAGTTTGAAAATGGTGTGAATTTGAATAAATAGAAAAATTAGGCTATAAAAAATCAATAGATAAAAAAAATTCAACATATAAGTTAAAAAAATTCAATAGATATACAAAAGTTTTAAATAGATAGACATAAATTTGGACAGATAATCAAAACACGTCAACAGATAAAAAAAGTTAATAGATAAATTAAGGGATAAAATTGAAAATAAAATGTTTTCCCAAAATAACCAAAGGACTTCTCACCTAATTATTTCACAATGGGGTGGACCTCTTACCAACAAAAAATATCCATTGGACCTAATGCCTTATACTATTCTTAGATTGGATTTATCACCAATTTACTCTTTATTTATTTGGTTTAAGAGTTTTCAAAAATAATTTTTAATTTTTAATTCATATTTTTTAATTTTTAGTAATTTTTTAAAAATATTTTAATCAAATCATTTTACTTTTTAAAACCACTTGACTTAGAAACACTTACAAAGTATAAAATTTATCAAAAAACCTTTTAAAATTTTGTTAAATACAAAAAAAATAGTGTGTAGACACCCCATTTTGACCAACCGTAAGACTTAGGCGCCTTTTCTAGTCATCCAATAATGATAACCGGAACACATGACTTCAATATCTCCAGCAAAATTCATGATTGAAAGCGGATTCCAACCTTACACCCATTATGACCAAAACTATTTTTAGACCTTTAAAACTATTTTCAAAATATTTTTAGACTTGTAAAATCCAATCATTCTGTTATATCCAAACTAACTTTTCAATAAAAACATAGTATATTTCAATAATTGAGCAAAGACAGAGTAGAAATGAGTATAAAGGAGAAAAATCCTTTGGTAATACCCTGTTTGCACCATTTTGGCCTTAGTCGTACAAAAATTATTTTTCCAGACAACCTTTTTGTTTGGCCTGCACTTTTTTGTTTGGGAGGACAATTTTTGTTTGGTGAGACAATTTTTGTATGACCAGACAATTTTTGAGGCAAACAGATCAGATTCTAGAAGATCCCTCCACACAACCTATTCCATAATTTATGAAAAATTGCACCCCAAGGCACCTTTCTCAACCTTTTAGCCTATAAAACCCCCTGAGATCATAGAATTAGAGGACCCTTGACCTTAAACTATTGGAGGATTGAATTAATGAAGATACCCAAAAACTCTTCAATTATTCTCTCTCTATACTCACACATATACATATACCATTGAAGCTATCATCAATGGAGATTTTTGATGGAGATTCAAGTCCAATTTCAGAAGCTTGAGGGTGATTAGAAGAAGGATTGTCAATTAAGGTGCTCATCGTCTTTACTTGAGGTAAACTCTTGAACTTTCTCATCATTTTCTCTTCTATTTTCTTTTCTTTTCTCTCTTGCCAAACACTCTATACTTCTGATTTCTATTGTTTATAATGTGATTGGTCTTTGTGGAAAGTGAGGAGGGGGGGAGGGAGGAGGATTAGCCACCCCTTCATAAGAGTTGTTGGAATTGCTTAAATTCTTGTTTTCTTTCATTTTCTCACGTCCCAAACACTTTATTTTCTGAGTTTTTATTGCTTTTTTAGATTAGATATGGACTTGTATAGAGGGTTTTAGTCCTACCCTATGTTTTATTTTCATAATTCTCTTGATTTTTTTCATTTTCTTTCGTTTTCTCTCACTTTTTCACTTATTTTCTCACCATCCAAACAAGTTTAACTTTCATAATTCAATCCTTGTTCATATTCTAATGAGATTTTGTGATTTTTTTATGAGGCTAATTGAATGATCCATGAGTTTAATTGGGAGATTAGAGAGCTTTCTATCTTTATTTTATTTCATTTTCTTCTACTTTCTCTATATTTTCATGGAAGCCAAATGTGGTTTCCACCAAGAAATGATTTGTAATATACTCTCTCCACCCACTCTTTACATGGATTTGAGTATATATTTGCTCTTTTCCATGAGAGATGATGTAAATTCATATTCATTTATTTGATTTGCTTTTTATTTGGTTCCATCTCTACTTTGCTTCTATGATCATCATTGATTTTCTATATCCTTGGTGATCAAGGAAATTCCACCTTCTCATGATTATTCCATGATGAGAATGGTGGATTTTGCTTGTTTTAATTCTTCATTTTTCATTACTTTGTTGCTTCCATAATCATCATGTAGTGTTTTGTATTACTTGATGATTGAGGAAGCCAATCTATCTCTTCTTTGATTATCTTCATGATAAGAAGTGATAGATCATTTTCTTTTTTATTTGCTACTCTTTTTCTTATCTTGTGGTGATTGAGATTAAGATTCTTTACCATGTTCACTTTGAAGCTTCCATTGCTTAGATGAATTCGATTATCTCATTATTCATAATGATTAAGGATGAATTCATTATATCTAACTTCTAGTGACATTTCAAGAGAATTAGTGTTTCTTTCTTGCATTTCTATGTTAGAGAGACACTTTAACTTATTTTCTTTCCATCATTTTACCTTAGCTTATTTTTTTTGGTAGCTTCTCATGTTTTCATTTGGTAGTTTTTGTTAGTATATTTAGCTTTCATTACTCTCGTCATTTTGTTTCTTTTAGTTTAGAAGTATTTATATTCATATTTTTTTCTTCTCTCCTATCCCTCTCTATCCCTTTTATTTGGAACTTTTCATATTGTTGGCATCATGTTTTCTTTATCATTTTATATGTTTTGCATCTATTTTTCATGCATAAGGTTTGGCTCATTATATTCATCTTCTTCTATTTTTTTATGTGATTATGTATGCAATCTTATGCTTTGAGATGATTCATATCTCATATGTTAGTAGCTAACTCTTTAGTTTATTTCTATATGTGTTACATTAGTTCTTTTTGCGTATAGGATCATTCATGTTTTCTAATCCTTTACGCTTGGCTTGGTGCCAATGAGTACTAGGTGAGCTTCTTTCATCTTTGCATCTCATTTGTGCATGTTTTTCTTACTATGTCTAGCATTTTTGCATGTGTGTAATGACCCTCATTCTTGTATTGGTCACGTTCATGTGCATCTGCGTGATTTTGTCTTGTTAAGCTTACTTTTGTAGATTTTGACTTGTTTTGCTTAAGTGAAGGTCCCTGTCTTGTTTTGTGCTTATGTGATTTGCCTGAGTATTGCTTGTATGATTTGTTTCTTGCTTGGTGCGTTAAGCCTAGATCACACCCTTGAACCTCTTACACTTAGAACCATCTTAGAATCCACTTTGGTTGACTTCCACCTTCACCCTGGCACTGTAACAACCCTCGTACTGACTACCGTTAAACCACTGAATTATATACTGATTACCATTAAACTGAACTGCTAATGACTGATAAGTGAACTGGATGAACTACTGAACAAACTGAATGAAACTGAAACTGAAACTGAATGAGTTTGTCTATTGAATTGCGTGTTGCATCTGTTTGAGTGCATGATTATCTGTTTGCATTTTATGTTTAAATTACTAATTGAAGGCCTTATCGGCGGCCGATTTAGAAACCGCTTGATGTTTTAGGATCAGTAGAATATTTCTGATTTTATGGTATATTTATCTGAAAATTGATTAGGAATGATTAAATTAGATTAAATTAAGTCAATTAAAGAGTTTGATTTAATTACGTTATTGCCACCTTGAGTGGACCATTGTTTATTTTCTATCACTTGAGCCTACATACATATTTGATCAGCCACTTTCCTCCCCTCATAACCGACCAACAAGAGAGAGTAGGGAGGATTGAGAGAGAGTTGAGTTCTTCTTGGTTTTTGCTTGGAGATTGCTTGAGAGTGGAAGTATATTGGCTTAATTTAACCTCCTCACCTTGTAATTGAGACTTAGCAAGGTAATTGGACCTCCCATTGTTGTCCTTAAGCTTTATTCTTGCATGCTCCATGTTTAATTAGAGAGCTAAGACATGAATTTGTTCATAATTGTTGAGTTAGAGCTCCATTCATGCATGCATGTATATATTGGTGAGTTTGAAGTTGAGTTCTTGGCTAATTGTCACATGCATGCTCATGTTCATATATTAGTCCATGTTTTCACTTTGTTTTGAAAGAATTGAGCTCATTTGAGCGTGATTGGAAGCTTAAAATTGGTTTAAAGATCATGCATATCATGTTTTGAAAGTGTTCTTGAAAATGGTTTGAAATTGAGTTTAATTGAAACACCCTTGGGCCTTGATTTCTTAAATTGAGTTTTAAAACTTGTTATTCTATGTGTTTGAAAGAGTTTTCCAGAAAATGGGCTCAAGAGGATCGAATTTGGAGCATTGAAACTTGGTTTGAAACTCAGAGGTTGAATCTGGATTTTCCAGATTTTGGACGTCCGCTTCGGCGAAGTGCCGCCGGCGGGAATTCATGCTCGAGTATTTTCTTGCATTGTTTCTGATCCGCTCGGCGGGATTTTAACGCCTTCGGCGGAAAATCGCGCATCCAGTATTTTTGCACCTTTCATCGGTCGCTCGGCGGCGGAATGCCTTCGGCGTGGGCCTTTGTGTGCTTGTCCGCTCGGCGAAACCTGCGCCGGCGGAGGCCATCCGCGAAAAAATTGGAATTGCTTCCTTAGTGCATTTTTGCATCCTCATCGCATCCTAGGCATTCTTAGGCCTAGTTTAGAGCATCTTAATGAGGATGTAGACATAGAACCACACCGAGGAATTTAGGGATTTAATTATCATCCTTTCCAACTGTAAACTTAGTGTGTGTTCTATTTGATTGACTGTTTAGGGTTGGCTCTCGGGGACGCGCTCTAGCTACTGATAGCCCAATCACTGTGAGTAACAGATTGTGTAAAGATATGTTCAAATGGTTTTATTTTAAATACCGAACCGAACTGTTTATTGAATTGATATTATTTACTGAATGAATGTATGTCCTATTTCCTGAACTGTATTGTGGCATCCTTAGCACCCACTGTTATTGATTGTTACAGAGCTCTGTCGGTTTCCTTGTGGAACCATACTGATTGATGGCCATCATTACTGTTAGTGCATTAAGGCCGGTCCTTTTGGACCCTCTTTTTATAGGCTAATGGATGTACCACATATGGTGATTGATTGAAATCTTGATTGGTGAAATCTTGAAGATTGAAATCTTGTATAATGAATTGATTTCATTCTGTAAGGACATTCATTCATAACCTCTTTACCTTTGTATGTTATTCACGGGCTTTAGCTCCTTGTTTATATATATATGTAGGTGCTCGACCACCGGCCGAGCTAGGGCGTGGGATTGGTCCCCAGCTTTGTCGGCCACCTTTGTGCCTCCTTTGTGAGGTTCCGAGACGCCATGCCATGGCTTGGGGTGTTTTTGTGTCCCCATAGGTCTCCTTCTTGTTTTGTCTTGTTGTATAGTATTTCTTGTATTATCGAGGATTGAGTCCGTCTGCATTGTACATGATGGTATAGGCGTATATGGATTGTCTTGTTTTGAAGCTGTATGAATGCATAAAAATGTTTTTGACATTGATTTTCATAGCTCTATGGACACTAGTTATTTATCAGTATTCCGCCAGCCCTCTACTGTTTGCTATTGATCAGACATCGGTAATCTCGGATTCTTGGCGATTCTGATGCTAAACCCATAGGGCCGGGTTTGGGTCGTGACAGGCACATTGGCCGAGATGTCATCATCTAGGCCGAGGTGTGCATCACCTAGGCTGAGATGTGTATCATCTGGGCCGAGGTGTTATCATCTAGACATCCTAGATCTTTGATCCTTGCACCTAGTGATCTTGTTCTTGGACTGGTATGACCTAGACCAAGGTGTGGCATATCTAGGCCGAGGTGTGGCACAGCTAGGTCAAGTGTTATCCTTCCTAGCCGAGATCATTGAGACCTTACTTGCCGAAGCCTATGTCTTGATCCGAGATCCTTGTCTTGTCAGAGTGACCTTGTCACCTTACTTGTCATACACACTTTTTCATATCCTTGTCTTTTCACTCAGACACCTTTTTGAGAAAATCCAATCTAGTAGTGCCACGTGTCCCAGCAAAGGGTTAAGTCAGCCGGCAGTAGAGAAAACATATCATTTGCTATATCTTTGTCCTAGAAGAGAGAGAAGCTCTAGGAAGAGAGGAAAAAGGAGTTCTTAGAGTGAGAATAGATTTCCAAGCTGGATTCTTAGAGTTTGAACCGTTGGATTCGTGTTTTGAGGTTAGAGTCTTGGATCTACTCTTATTATTTTTTATATTGATCTGATCACATTGCATGATCTACCATGATTCACGAGCCATGCATTGATTTGAAGTTTGGTTTTAGAAAGAGAAAATGATGTTCTTGTGTTCTTCAAGAAAACCCACGTTTTGATCCGAAAGTTTGTATCAAGATTCATGTTTTTGTGTTTGTTTTCATGAAATCTTCAAGTATGGGTACCCAGGTCCATGTTTTTGAACTCATATCATGAAATCTCAAATTTTGAATAAAGAAGTTATGATTTTAGCATTCATATTCTTCATATTCTTCAAAAGGAAACCCAAATTTTTCCAGACTTCATTTCCCTGAATATGGTCAGCGGGACCACACCTCGGCCAAGACCTGGTTGGTACCCAGCATGTTTTTCCCGAGATGAAAAACAGTGTTTTTCCCGAGATGAAAAATAATGTTTTAACTCCCAGCACATGTTTTACCTTGTCTTGACTTGGTTTTTGGAGAGAAATGCCGGGATCATTTACGCTCATGTAGAGCTTGTTTTAAGGATGCATTGCACAACCATCTTTGAGCATTACTTCTTGTCTTCTTGAAATGCATTCAGTGGACCTTGCCATATATTTGTAGGTCTTGGACTCTTGCCTTAAGCCCTACACCCGAAGAGCTATGTGAGTGGTATTTTTAATAAAACTATGTTATAATGTTTGATAAAAGCTTTGCTTTGTTTCATTTTGAAAAAGTATTTGTTTAAGTATGAATGATTATCCTTAGTTTTGTATAAAGTATTATCTTGTTTTGATGGCATTCTTGGAAAGTCCTTAGTGCTAGGAGACTATAATGCAACTAGTACCCTTGTTTGAGATACCTCCCTTGCTATCGACGGTCTTGTACGGGTGTGTTTGTCTAATCGATTCCGGGTCGATTATTCCCTTGTTTTGTCAGGAATGTCATCCCTTGTATTATATTGATGCTAGTAAGCATCCCTTGAAGTTTTGAAAGACTTGATAGATGAACTTGGTTCATCTCTTGATTTTGTACAAGCTATGATATGTATTGTTTTGATAAAGATCTCGGATATCATTCATTTAAACCTTTATTACTAATATCATTCACTGAGTATCCAAAACTCACCCTCTCCTTATATATATGTAGGTGATGAGCAAGAGGGTGCTGCCGCCTAAGCCTTGTTTGAAAGATGTTTTGGATTCATGTTTTGTATCATCTTGAAGATTATGCTTCTTAGCTTTGTAGCTCATTCCTTTTGTGTATGTCGGCTTGAGAAGTCTTTTGATCAAGATGTATTTTATTTTGTATCCAAGTTGTAAAATCATGATAAGATGTATGCCATTTCATTTGATCTATGCATTGCTCTCATGGACTAATTAGATTTAAATTTATTGCTTCTGCACATGTAAGCCCCATATGTATACTTTGACTGTGTAAATCCTTGTAAGTTGGCCTTGGTAATCTCGGATTACTGGCCAGCATGACACCATTCTACTAAGGGCGGAATGGGGTGGTGACAATGTGGCTACTTCCTTACTTGAGATATCTCTATGATTACCGGTGGATGAAGGTTATTTAGCTTAAGTTGGGATGATATAGATTTCTATGCATTTGAACTAATATTTTTCTTTTAGTTGCCCATTTTCAAACTCTTTTTTAAAATGCATAAGAACAAAGTATTCTAAAGTAAGTTATTTAGTCTATACTTATTTGCTTCACATAGTAATTTTGGCATTAATAATCAGAACATGAGCATATATTGGTAATGAATCTTATATCATAAATTAATAAAAGTTGATCTTTGATCGGGGAGCGGTGGTGCTCAATTCATGACTTTTCCTCTCTCATACATAGGTTCTCGAGTCGAGACACTTTGGTTGTGATGGATAGTGGGCTTTGGCACGAGTTAAGAATTTCTTAGTTTTCTCAAAAAGATAATGTGGCAACTCTGAGCCTGGTGATGTAGTCCACTTTTGGCATTTCTTGTGATTAGTGAATTTTCTACGGATTTAACAAATTTGGACTCTCATTCTATTTCATATTGTACTCGTGAAATCAGACCAAGGGTTTAAATTGTCGGGAGCACTCGAACACCCCGTCTGAGAGATCTCACATAGTGCATTTTAGTATTTTTTTTTTTTGTATTTATTGATTTTTTTAAAAAAAAATTTACAAAAAAAAAAATTACTTTTAAATTACATTTAGATTAGATATATCCAAAAAAAAAAAAAAAATTATAAAAAAAACCTCAAAGTTTGACCTTTGTAACAAAATAGACCCTGAATTTTTAAATTGGATAAATTACACTAACATCCCTTGAGATTTCTGTTTAATACAGATTCTCTTCTCATATTTGGAAAATTACATTCTCCTCCCTGAGGTTTGTAATCTCATTACAAATTGCCCCATGAATTGCTGAAGTTATATGCTAAAATTTTCTAAATGGCTATCTTGCCATTTTTCCTATCATTTCTTCTTTCAATCATCATGACTACGTTCTACAACTTTTTATCATTAAATTCTACCTAAACATATTCTTATTGTGGAACAAAAATTTTATATAGAATTTTTAAACACAATGATATAGCTTAATGGCGACCTTCCACTTTAAAACAAAATATCCATAAACATGATTTATATTTACAACTATATCACTATCATAATATTTTTATGATATTTTTTGTATAAATTTTTATATATGACTATAATTTTTCATTTTTATTTCCACCATTATATGTAGATTAGATTAATTTAATCTAGATATATTTAAAAAGCATAAAATTTGTATAAAAAACTTAGAAAAAATCCATTGAGTAAACAAAATAAGATAATGTATTGAATTTTTATATTTTTGTATTTTTGTGTATTTGGTGAATTTAAAAAAAATCACAAAATATTATACTTCTTAAGTATATTTAGATTAAGTGTATATAAAAAATAAAAAATTGCTTAAAATATTAAAAAAATTCAATAAAAAAACACAAAGAATAAAAATAAAAAAACTCAATTTTTTTGTATGAGTTAAACCAAAGAAGATGATTGTTATTTTCCTTAAAATGACATGAACAAAATATCTATATTATTTTATTATTTTAAATGTATAAAGGCTAAGAGACAAATATGTCATTTTAACCTGATAGGGGGATAAGTATAATTTTTTAAATGTGAAGGGGGAATTTGTATTAAACAGAAATCTCAATGGGGTATCAGTGTAATTTACCCTTTTAAATTTGTCAATTTAAATCACAATTTTTTATTTATCTTCAATTTAAACCATTCACCTATTTCTGTTAAGTAAAATCGATAAAAAAAAATATATTTTAGTCATTAAACTCAATGTAGGTGTACATAAAATGTTTAAAACATCATTTTTTTGTTAATTTTAATTATTAAATTACCATTTTCTTTGGTCGATTTTACTTAACAAAAATTGGCTAATAGTTTAGATTAAACAAATTGAAATATTATGATTTAAATTGATAAAATTAAAAATTTAGGATTTATTCAGTTATAAAGATCAAACCTTGAGTTTAAAAAAAAAATCCTCCCAAATAAAAATAAAAAATTGACTAATATATATATATTTTTAAAAAAAGGTCCATTAAAGATAACAAAACACACAAAATAAAAAACTCAAAAAATTAAAAACCAAACAAATTATTATTTGTTTGTTTAGATGTGCTGGTACAAAGCTTGTGCCATCATTAAGGCTCTTTTGAAAAGTTGATTAAAAATTACTTCTCAGTTTTTAATTTATTTTAGGTCATATCATCTCTTACATTTTATATTCCCTATCCCAAAATAATGGTCATTTTTGAGGAATTTAACTTTTTTGATAGTACAATTATTACACTTTAAAAAAATTAAATTTTCAAAATTATCCTTTAATAATACATTTTTTAGAGAATATCAATGTCATAATTGTACTTTTTTTGTTATTAATGAATTTAAAAGAAAGATAAAATAGAAAATTTCTATCATTTTTGTACTTGATTTGTTAAAATGGACTAATATTTTGAGAGAATAAAAAATAGAATAAGAGACTAATATTTTGGAACGGAAGGAAGGAGTATATTTTTTTTTAAAAAGTCAAAAAAAAAAAATTAATAACTCAACTTTTAATCATTTTTTCAAAATAACCCTAAATCTTCCGAGATTGTTTGATTTTAGATTTGACTCTAGTGTGACAACGGTACTTGCTAAGAGACAGAAGCACGCAAATTTTTTAATTTTTTTTTGGTGTGTGGAAAAGTAATCGCAATAATTAAAAATGCATGATTACTTTGTTATTTTGCTGTAAGCATGTTCATTTCATTTTTAAACAATAAAAAGTTTCTTAATTTAAAGAAGTATCATACCCACAAGCACAAAGATGCTACATATTCAGATTTTGATGAGAGGATCATCTCTGTTTTTGTAAAAAGCTAGTTAGGAAGTTGTCATTACTATCATTTGCAAGTGCAAGGGTCACAGGTGCAATTGATTCCACAGTTGCAGCTATTCTCAGCCAAATCAAACCCAACAACAGTGACTCAGAACCCCACAAATTAAACCACTTATGAATGAGATAAAATCAGTTTAATTACATTAGTGACCCTAAACTGAATATTTTGTTACATTTTAGTCTATAATTTTTTTAAAATTGTGTTTGAATCATAAATTTGAATAAAAATTTAAAAGAAAAAGAGAAAATGTGAATGAAATATAAACTAATTTTTTTTTTTTCCTTTTCCTTTCCAAATCCTTATCCAAATTTATAATCTCAACACCACATAAAGTATGTGATCTTATATACTTTTAGCACCAACATCATTCAATATTAGAGAAAAGAGTGTTTTTAAAATTTTGCATGAAACCTCTTCAGGATTTAAAAATGCCCATTATCCCATTACTGATTTTGAATGGTATTGATGTTAACGACAAAAGTGTAACACATATTTAGAGATCAAAGTAGAACAATTAAAAGATTGAAGGACTAAAATGTAACCAAACAAAAAGAGTGAAGTCAAATTCAATGCACAAGGTATTCACGATATTTTTCACTTGTGAATGTGATAAAATCAATTGTGTGGTTGAGACAAAAGAGTTAAATTCAATGCACAAGGCATTCATTGTATATTTTTTACTACAAAATTGAATCACTATGATGCCACTCATGTCTTGACTTTGATGTGAAAAGCAATAAAAATTTTAATTTCGAAACAGTTTGTGAAAAATGAAAAAAAATTAATAAAATCACATTGTTGCTATCTAAGAGATGTGTTGGTCTGCCTTGCATGGTATATTTTAGTCTCCAAATTCTTGTTGAATTTATATATATCTATATATATTTTAATTGGCAAAAAGAGACTATTTTATTGATGCAAGAATTAGAGTACACACAATGAATTACATCAACAAAAGAAGAGTGCAAAAAACATCAAAGCTAAACTAAGTAATCCCAACTAGACTGACACCGCAAAACTAGCTCAATCATTTGCTAGCACCTCCACCAAGTTGGTGAGAAACCAACAAATTACAAAACTAGATCAACTCCCAAACAAAGCTAAAGCACGAAAGGCAATGCTACAAAAATACAAAAATGCAGTAACAACCACCCTGCAGCAGAATGATGTGCACTAGCCACATATTGGTGCAACTGGCAGCAACAATCATAGCACTGCAACAGAGAGTGGATTGAAACAAACACCTCCATGCCCTTCAAACCCAACATTAATCCTCAGAATTATTTTAAGCTCCTCCTAACCTGTTGTAGATTAAACACAAATTGATCAACCGAGTAATCTCTAGCTACCTGATTAGTCCTCATCCAGATGGCCACTCTGACCTTGATCAATGTTGGAAAATAATCATTTTTCGGTAATTTTAATTCAAAATTGAAGTGGGACCCAACCTTTGCTTGTGGTGGGTCTGAGTGGTTTTGTATTCTCTCAAGTGAGAAGATTATAATATAAAAATGATGGGCCGAAACCATTGAGTTGTGAATGAGAATTGTCTCATAAAGTGGACATCAATAGAAGTTGGGCTTGGGCCTAGGTTTGGACTTGGACCTAGTTTTAGTCTTGGTCTGGACTAGTCTAGGCTTGTGTATATGCGTGTGTTGGACTTAGTCTTGGGTATGGGTTAGATTATGCTATACTGGATTGGGATTATCTTGTGCATATGTTTCAGACTGGGTTTGGATCAGGTTGTGACCCAACATCCGTATTCATTTTGCGACCCATCTAGTTGGATTATTTAAATAGCATTATATATATATATTTATTTATTTAACCTTTGTAACTCTCATCTTTTGATGATAGAGTTGATGATCATATTATGCACATGGGAGTTTTGCACTTTTGTAACTTTAGCCCTAATGGCTAGAGTTGATAGCCATTGATGCTAGGTTTTATAATAGCCTTCATGGGTAAGACCCCTTCTCTACAAGTATAAAAAAGGTCTTTCCTCTCCAACTTAGTAGAAGAGTTTTGAGAGATTTTTGGTGAAAAATGGAGATGATGTTTTGAGATAAAAAAATTGGAGATGATTTTTTATTGAAAAATCTAAAAAATCTCTAGATATTGATTTGTGATTATATATCAATTTTAATTAATAAATAACAATCCCAATCAAACAATCAAGACAAATTGACACAACGATTTTAACGTAGAAAAAACCACAATTGGAGCACCTCCAATTGTGATAAAAAAATTACGGGTAAAAGTCACAAAACAATCCACTAAGAAGACATAAAGGAATTACACAAGTGTACTCTTAACTACCTAGCGAATCCACACCCGAATTGAATTGACCCCTATGTGCCTCTTCTAGCTCTGTCTTCATCTCGAAATTGTCTTGCCTAACGTTGAATCCACAACGCCAATGTTGAATCCACGATGATGAGCCACTCTGGAATCCACCAAAGCTTCAAGCCCGAATTCAACGAAATCCACCGAAAAACACTCTCTCTTTTTGAATAAAACAAAATAAACAGACCCCTTTGATATAATTCACTCAATTCATGATTAAACTCTCACAGATATCAAAAGAAACAAACAAAGAAGCTCCAGATGAAAATCTTAATACCCAAGAAGAAGATCTGGAAGTCGTAACCTAAAATCGGATCGAAACACATATTTATAGAAAACAGATCCGCGATCTCCGCTTGAGCGCAAGAATGGCCGCTTAAGCAGATCTACGCTCGAGCGTAGGAATGGCCGCTCGAGCGGGAAAAAGCAACTCCCAATACTTTTGAAGGCGAGTGAAACTTCTGAAAGGTCGCGATCTCAGCTTGAGCGGACAAACAACTTCAATTGCAATTTTGCCTTTTGCTTCGGCGGCGTTGCCCTGCCCCAGTCCCGCCAAGAGGCACTCCCCCTTGGACCCTCGCGAGTTGATCGGGCAGCTCGATCCCCAACATAGTCAGTGAAGTGGCAAACATGAAAGAATTAACTTCTGTGCAGGGTACAATTCGGGTTGGATTCGCATCCAAAACTCATAGACTCACTTAAATAGAAAGATCGAATACAATTACAACTAAAAGGAGTTTTGTCAAATGGGATTGCCAAGATAAAAACCTAACATTTACACCAAAGAAAAATTTTCCTATCTTCTTTTGTTAGCCCCTTCTTTGGTTCTTGTTAGAGAGAGTGCATCCATTGTCAAGTTTGTCGAAACTATTCAGAATGTGCTTTTGCATTAGCTAGCTTCAACTGTCGTATCTTGGGAGACAGACACTGGCGTACTTCCAGCGTCCATCGGGAGGCGGTGAATCTGTTTTAAGGAAACTATCTAGTGTAGGCTTCGGTTTTCTTATTTTCTTATCATTTATTCTTAAATTTTTCAATACTAGTTTACAAAGATGAGTTCTAATATTTAGTTATCCATGTTAATAATTTGTTTAATTAGTAATGTAATCTAATTCATTTATGTAATTTTAGTTGTATAGTTTATTCTGTATTTCATTCTTTAAATTTAAAAAAAAAAGTATTTTGTTTTTTCTATTTAATTTTTGTTATATATTTTTCTTATATTATTATGGAAAAAAATCAACAATCAGATCACTGATCTCTTCAAAATTGGGCTGAACCTCTTTATGTATAAATTCTTTACTATAATTATTTCATATTTGGCATACACTAGATATGGGTTGGTGAATGACTCTACATGTGATAATATGTTCAAGTTGGTTAGAACGTTAAATTGTTGGAATTCTTATAATTTTACTATCTTGCTTCTTCATATGTATTTTTATTTATTTATTTATTTTTCTGGATTTCTTAACTTTATAAATAATTGCGAGTATCATGACTACTTTTGACGTTCTATTCTGTCAAAATTTCGCCCACCTTAGATATTGTAGGAAATATCAGTATCAAATTTATATAGAAAACATAATTTAAAAAATATGTAAGCAGTTTTTGGCCAAAACCAAAACTGAAATAAACTGACATAATAACGTAACAAAACTTACAGTACATAAATAGATAAAACTTGATCGAGTCAAGTGTGTGACACTCTTTCCTTAATACAGATTCGTCCTTCCACCGGTGCTTAGGATTTAATGGACTTCTATCTCCCAGGATATAATGATCAATGTCTTGTACTAGCAGTACTACTATTGCAAGCCTAGCGAACTTCGCTGTGCATGCATTCTCTTTATAGAAAAATTAGACTTAGGAAAATATGAAGAAGAAATGGCGAATTCTCTTTTTTAAATTGAAGTGAGGGAGATGAAATTTATAGATTCCCCCGTAATTTTTCAGAAAGGTTGTGACCCTTTAAAAGGATACACTCTTCCATCTCAAGAGATGCAACCATTAGAGTAAATTTTAATTCAAAATTTCTAACAATCCCCTACATGAATGAAATTTACAGAAAGGACATGCAACAACATGCAGATAAAGAGAGAGTACATTAAGGAAATACCCGCCATCGGGATAGGTAGCTTTTGGCTTTGAACCTTTCCTAGTGAAAGTCTATCGGACTTACTAGCTAATCAGTGGATATGATACCTTGAACTATTCAGCTGTTAATGTAAGCCAAGACAATAGAATTCACACAAAATATCTCCAGACACAGCTTAGTTCTCAGGATTGTACCCGTTTTGGCCTTGGGCATCTCTTGGTATTTCATGAGTGCTTTAAAAAATTTAGCCTTATCAATTCTCATAGAAGCAGCACCTTCACACTCATATAGGTGATCCTTATTTTGAGTCTCTTAAATACTCCTCTTGAAAGATACCCCTCTAGGGTTTTCAAGATATAAGTGATCATTAAAAGCATAGTTTACCCTAAGTCTCCTACTACAACACATGTTGCGGATATCAGTCTCATCATAGAAATGAATAGGAGATAGACTCCTTTAGTGATTTTTGGCAAGCCATACATAACTTAGTTGTCCCTTTGAACTTAGTTCTTGGGATCTCCAATCATCTAAGTGGGGTTACCATTATGATGACTTTGATGTAATAGGCTTTAATCACATTTCCCTTAATGAACTTTTCCTCATTTGCTCTCTGGTCAAACTTTTTGTTTAGCAGCCGCTATTTTTCATTTGACCTTCTCAATTATATATTATTAGTGAATCCATTATGTTATCCTTAGACAATATTCACAACTGAAAGCAAATGTCCTACGGTGTTAAGTCTTTGATTACATTGAGACTTACCATTATTCTATGTCACTCCCATTTTCAAATTTAAATAATAAACATATAGTTGTACCTTAGGAGTTAATGAAACCATTTTTGTTTCTATTCCAACTTTGTCCTATAGAAAGAATTGAGATTCTTTATGGACCTATTATCGGAACCGTTACTTTGATAAAATCCTCCAAGCACCCCCTCATTTTAAGCATTCTAAGAAAACTTAATTCTCTTGCTGATGTATAATTACACAAAAATATTAATACACCCCCACCATTCTGAGGTAAATCAGAATATATCATTAATTGGCGTGTTTGAACTAAATAACAAGATGTAAATTACTTTGTGTTAGAAATTGGGCGCCCATGTGGCTTAACCCTTCTTTGAACCTTTTGAACCTTATCCAAATAAGTTTGAATTTGAATTCAAAACCTATTTGGATAACCACTTAGGATATCCATATCTATCATATCAACTGATATGGATAGATGTGATATTATCCTATATATCTGATATGATATGGGATATGGGTGATTAAGAGAAAAACAACGTATGTCGTATGTTTTTTTCCATATACTGACTCTCTCCCAAAATACAACGATCAAGAGCCATTTTGCACTGTGACTTGTGTGGGTGATATTCATTCTGTAATATCACTCAATTGCTAGGTTGATTGATTAGATTCAGGAAGCAATGATTTACCCACAAGATCCTTCGATTTAGACTCTGTAGAAAAAGGTATAACCATAATTTTTCATCCGCTGCGTTTACCTTAGATTTACACTTTGTGAATATAATCACAATACTAATTTGTGTAAAATACAATTAGACTTTATAACTTTCTTTTACAATACAAAGGAAAAATGGCTAAATACCGGTTGTGGCCACAGCACTTTGTCAAATAACATTTCTTTAACCATGCATTATATCACTATATAATTACATTTACATCTTGTTTATCTTATCTAGTATTGATGACTACGTCGACAATTACCAAAGCGTCTTTCGCCCATGAAATGTTTTAACCCATATAATAGCCTTGTTTGATAGGGCTTATTTTCAGCTTATTTCAGCTTTTAGCTTAATTTAAACTATTTTGATGTGTTTGGTTCAGCTTAACAATACAGCTTATAGCTTTTTGTAAGTCAAATATCAACTTATTCTTTGAGTGGGGGAGGAGAAGCTTAATTTATAAGTCAAAAATCAGCTTATGTTCACAGCTATAAGTTATAAGCTGTTAGGCTATAAGTTATAATCACTTTTCCACAGTTCTACCAAACGGGGCCAATATTTCATTAAGAAGTTATCGGTCACCACACCAATTTCATAAGCATTAACCCAAAGAATAGTTAGAATTCCCCTTATGTCAAAACACAAAAGTTCACATTTTTATCATCACTTTGATAAATAATTGACATCCATTTATAATACATCACATACCAAATCGAAATATCAAATATATCAATTAATGACATCATATCACGAAGAATTGTAAACATTAATTATCAACTCTATAACATATGTAGGCATGGATATAAATAAATTAAAATTTCCAATACTGAAAACCAGTCAAAACTGTTAAAAACAATTTTTAAAAACAATTCCAGAATTGAAAATCATAAAACAAATTTAAACAAAAATTTCCAGACAAGTGTCATTGTCACAATAATAACTCATTTTTGATAAATTCATACATTATTTATTCAAAAATATTTGTAACAAAAGAAAAATTAAATTTTCTCTTCAAATTCAAGAGATAAAGTCCCACATGAGTAACATATTTTTCTTTTCTTTTTTTCTTTTTTATTATTTTTTATGGTTAATGCTTAGTGCAACAAATATTTATGTAATCCAGACATAATTGAATTCTCACTAAAACATATAAAACAACTCTATTTCACAAGTTTTATAATAAATAGTGACAACTTATGTCAAAGTAATTTTAAAAATAACTTTCAACTTGATTATTAACAAAATAATAATCAATACAAAAGATTCCTCAATCTATTTCCAATTAAATGGAACAACACCACTATTTAAAATATCATGTTTAAATTTCTTTGGTATTAATGATTGTTTTGATATTGCAAGAATATTACTACCATAATCAAATTACATATGTAATACTCCAAAAGAAATCCATTGGTAGTAACACCACCACAATTTATTTAAAAGTTCACAAACTTTTAAATAAACTCTAATTAAAACCCACACATAACACTGAAACTAAATCAGTCAAAAAATAACACAAATCACACAATATTTCAAAAAAAAAAAAAAATAAAATAAAAAAAATTATGGCAGCATGATGTCATAAAATTCATTCCAAATTAATTAAAAATAATAAAATTAATACGCTCAGGTAAATGACATCAAAATATAACAAACAATTGTCAACAGAGTGAATATATTTGTTTATCATTTCTAATTATATGAAATTATTTAAAAACCAAGAGTTCACATCGATACATACATATAAGTCTAAAGAAAGGCACCTAACCATACACTTGGTTTTAAATTTAAAAATGAAAAACCAAACGGTCAAAACCGTATTTCAATACTTGAATGTACATATGACTTATCAGGAAAACGTTGCGTCAATTCATAATTGCTACAAGATAATTAATTAATTCTAATAAATTACCATTCTAACATGGAGTTGCAACTTACACACAAATCATAGTCGTATCAGTTGGTTTCAATCCACTGATATCAACTAACATGTCCTTAAACAACAACAATCCATTTCCGGCATGTTTACAAACTTTCAATTTCCGTGAACAATTGCCATTTACCATTGCATTTCAAGTAAAACCATTTCTCACAGACATTTCATCAAACACTTGTGTGTGTCGAGAAAACATCCTTATTACTCGCATAGAAATTTATAGTAGTGGTTTGGATCATCAGATTTGACAGAAACCTATGTTTGATCAGGCACAGGCTCCGAGAATGAAATTGTAATTGAAATCGTCGAATGAGAGTATAAAATTTGAGACCCAATTGGAAAAAACGAGATCGAGTCTCTAGGATTGGATAACTCAATACACCATTCCAAATTCGAAATGTATCGCTCCAAATCAAAATATATTGTTTAATATATATTGACTCACAAACAATTGGAGCATCATGTATATTAATGGTATAGAAATTTCCAAAAGACAAACAACGAAAGGAAGTATCAATGGAACAAAATCAATCTAACAAAAAATTTTAAATGTAGATTGTAGAAATTCTGTTGTATAAAACCAAGAAACAAACAAATACATATTTAACCAAAATTTTGAAATCCATATATAAAGATGGTACGAATCTGTCTTAAGATTGTAGGAAATATCAGTACCAAATTTATATAGAAAATATAATTTAAAAAATATGTAAACAATTTTAGGCTAAAACCAAAACTGAAATAAATCGACATAATAACGTAACAAAACTTATAATACATAAATAGATAAAGCCTGATCGAGTCGAGTGTGTGGCACTCTTTCTTTAAGACAAATTCATCCTCTCACCGGTGCTCAGGATTCAATGGACGTCTATCTCTCAGGATACAACGATCAATGTCTTGTACTAGCAACACTACTATTGTAAGCCTAGCGAATTTCACTGTGCATGCACTTTCTTTATAAAAAACTTAGATTCAGGAAAATATGAAGAATAAATGCAAAGATGAAGAAGAAATGACGAATTCTCTTTTTCAAATTGAAGTGAGGGAGATAGAATTTATAGATTCCTCCGTAACTCTTCAGAAAGGTTGTGACCCTTCAAAAGGACACACTCTTCCATCTCAAGAGATACAACTATTGGAGTAAATCTTAATTCAAAAATTTCAATAGATTTTAGTTGATTATATTTAAATATATTTTTTTTTAAACTCTAAAAAATCTCTTAGAAAATATATTGAAAAAAAAATTGTTGGGATTGCTTTAGATTGCTACAATACCATTTTAAAATATACAATGTTTCAGAACATGTGTTTCAAAATGTAATTTGTTGTTTGGTTTTGATTGATTTTCTAAAAATTAATTTTTTTAATATTTTAAGTAATTTTTTAATTTGTAGATGCATATAACTTAGATGTATCTAAAAAGTAAAATATTTGTAAAAAATATTTAAAAAATTCAATAAATACATAAGAATATGAAAATGTACTTTTTTTTTATATGTGTTTTTTTGTATTTGATGAATTTTTTTTCATAAATATTATTCATTTTAAGTATATCTAGATTAGATGCATCTAAAAAATAAAAAAAATTTAAAATATTAAAATTTTTAACTAAAAATAAAAAATTATGAAAAATAAGAAGTTTAAAGACGGTGATTAGTTTTTTCCGTAATGATTATTCCTCAAGGTCACACCACGATTATATCCATGACACGTGTGAGTTGTTTTATGCAAGTTTGAGCACGAGTAGAGATTGACCTTTTGTCTTTCAATAATGATTTATCCCACTAAAAATATCACTACTAATAGCACTAATGCATTAAAAAAATAGAAAAAAAAAAAAAATACAACTCCAAGACCAAAATATCACATCATTTCTGACGGGATCCACTGTTACCTAATTAGTGGGAGCACTAATTAGTGCTCCCAAGCATTTTTCTTTGTCTTTAATTATTCATGCCATTATAAAGTGAAGGTTTCCAATGATGTTGGAATAATGTAACATTTTTATTTTTGAAAATATCTTTTTAATCTATTTAAAATACAAAATTATATAGTGTTCGATTTTTATAATTGGCAATTTTGTTTGACAAAATTGCTTTTAATTGTATTTTTATTTACTCTTTTTTTACAGTAAAATTATGAGTGTTTAGATGCGAATTCTACCCGAATTGTGCTTATCTAGAGGAGTTTGTAATCCTGAGCCTTTTATGCTTGCCACTTCATTGACTATGTATGGGGGTTGAATTGCTCGAAGCAAAAAAAATGTAGTCAAAGTTATTTGTGCGCTCGAACGATAAATGGCATCATCCAGTACTTTCACTAAGCATCCAAACGTCTGAGAGCATCTTGTATGCGCCCGAGTGGTGGAGTCTTAGCTCGAACGATGGGCATGCATTTTAATGAGTTCGCTCAAGCTATGAAGTGGTCGCTCAAGCTATGAAGTGGTCACTCAAGAGGTCAACCTATATGTTCCGCACAATCTTTAGTCACACCACTTGAGTGGTCTGCGCGATCTTATTATTTATAATGTGCACTGTTCGCTATTTTTAGGGCTTGTGCCATCCAGATTTTCAGAAATGAAGAAAATACAAAGTATTTTATATTGGAGGCTATTTTATATGAGTTTCCTTGATGTATAGAAGGTGATCGTTTGATTAACGAACTTTGAACATCAAGGGTTGGTATTATTGTTTCGTTTACAAAAGAGAGAGTTGTTTTTCGATGGATTCTGGGAAACTTGAGCCCGAAGCTTTGGTGGATTCCGGAGTGGCTCATCGTCGTAGATTCAACATCAACGTTGTGGATTCAACGTTGGGTAAGACAATTCCGAGGTAAAGATGGTAGTGGAAGAGGCACAGTGGGGTCGGTTCAATTAAAGCGTGGATTTGCTAGGTAATTGAGAGTGCACTTGGATAATTTCTTTTTTTGTCTTCTTAGTGGATTGTTTTGTAGTTTTAGCCCGTAGTTTTTTTTTTAATTTTTTTTTTATCACAATTGGAGGCGTTCCAATTGTGATTTTTTCATGTTAAATTGTTGTGTCTACTTGTCTTGATTGTTTGATTGAGAGTGTTATTTATTGTTTTAAATTGGAACATAATCACAAAATTAAAATCTCGGATATGTTAGATTTTTCATATAGAAAGTAGGTGGAGACTCAAACTCGAAACTTTCGATCTGGAAAACAATATTTTTACTAAGACAACACAATATATATATATATTTTTTAAATCAATCTCAAAATCGATATTTTATAGATTTAACAGCAAACTTATCGGGTAGACACACACCTACTAGTTTGTATTATATATAAGGTGACTTAGAATACAGTGTGCTTATAGCCTGTTCTATTTTGGTCACTCTTGCTTCATTATTATAGGATTAAAACAAAATGATTGAACTTGAATTTGGCTAAATTTAGTTATAACTAATTATTTGAGCTTGAATTAGTCAAAATAGAGACACAAAAACCTAAATATTTTTACGCTCCATTTGTTTGGTTGGAAAATGTTTTCTGAAAAATATTTTCTATATTTTCTAGTGCTTGGTATAATGATGAAAGTTAATGAGAAATATTTTCTATGGTCAACAGAAAACAAGCCCATATAGGTAGAAAATATTTTTCACTATTAAAAGGTGGAAAATGTTTCTAGTTAATAATGTCACCACATTGCCACTACCACTCTCACCTCTACCACCATCACCCCTGTTAGTGTTACTGAAAATTTAGAAATCTCCTAGATGTTGATTTGTGATTATGTATCAATTTTAAGCAGTATATAACAATCCCAATCAAACAATCAAGACAAATCGAAACAACGATTTTACGTGAAAAAACCACAATTGGACACCTCCAATTGTGATAAAAAAAACCACGGGTAATAGCCACAAAACAATCCACTAAGAAGATATAAAGGAATTACACAGGTATACTCTCAATTACCTAGTGAATCCATGCCCGAATTGAACCAACCCCTATGTGCCTCTTCCAACCCCGTCTTCATCTCGGAATTGTCTTGACGATGAGTCACTTCAGAATCCACCAAAGCTTCATGCTCGAATTCTTCAGAATCCACCGAAGAACAACTCTCTTTTTTGTGTAGAACAAACAAATAATCCTTTGATGTATACTCTTTAAACCATGAGTTGAATACTCAATCAAAATATCAAAGAAAACTAACAAAATATCCCCAGATATAAACCTTAATATCTAAAAAGAAGATCTGGAGGAGTAAGTTAAGTTTTGGGAGAAAACCAACTACTTATAGAAATCCAAAGTAATCCTAGTTTTGGAAGAAAACCAATTCCTTATAGAAATCCAGATTTTGAAGCTCGCTCGAGCGAAGCTTCTCTCGCTCGAGTGAGAACCTTAACTTGAGTGATTTCCACTAGTGCCTTTGCTCGAGCCACGAACCCTTCGCTCGAGCGAACAATGAACTCTTTCAGGTTTTTGTATAGACGCAATCCTTCGCTCGAGCGAGGACTTCTTCGCTCGAGCGAGCAAGGGCGGACACCCAACTTTGAATGCAATTTTGCATTTTGCTTCGGGCGCGAGCTGACCGGGCAGCTCGACTGCCGTCATAATCAGTGAAGTGGCAATCTTGAAAGCATTAATATCACAAACTTCTCTGCAAGGCTCGATTCAGGTTGGATTCGCATCTAATAAACTCATAGTCTCACTGAAATAAAAGTGCGAAAACAAATACAACTGAAAGGAGTTTTGTCAAATGGGGTTGCCAAGAATAAAAACCTAACAATCTCCCCCTTTGGCAATGCCGTGACAAAACACACCTAACAAATAAAATCCTAATCACCCCAACTCATTACAGCCAACAAACGCAAACTCCTTTCTCAAGGTCATGATATGCAAAACAGCTATTAGTGCCACAATCTCCAAAACAACTATTAGTCCCACAAGAGTATACGAAAAAGCAATAAACATATGGCTAGACTATCTTGAAGCATTTGAAGCATGAGATGGAAAACATGAATAGATGTGACTTGGAGATTTTAAGAACATGTAGCATGAAAACCTGAAAACTAAGACATATGCACCCGACACATGACATGAATACATGAAATCCTAAGACACATGAAAAACAACTTTCTCTCCCTTACTAAAAACAATGAACAAGAAGAAAACGACAAAAAAAAATATGGTGGAGCAAGCAAAGAATTTCAGATTTGTATCTTGAAACACATAAGATTATTCAATAAGCACAATTACTTGAAAACACAAAGTGTACAGCCTCTAGAAGAATCCTCATAAAAGAAAGTGATGCATTATGTGAAAAGTATAGATCCCATGATAAGAGTGTGTGTGTGACTCTTGAAGTTCGACAAACATAAGATTCAAATCCTAGTAGTGATCTAATAGCTGGACCTCCGTCAAGAGAATCTAAGCACAACTAAGGAAAGTCAAACTACTAGGAATTGGGGGTATTTGGTGAGTAAAGGCGGAGGCTCCCCCTCAATCAATGAATCCTTTATTTTTTCCTCTATTTTTTTCACATCTTTTTCTTTTCTTTCTTTTGCACATTTTTTTCCCCCTTTCTTTGGCACAACTTTTCTTTTCTTTCTTTTGCACACTCATTGGCGACTGACACTCTCAAGAGTATGGAAACCGAACCAAAGAAGCATGGATATAATAAGGATGGCCTGGTTGGTGACTCTGAGGTAGCCTTTTCCTCATGGTCGGACTACAAAGAATAGAAGGGGAAAGCCGTGGAGATGCAAAAAGATGGAAGGTGGTTAAGAGCCTCAATATCACCCAAGATATGCTAGTATCGGTCAATTCCTCTAGAAAAACAAAAGATACCATGCAAGAAGTCCATAGAAAAAATAATCACTAAGGCGGAAGACTTCGATATTTGCTAATCCAAGAGTGTGTACAGAATGAGACATACTAATCAAAGAACACACACTCCAAAATGAGTAATGACTACAGAAAGCACACATATATTAACATATAATGGTTATTCTCATCAATTCCAATATGCACCAAGAACATCTCAAAAAAAAAAAAAATAAAAAAATTCAAACTTGCAAAACCAGACTAAGAAAATCTTTTTGATTTTTTTTTTTTCATTTTTTTCTAAACAAAGCAAGATAGAAAACAAACATGCATACATTAAATGACACAAAAAAACACAAAGAAACCCAAAAACAAAAACGACTAAACAAAAACACTACTTAACACAAGTCAAGTTTTCTCACCCAAACCGCTTTAGTATGAATAAAGTTGAGAATTGCGGTTCTTGAGTGGTGTCTTGACGTTGTGGTTCCCTTCCCTTTCAATGGGAACCCGTCTCGACGTGGTTTCCAACTTCCTATTTCTAGGTCTATGTAATAACCCTCACTACTGATCATTGATAATGCTACTGATTACTGCTAACCTAAGACTGATTATGAAAAGTAATTGAGCCGACTGAAATACTGAACTGAACTGGCTGACTGACTGAAATCTGGAACTGAATAGATTGAGTATATCTGTTTAATTGTATGTCTATCTGTTCACTGTTAAAATTATCTGTTCATACTTTATGCTTTAAGCTGCAAATTGAAGGCCTTATCGGCGGCCGAAACTGAAATTGATTGATGTTTTATGATCATTAGAATTTATGTGATTTTATTGCATATTTATTTAAAATGTGATTTGGTATGATTAAATTAGATTGAATTGAGCTAAATTGCAATAGTTGGCTTAATTACCAATATGCCACTTAGTGGACCACTTAGGCAACACATCCTTGAGCTTTATTATACATTCAACAAAACATTTCATCAGCCTCTTCCCTTGTTATTGCCGACTAGAGAGAGAGAGAGATAGGGAGTTGGAGTGAATTCATCTTGTTTTGCTTGGCAATTGAGAAGATTGGAAGAGCTTGTGATCAATTGAGCTTCTAGACTTGGATTTGAGAACTTAGGTAAGGACTTCATCTTTTTAATTGTGAATTTAAGTTAGTCCTTGCATGTTTCATGCTAATTTGAAGAGTTGAGCCTAGAATTGGTTTAAATTGTTGCATTAGAGCTTATATCATGCATGCATGTGTGCATGGTTGAGTTTGGAGGTTTGATTCCATGGAAATCTTGCATGCATGTTCATGTTTATGTTGAAGTTCATGATTTCATCTTGTTTTTGAAAGAATTGGCTCAATAGAGCATGAATTTTTGGCTTGAAAGTTGTTTAAAGTTATGCATGTCCATTCGAAGTCATGTTCATGAAATTGGTTTGAAATTGGATTTAATTGAACTACCCTTGGGCTTTGATTTCCTAAATTGATCTTTGAAATATGTAATATTATGGGTTGTGAAGTGTTTTCCAGAAAATTAGCCCACAAGGATCGAAATTTGTGCATTTAAACTTGGTTTTGAGCTTGAGGTTCAATTCTGGAATTTCCAAAATTTGGACTCACGCTCGAGCGGGGAAAGTGGCGCTCGAGCATGAAATTCGTGCTCCCAGCACTTTGTATTTTTTTGCAGTCTGCTCGAGTGGAAGAATGGACGCTCGAGCGGGACCTTGTGTTTCACGCTCGAGCGGCTATTGAGCACCCATCGAGCGCCCATCGAGCGTGATTTTCACACATCCAGTACTTTTGCCATGTTTTGCGATCTTTCGGCGTTGAAGTGACGCCGAGGGAACCTTTATTCGCAGATATCCGCCGAAGCGGAAATACACGCCGAAGGACCTCTGATTTTCTGAAATTCTGAAAATGTTTTCTAAGTGCATCTTTGCATCCTCATTTCATCCTAGGCATTCTTAGGCCTAGTTTAAGGCATTTTAATGAGGATATAGATGTAGAACCACACCGAGTCTAAGTAGGGACTAAGTCTTTGATTCCCAAATGTGTAACTTAGTGTGTGTTCGTCCTGTTACTATATAGGGTTGGCTTCCGGAGACGCGCTTTAGCTGCTTATAGCCTAGAACTCTGTGAGTAACAATTGTGTAAAGATACGTTCGAATATGAATATTTTCTGAATGTTAACTGAACTGTACTGTTTCTGAATTGATACTGTTAACTAAATGAATGTATGCCCTCTATTCTAAATTGTATTGTGGCATCCATAGCAACCATGCTATCAAGTATTGCTATCGTTATAGAGATCTCGCCGGTTCCTATCTTGGAACTTCACATCGTTATGATGGCCATCATTGACTGCTCGCCTTTTTAAGACCCATCAAGCATCGTAGATTGTGCTAATGGATGTACCATATATGACTAAATGACTGAAATACTGAATCAATGAATTGTTTTCATTACTGTAAGGACATTTATTCTAAACCTCTTTACGCATTATGTTATTCACTGGGCTTTAGCTCACTGTTTATATATATATACATGTAGGTGTTCAGGCACCAGACCGGAGCTAGGAGCGTGGGATTGACTCCCATTTTTGTCAAGCCAACCACCGTGCTTCACTTCGAGGTTCCGAGCCTGCTGAGCTATGGCTTAGGGGTGTTTTAATTTTTCCCCCGTCGGTCTCTGTATCTGTTTTGTAATTTGTATAGACTGTTATCAGATCTTGTTTAATAGGATTAGGTCCTGCTCAATGATCAGAATATTGTGCATACTTGTTTGTCCTTGTTGTACATATGAATGAAAAGTCTTTTTGCATACAGACTGTCATAGCTCATTGGACATTATTTATTTATCAGGCTTCGCTAGCCCCTCAGATCAGACATCAGATATCAAGTAAGCAGCCTTCGGTAATCACGGATTCTTGACATCGTTGATGCTAAACCCATAGGGGCGGGTTTGGGTTGTGACAGTCTAGGCAAATGCAAAATCGCTCCATGTTTGGTCTCAAGAACATCAAAATAACGAGGTCTAATATGACCCTTAACCTCATTACCACCAATGAAGTGTCTCCTACCCCTCGAGATGTTGGAATTTCTTTCATTTTTATGAGACACTCTCCTATGCAACTCATAACAACAAGGGCGAATATGACCATGCATGCCACAATGATGACAAATAAAAACAGAGTGTACCTTCTTTTCTTTGGCCTTACCAACTCTAGGAAGTTTGAGAAGTCCATCATTATGTTGAATTTTTTGTTCTTCCTTTCCTTGAGTTCTTGTATCATGAGATGTGGAAGCACTTTGTTTTTGCCCTTTCTTGCCATCAAAGCCAATGCCACTCTTGTTAGAACAAATTTGTTGAGACCCAATGATATTGTCCAAAGTCTTTGATCCTCTGTTCCAAAGACCAATGGTAGCCATAGCACACTTGAGTTCTTCCTCTTTTTTGATCATTAGTTCTTCCAAAGCAACTTGAGACATCTCATGAGTTTCAATCTTTTCTTCACATGTTGCATAGATTTGCTGTAGCTCATTCCTCTCTGTCTCACAAGTCAAGAGTTTTGCACAAAGAGCTTGTCGATCATTAGCTATCTTGATGGCATCAATCCTAGCCTCAGAAATCTCCTCCTTAAGTTTGACATTCTCACTTTCACATGCTTTAAGTTTCGTTGTGAGTTTATCATTCAATTTGGATAAGTTAAGAGACTCCTTATATAACTTTTTATAAGCTTGCTCAAGCTCTTCATCATCACTCTCCTAGGATTCATCATCAGTGGCATTCTCAACCGATCTCTTCGGATACTCTGTTCGTCCTTCAGTCTCGGAAGCCGCCATGAAAGCAAGGAATTGTTTATGTCCCTCTTCGCCTTGATCTTCATTGTCACTTTCATCTTCATCAGATTTTGATTCATCATCCAAAGTGATAGCTAGGGCTTTCTTCTTCCTCAAACGAGTGGGACATTCTGAAGCAAAGTGGCCAAATCCTTGGCATTCATAGCATTGGATTCTTTCAGAGTTCCCTTGTATCTTTCCTGTCTCCTTCTTAGCTATAGAATTAATTTTGAGTTTATCTTTGCCTTTAGATTTATGAGTATGAGTAGATTCTAAAAGATTAGGATTCTTTTTCAAAAAAGATTTTTTAAATTGTTTAACAAAAGCAGTTGTAATCTTGGAATCTATCTCCTAATCCTCATCAGAATTCTCTCCAACTTTATGAGCACTACTAAAAGCAATAGCATTTTTTTGTTTCTTTTGAAATTCCTATGTGCCTCATAAGTTTGGAGATTTCCAACCAAGTGATCTAGCTTGAGGTTATCAACGTCTTGAGCCTCCTCAATAGCCGTTACTTTTGGTTGGAACCGATCGGGTAATGATCTCAAAATTTTTCCTACAACTTTGGATTATGGTATTTTTTCACCTAAATTGAAGCTGGAATTTACAATGTCACTTAGTTTCGCATAAAATTCATCAAAGGTCTCACTATCTTTCATTGAAAGGTTTTCAAAACTAGATGTGAGCCTTTGAAGTTTTGAGCGTTTCACAGAAGGCGTGCCCTCATGAATAGTTTGTAAGATATCCCAAGCCTCTTTTGCGACTTCACAATTAGAAATACGACTAAACTCTTCAGGTGTGACAGCGCAAAAGAGAGAATTGATAACTTTACTATTCCAGCTACTATTTTGGTAATCAATTGTGTCCCACTTATCGATTGATTTGGGGAAAGTTACTCCATCAACGGTACTCATTGGTTCAGTCCACCCATACATGACAGATTGCCAAACTTTTTCATCAATAGATTTTAAAAACGATCTCATCTGAGCTTTCCAAAAAGAATAATTGGATCCGTCAAGTAGGGGTGGTCGAACCATAGAATTTCCCTCACGAATTGTATCCATTATCACAAATCAAACAAGATCTTGCTCTAATAGATTTGTAAAAAAAAAAAAAAAAAAAAAAAAATAGAGCGACCCGCTCTGATACCAATTAAAAAATCTAGAAATCTCCTAGATGTTGATTTGTGATTATGTATCAATTTTAAGCAGTATATAACAATCCCAATCAAACAATCAAGACAAATCGACACAATGATTTTATGTGAAAAAACCACAATTGGACACCTCCAATTGTGATAAAAAAACCACGGGCAACAGCCACAAAACAATCCACTAAGAAGATATAAAGGAATTACACAGGTATACACTCAATTACCTAGCGAATCCACGCCCGAATTGAACCAACCCCTATGTGCCTCTTCCAACCCCGTCTTCACCTCGGAATTGTCTTGACGATGAGCCACTTCAGAATCCACCAAAACTTCAGGCTCGAATTCTTCAGAATCCACCGAAGAACAACTCTCTCTTTTGTGTAGAACAAACAAATAATCCTTTGACGTATACTCTTTAAACCATGAGTTGAATACTCAATCAAAATATCAAAGAAAACTAACAAAATATTTCCAGATATAAACCTTAATATCCAGAAAGAAGATCTGGAGGAGTAAGTAAAGTTTTGGGAGAAAACCAACTACTTATAGAAATCTAAAGTAATCCTAGTTTTGGAAGAAAACCAATTCCTTATAGAAATCTGGATTTTGAAGCTCGCTCGATCGAAGCTTCTCTCGCTCGAGCGAGAACCTTAACTCAAGTGATTTCCACTAGTGCCTTCGCTCGAGCCATGAACCCTTCGCTTGAGCGAACAATGAACTCTTTCAGGTTTTTGTATAGACGCAATCCTTCGCTCGAGCGAGCAAAGGCGGACACCCAACTTTGAATGCAATTTTGCATTTTGCTTCGGGCGCGAGTTGACCGGGCAGCCCAACCTTCGTCATAATCAGTGAAGTGGCAATCTTGAAAGCATTAACATCACAAACTTCTCTGCAAGGCTCGATTCGGGTTGGATTTGCATCTAATAAACTCATAGCCTCACTGAAATAAAAGTGCAAAAATAAATACAACTGAAAGGAGTTTTGTCAAACGGGGTTGCCAATAATAAAAACCTAACAGTTACTATCACCATCGCTATCATCATTGCTGCCGCCGTCCCACCACCATGCCACCACCTGCACCTCCACTTTCGTTTCACCACCACCACTACCAAACATAGAAAAATGTTTTCTTCAAAAAACATTTTCTAAATTTTTTTTTTGTAGAAAATATTGTTCGCCTAAACAAATGGAGCGTTGGTGAAATTTGAATTGAAGATTGACAAAATAAATGTGTGACATTTAATTTATCTTCAAATTTTGAACATTCCATCGGAACTTAGCAAAATTCAATTCATAAATAGTTAAATATTAAATGTTCAAATTCGTTAAATTCTGGTCGTAAAAATTGAAAATTTTATATGCAAACAAATTTGATGACTTTAATGAAAATTTGAGTTTCTAAAACTATCAAGAAAGAATAGTGATAGTTGAAATTTTTTAGTAAAGTGAAAAAATCTCAATAAATCGAATCATTGACCTCCCAATGAGGTGTATTGGGCAAGTAAATTTAGGTACTTAAGTTTGATAAAAACAAAAGGAGATTTATTTGGAATTTTTTTGGGGGATAAAATTAGAAAAAATAACTAATAAGTCTTATTTTGCTCTTAAGATTACTAACGAGTCTTATTAAGTTTCAATATGGACAACTAAGGCCATCTCCAGCGGTTCAACAGATGTATCACCAAATTTGAATTTGGTGAAAAAGTACACATTTTTTTGGCTCTAACAGTTTAATCAAAACGATATCAAATTGCAAACGCTCCAAAATTTTTACCAAACTGAAGATGTCTTGTACCTTTCGGCAATTTACTATGCATACTCGTTGAGTGTGGACGCACCAGAAGATCAGCCGGACGTTCGCCCAGATGACCACCTCAAGCAAAATTTTGTAAAAATTTTACACTGGGAGGTCGACCACCTCTTTAACCAAATAAAGTTATTTCATTGCCTCTCTGCAACTGTGTCCCTGATGAATACAACAGAGCAGCTATATTATTTGATCTAATTGTAACCTCAGGCAAATTTGAAACCGACCCAACACTCCTAAGCAAATCAATAAAAGATGTAACTTTTGAATTTGAGTTCGTAACAATCGAAGCAAATTTTTCAAAACCCAGAAAAATATATGGTAAACCAAAACCTTTAACTTTTTACCATAATTGAGAAACAATGATGATAAGCTTTGGTTTGCAATCTTTGATTAGTTTCGAAAGCTCAGAGACTGTGTACATAGGATTTACAATAGTTGCAATAGCGCCGGTTGCGATGATTTCGAAGAAACAAATAGGGAATTGGATTGAATTTGGGGCGAAAATGAGTACAATATCATTTTTCTTCATACCTAGATTGAGCAAACCATCATTTTTCTAGTTATGGATATGGAACATAGAGCAGAAATATATATATATATATATTTTCCATTTAGTCTTGCTGGTCGACTGGCCGATTGATCCCCTGGACGACCTTTGTTTTGATGACGTTGGAGTAACTGATATCAGATAGAGGAATTCATACTTTTTTTATTCAGATTTGAGGAAATATTTGGTGAACCGTTGGAGATGCCCTAAGTCTTATTTATGATAAAAATTCTCAAAAAATTCATTGCTCTATAATGGTTTGTCTTATCCCAATTTAACCATTCTTATTTACTATGAACAACAATTTTATAAATAATTTTAACTTAATTAAAATTTAAAATTTTAATTGTAAAGATTATTAATCTTATGCTTATAATTTTTTTTTTTATGAAAAATCATTTAATTTGAACAATTAAACAGTATTTAATTATAAAATTTCTAATAAATTAAAATTATTTATGAATTTTTTTGTTCATATTTTAATGAAAAAAAAATGAAAATAAAATATACTATTATGATCAATTGAATTTTTTTACGTATAACAATTTATAAAAAAAAAAATTTATTTGTTAATATTGAATTCGACATAACTCAATAATAATTTTGAAAACAAAATAAAACTTTTTGATAGTTTTTTTTATTGTGATTTATGATTTTTTAATACAATATCATAATTTTTACAATTAAAAAAAGATTATTTTATTTAGATTAAAAATATTTTCATATTAAATGAGGGGTAAAACACCATTATGGATCAATGAATTTTTTGGAAATATATTATGAAAAATAGGATTTAATTATCTATATTGAAACTTGATAGGACTTGATAGTAATTGGAAGAACAAAACAAGAGTTGTTGGTTATTTTCCCATAAAATTATTTCTAAAAGGGTTATTGTATTTGGAAAATGCTAAAAAAAATTTTTTTTAGTATTATTTTTTTGGTCTTTAGTAATTTTTTAATTTTTTTTATATCCTTCTAACTAGGACTTGAAAAGTAAAATAAAAACATTATAATTTTTTTTAAAATTTCGTTAAAAATGAAAAAAAATTAAAATGTGGTTTTTTAAGTAGTTGATAAATAAAGATGAATTTTGTATGCTAAATTATTTTTTTTCTCAGTTGTCAACTAAATAAATTAAAAATAAATAATTTATTTTTTTAATTTAAAAATTCAAAAAAATAAAAAAGTAAAACAGAAGTGTAGCCAATCTCGCCTTAAAAATTCACAGATTAGTGGAAGAAAAGAAGGGAGCAATGCTAACTATCTAGTGTTTGCCATGTACTTAAAAAAATCACATTTTTTTGGAACTTGTTTCTCTTTAATGATTTTTTTTTTTTTCAAAATTATTTTGTTTTATTTTTTTACTTTTCTCCGAATGTAAACAAATCTAAAAAATAAAAAATTGAAAAAAACATTTTACAAAAACAAAAAGAACCAAAAAAGGCAATTATGTTTTTTTTTATTTATTTCTAG